>OU343216.1:92509808-92550163 GCA_910596185.1 Chrysanthemum makinoi | reverse complement strand
GTCGAAACGCTCTGCAACGTTTGCCTCCCACGAAGCTAAATTGTTTGAAGCATTGTTGGAATACCAACTCAGGTCAGCATACAGAGAAGAAGCTGTAAGGCCTAAACGTTCAAGAGACGACGAAGACAAAGATCAGGATAAGGATAACGAGCCTAAACGCACGAAGAAGTCTGGTGAATCATCCTCAATTCAGTACTCAATGCAGCCTCCACCCCAAAGGACTCCAGCTCAACAAAGATCCCCTCCTCGCTCTTCAACGGAAAAACCTCAGGATTCTGAGACACCACCCCAGACTAAGAAAACCGGTGATCACTTTGAGTATACGGGTGGTGACGATGAGGAAATCCCTGAGCCACAACAACAACCCATCTCTCCTGACACAGCTAAGAAACCAGAATCTTCAACCAGGCCAAAGAAAAAGAAGAAAAAGGCGCCTATGACTGACGTCTTATCATGGCTGGACAAGGATGATACTGAATTTGAATGGTTCTCGAAGCTTGTTGATTCCACTCCCTACCCATCTGAAGGTCAAGAGGTTACAGAATGTAGTACATTGGAGCATGCGAAACTTCTGCAAGAAAAATTCCGTGTGAAAAAGATGACGAAATCCGAGTTGAAGCGAATCAAGAATGAAGCATTTCAACTGCTAAAAGACAGCTTGGAAAGTGCTATTGAAGTCGAATATCACCTTGATAATATAGCACGAGCCATGTCTAACAATATGGATTGGCTCAACCCAGAAGCAAACATCGACTTCACCAAACGGGACAATCCTCCATACTACACCGACTGGTCCAAACCTCTACCAACAATTGGCCAACCAGATCAGCCTAGGATTCCATTCAGATATTTCTTCAACAAAGACTTGGAATTTCTTCTTCACGGTGGCGATGGTTCAAGGAAATACGCTACATCACTGACACTTCCATTCCCGGCAGCCATATACTCTAACTGCATAGCCATCGAGGAAAGAGCTAACCACATGTTCTCCAACAATGTGGAAGAGTATGACCGTGATGCACTGTATGGGATTCACCATTGGCCGGAACGCCGAAGAATCTACTACAGAAGCTGCCAGGTTCAGAAGTCTCAACATGAAGTGTTCAGTACTAAGAATATCATTGCCATCAAACATGTTGATCTTTCGTCCAAATGGGACTACACTTTTCTCAAGAATATTGTGGTCAAAAGGCAAGACGAAAGAGATTATGCATTCTCTGAAGCGGACTTTGAGAATTTGTCTCTCAACGACATTGAAGACATGTACCTTGCCAAAGTACAGGGTCGCATGAGATAATTTTTGACTGAAGTACAACGTGAATTCATCAATTCCTTGCTTATCTTCATCAGACGCATAGTCATCAAAGAACGTGTAGATGATCTCCAACTCGCAGTTGAATCATATCAGACCCGTGTCAACTTCACTCCACCTCAGCTAGATCTTCCCGACATCAACCAGCTTTCACAATACACACTCATCAGCAAACCATTCGGAGTGGTTCACCTAAGTGAAACACTACGCAACTGCTTGATGGCGTGTAGCGATCTTCACAAGTTTGGGGATCATACATTGAAGAAGGTTAGGGACGGATTAGCTTATAGGTTGAAGGATATTCATGAAGGAATTGGGTCTAAAAAGCGATGGAATTCCAAGGAAAGAAGGGATGTGAAAAGGATCATCACCATGATTGATGAAAGGTTGTATCGAAGGGATTAGTTCAGGACACTGGAAAGCTTTGTAGGCGGTCGTCCCAGGATTGCTCTCACTGGCTATCAACGCCCGTTCGCATTCCTGGAAACATTGATGGACTTCCTGGTACCCCTTGAACTGCTTCTTTTTCATAATATTTTGGATGTGTGATTTATATGTCAATGGCTTGTGCACACAAAACAGTGTACAACCCGTACTTGTCAAGAAAGGACCCTGTGGTACGCTTCAGTGCCACAATCCTTATAAAAGGAGCGAAAGCTTCTTACTTTTAAGTAAAACCTATCAAACCTTTCACTTTTCAAGGTTTTGCTCAAAAGAACAAGTACTTCCCCTTATGATTTTCAAAACCTCAACCGTTTATATCACTTGTTGAGGGGGAGTATTTGACTTTAAAACTTTGTTCACTAATTGTTCACAGTGGTCATCTTCCCACAAAACTCAAAATGATCATATTTATTCTCAACATTTCTTCAAAAATAACACTTATATGCCATTTTTGAGGGGGAGAAAATTTATGTGACAAGAAATATGTTGTGTAACTGCAAATGAATCTTTGTGCTATAGACTTAACCAACGAATTGACGAGATCTTAACTGTAGTAACTTCGAAAAGACATGTCCTGGGAGTAATAATTTCAAGCTAGTTTACTAGTGATGTAAGCGTGTCTCGCAAAGGACTTGTCCGAGTAGAATGTACCATTCGAGAAACTTCTGGTAGACATGATCTTTGACGGGTTTGACAACCTTTCGAGGTTTGTCCACACCTTCAAGATAGTTATTAGAGCTAGTTGTCACCTAAAAGCTGACAATGTATCTCTTTAACTATACAACGTAATCGTGTCTCGCAAGGAATTGTCTATCTTGAGTCGGTCAATTCAAAAGTGCGGCTCTCTTCCTCAATGTGCAGATTTCTGTCAAAACGCTTTAGCACATGTTGAGGGGGAGTATTTATGCTAAAAGATAAAACTCTCATAGTGGAACAAAATGTTTTTCATTCACAAACACTACGAGAGATTTTCTTGAAAATGGTTTTATGGCAATGGAGTTATAAGGAGATTAAGGTTAGGAATAACCGTCCTATGATCCGCCAGAACCGGAGGGATCTACCCAAGGACACTACCAATAGTTAGAACTAGAAGTCCTTAGGTATGATTGTAAAAAGGAGAAAATGAGAATCGGAGAAAGAAGGAGTTGAAGAATTAAAAAGAAATGCAAAGAAAAGGGTGAAAAGAAATAGCCCTCCAAATTATTCAAACTAGGGCAGACACCGGGTTCAATTCATATGCTACTGGTTGTCACTTGATGACACCGGTATTAAAGATTAAAAGTTGTCATGGACCCAGTGACGCATGCACTAAACCTTCTTATCCAGTCAAGTTTCTCTCAACAGAAGCTTGTTTCGTTCTCACAGGGAACCCTACGTAAACTATCGGCTTTCTCTTAGAGATTGCTGGTATTGAAGAAGGAGACCCTCTCCCTAGTCTCCGCTCAGGAAAATCAAAACGCACTATTGAGTCTAGAGCCACGAGATTCATCAAAAGATCTCTTAAGTACACTTGACATTTCATCACTTGGTGTTCAACAATAAGAACATCAGTGGTACGTTATCGAGTCCTTCACAGATCTTAGCAATCTGTCGAGAACATTTATGAGAGGTTCACAATTGTGATCCTCAGTGATTGAATGGAAACTCCTGCCAGGGTCAACATCAAACAGCCCTGACAGCAGGTCACTTTGGTAACTTCCCGTGGAATACGCTTAGTGTGTCTCAAACGGTCTACAGTTGTGAGGTGATGCTTCGGTGTACCTCAGCGACTCATTTGAACCGTAGATGTACTTTGGTACATCGCGTTATCTCACTTGTGGGACTCCGGTTCAGGAACGGCCTTTGTGAGAATTAGAGTTGTGTTTTCACACTATGCTGTTAACACTCTCGAAGTTCGAACTTGTAAATGCCGGAATCCTATTATTACTAACCTTTCTTATGTTTACTTCTTATGGAAGCTCTGGAGCGGACTGATCGTGTAGATTCTTCACATGCTCATGCCAACATCATCACTAATGGAAGTTCTAACTAAAAGCAACACAAAAGTCAGAATGATTCTTCGTCAAACCAAAGAATCTACAAAGTTAAAGACTTAAAGAACTTCATCAGTACTGAATTCCAACGTCAAAGAAGCGTATGAGCATGTTGAAGAATGACGTGGAGACACTGGAGCAACGAAGCAGACCTGAGGCAGACTTGATGCAACAACATACTATCACTACCATCATAAAGAACAATGATCAAAGAACAAAGATTAAGATGACGTCAAAGCAGAACTGTTTAAAGAAAACAATTTCTCTACATTGGGGAGATTGTTCAAATCAAGGCAATTCTTCTCACAAGAAAGAAGAATGTCAGAAGATGTCGAAGCTACTATTACATCGCACACTTTCACCGTTTGTATTCATCACCAACACTTGAGGGGGAGATTGTTGGAATCACTCCTAAACCTTAATTCAAGTGTTAGTAATTTATATGTAATAGTTAGCTTAATATGGCCTTTATGTTAGTAATTAGCCTTAGGCTTATGTAGAAGGCCCATAAGCCTAGGCCTAGTCCAATAAGGAAAAGGATGGGAACTAGGAGTGTTGCCCTAGCTTCCCTCCTATAAATACCTTGTAATAACCCTCACTTGAGGGTTGGTTGTTCAATTTATCTCTTTCACATACTCCTACGCCTAACCTTTCTTTATATCGTGTGTGTGTGTTTGATATTTGTTCATCTCATCTCCTCTCTATTTCTTCTATTGTTACTTGTGTTGCATATTTGGGAACCTAACAGAGAAGTTCTTTATGTTTGTTGATAAGGATTATCCATTATCAAAGAAAGTGGCCAGAAAAATGTTGGAAGCCAAACTTACTCCACAAGGAATAAAGGCTACACAACCTATTATTGATAAATTGTTTCAGAGGATTGAAAAGATTACAGACATACAAGGACCTTTGGCAATTAAGGCTAAACCTCAAGGAAGACTGAAGAGGAAGGCTGATATGTCTAAAGCTGTGGATTACACATCTAAGTCAGAGACTGAAGAGGAGGTTGAAGAAAGCAAGAAAAGGTTGATGGTTCTTACTAAATTTTCAAGTTTAACAGAACCAGAGGTTAGTGGTACAATATCTCTTACAAGTCATAATCAGATAATTTCTTATACATTTGAGCTTACTATGAATGGAGGATATTGGGAGTTTGAAAGAGCCAATGGTGAGAGTTTTGGTTGTATCAAATTTTTTCAAATGCTTTACTATTTGGAAAGAGATGATTTGATGGCTATCTGGATGTTATATAAAGATAGATTTGGAGGTGTGGCACCAGTTGACTATCATGAGAGGATTGTTTATTATAATTTGAAGATGATATTTGAACCTACTCATGATGAACCTGAATGGAAAGGACTCTACAATGGCAGTGTTTCAAGTTGGTATTTGTATCAGTCTTGTGGAGTTCATGTACTATCTGTTTCTGGAGAAGTTATTCATATGTGTGTAGAAACTGATTATCCAAAATTGAATACTCATCCAGAAGTCATTACTCAGATGTTACAGCCTCGTGGATTGAAGTTGCAGAAACCCTTTGATTATCAAGCTTACAGGTTGCTGAGGAAATTTGAAAAGACTTTGAATCCTGATAAGTGTTTGGATACATCCTCCAAGTAAGATGTTCTGGGCTTAAAAGAAACTTGATGTTTTTGTTGATAAAGATCAAGTTTAGGGGAGGATTGTTGGGTTTTAGGTTCCACCGAGAAGAATTATACTAAGTATGGAACCAATGCTAGTGCTAAAGAAACCACGGCCAAAAGAAGGAATCCACCGCTGAAGTTAAACCACGGCTAGTAGTATTGTATAACCACGACAATGTATTGTAACCACTGCTAGTCTGTTTAGTTGGTTTAATATTCTGTATTAGATAAATATGGAAAAGATATTTATCTTGTAGGTTACGTATTGTATCTTGTAAAAGACTCCTTAGCCTATAAAAGGAGGTCCTAGGTTAGATTAGATATACGTGTGTTTTGATATATCTAAGGTCGATACACTTCAAGGTTGTAAAACCCTAATACTATTCAAAGTATTCGTATTAATAGTAATATTGATGTGTTTAATGTTATTGTTGTTCTTCTTCTTAAGGTTAAATATTATATTTCGCGCAGTATTTAACAAGTTATTGTTAAGTCAGTTTCTATAAGGATCGTTTGCTCAATTGGGATCAACAATTAGCCTATTAATCATTCTGATTTGTTTGTTATTTTATTTGCGAGAAAATAGTCGTGTAAATACTCATTTTTATTGAAAAAATTATTCTGAACGTTATGGCGCAAGTTTCAAAATTTTTATCGCACGTTTACTCGTCCGAATGTGTCCCGAATCTAATATTTATAAAAGTTACTGAAAATACAAGAATGGTCCCTGTGATATTTTCACTCTCTCTTTCCCACAACTTTGACATTTGGCAATATTAGCCCTCCAGGAGTATAAATACCTCCAACACCCTCACTCCTCTCATTTTTACACATAATTTTTCTCTCACTTAAATTCTCCTCTCTCTCTCTCTCTCTCTTCTCTAATACCGGCCGCCGGCCACCACTAATTTCGGTCACCGCTGGCCACCATCGTCGCAGAAATATTTTCTGGCAATAACTTTTTCTTGCCGATTCGATAGATCGGTTAACCTACACCTTTTCTGGAGATTTTGAGCCCTCGGTTCCCACCACAGCACCACCTACGCGCCACCACCGCCGCTGTCACCACCGCCTCATCACACCACCCCTCTCAAACGGTTGGTCTCTTTCTTGTGGTTTTATTCATGCGTTACACACGCCGTATAAGCGAAACACGCGCGGTAAATCTTGGTATTTCAAGTTGAAGTTGTGATAAATTCCTTTAAGGACGTGGTTGTGTAGATTGATACAAGGTGGGCTTTCAAACTGACTTGGTGTAAAAAGAGTTTTATTCGTGTTTCGGTTCGTGTACGCAACCACCACAACCTCTCCAACTCTTCTTGCCCCTTTTCTATTATTTTCTCTCTCGTCTTCTATGGTAAGCCGACACCTACACTAGTTTTACTTTAATATTGTTTTCGTTTTACCTTTTCGTGGATATAAACTGAAACGACAATGGTTTGAAATGATCAATGGTGGTAAGCGCATGCTAATTATATTTTTCTTATCATTTCGTGGATTTAAAAACAATGTTAAAAATGTTTTACAGTTCTTCGTATGGTTAAATAGGTTATGTATATTCTGATTTATGCTTGATGTCGTGAGTGGTTTTATTTCGGGTTGAGACCCGTATTGAGTCTCGGTGTCGCATTCAGGCTGTTGTGACTATTTGATTCAAGTATTGTTGTGGTGTCATTTTGAAATCTGATTTAGTCTCGATTTGATTTACATTAGACGTGTTCGTTGGTTGGTGTTAGAATTTTATTGACTTTGTTTCTCCTTTGTTTTCAACTAATTGGTAAATGGTTTAGGGCCAAGCCACGATAAAACTAGGTTGTGTGTTTGGTTAAGCCGAGAGCTATATAGGTTCGAATTGAGTCAAGCTGTGACTCGAAGAACTCACGACGAGGTTTATTTTATTTAGTTGATTGTTTTATCTATGCATTTATGTTTCAAGATGGTTTCGGCTAAAGTTTATTTGAAATGGGAAAGACGATAACAATAATTAAAAAGATAAAAATAGTTAAGGGATACATTGCAACACTTGAGGCATTGATTTATTGAACTCGTCTACGAGCATTGTGACTTTATATATTGTTGGACAAGGATTGGACGTATTGGATTTACGATATTGGACATTGGAGTTATTGGACATTTTGGAATAAGACGGTATAATATATTAGACTCGCAATAATTTAATATATTAGACAAGGAACGGACACAAAATATTCAATAAAGCCAAAGGCTAATAATTACGCGAATGATAACGATAAGCAAAGCATATAAATTATTGTAATTGAAACCTAGCTTATTTAAAGTCACGATTACTTTGGGAATGTTATATAAATGGACGTATCATGCCGAAATTTATAGAAACATTCCAAACTTGTATCTTTAAATCTGAATCTCTTCTATTTTTATATAACCCGACAAGGATCTAAACAAGTTTTCTTTTAAGTGGTAAAACATTTATTGTTTGAATTGCCAATTTCAAACTTATCATTGTTTGTAAAACATATTTGTTTTATACAAGTTATTTGGGATTATTGGGTAAATACCGAAACTACCAATTGACTTATTTACCAAAGAAATTATGTGTCGTTATTGGCTTAGCATCTTACTGGTCATAGTCTTCTCGATTCAAGTCTTGGTCAACTTTATTGCCTATTCCCCATAATATATTAGGATATATATTATGTCTTGGTATCAGTTATGTTTGGCGTGAGTTATAACCTTTGGTGTGAGTTATATCTTTGGTATACTTTTGGCGTGAGTTACATGTCGAGTCATGATTCCTTACCACCACTCGAAAAGTTAAAACTAAACTTTTGAGGTATTGATAATGGATTTTGTTGGGAATAATCCGTTACCACAGATAGTTGTGGTTTACACTGCTCGGATTAACACTAGCAGTGGAAACGTATTACCACTGCTGGTACATTATTACCACTACTATAGGAAAATGTGGTTAGATAAGTATAGAATAGATCTTGTGTATATTCTATAATGTTAGCTTTATACTTATCTTGTAAAGGACTCCTTGTTGTATAAAAGGAGATCCTAAATCATTGTATTAGGTACTAGAAAATTACCTACGTATTACTCACAAAGCTTCAAGGTGTAACCCTAGTGATAAGCAAGATCACTCGTATTATTCATCAATAATATTGGAGCTTAAGTTTTGTGTTTAATCTGTGTTTACATACAATCCATCTTCTAAAGTATTACTAAGTAAATTCCGCGTGCTTAATAATATCATACAAAATATCATTGACACAAGGTGTGTGTCTAGATCCATCAGATTTTTTAAATCTTTGATACGAGTATTCCACGAAAACTAAGACACGCTGTTTTTCAGATATTATATTATTTTACTTTTTGAGACGTATTTTGAGATAATACGTATACTATTAGGTCGTGACGATGTAGTACCTTGGTACTTGTACTCTTTGGATATCGACGTGCTTTCCTTCATGATTTGGTTGTGCTTGCTCTTTGATGCCAGTCTTGTTATTTGTGATTCTTGCGTTGCACGTATCGAGGTGAGTTCATGGCCCCTACTTTTACTTGCTTTTAAACTATTTTGGGGGAGAATACATGCTCATTTTTATTAAATGCAAATGCTTGATTTATTTGAATAAATGATTGTTACTTGGTTTGAAAAATTGCGTGAATTGGTTTGAATATGTTTTTACATGGACACAAGTGCTTGAACTGTTTTGGATTGCACCTGAAAATGTTTTTGTGAGCTATTACGTGCTAGGTTAAGGTTAGAAACCCAAGCGCTGTTATGAATTGCTACCTCTTGGCTCAGGATGGTGCGAATGTTATCAATAGATCTTTTGGGAATGGCCACCCCATCCGACTCGCATGGCTCATGTGGAGGACGTATAACATGCCAATTTTTTGTGTGCTATCTAGTGATCGTTTCATGACTTAGCCTGCGTAATAGTTAAGCTTGTGTGACCCTATATTCGTGTAGTGTATAAATTTTGATATGGTCTAAGTAGTTGTTTTTGAATTATTTTTGCGAATAAATATTTTGATAGGGTGAATTAGGCAAGGTATGCCTCGGTTTAACTTTGACATGTTTATGAGAAATTATTCGCACTTGAAAACCTTGTGATCTACCTTACTATTTTGCTTAAAGGTAAACTTTGTTTTCGCGACATTGTGGGCGCCACAATGATCGAAAGGCTCTTTTAAACTTGCTATACTTTTATGCAAACCTATGAACTCACCAACCTCGTGTTGACACTTTTAGCATGTATTTTCAGGTATTGAGGCAATAGTTTACTTTTGGAGGCGCTTGGGCAATGGCATGGCATGGTCATAGAAGACTCTGATATTTGTACTTGGGGACCGCTTATTTATTATGGGCCTATTTTTTTTGCATCAAATTTTATTGTAAACTTTGTTTTATACTGAATAAATGAGTTTTCTTAAGAAAAACCCGGTATTCTATACTTGTGTTGTGATACCAATTAGTAGCACCCAATACTTGTATGCTTCCGCTAAAACAGGATTTTTGTGGGTGTTACAGTTAGTATCAGAGCCTAGGTTATAGAGAACTGGGTAAATTTTCAAAACCTAGACTATAACTACTTTTATGAAAATTTAACCCTATGACCGACACGTGCTTGCCTGCCAAGCTGATGCCTCACTTGTGACTTTGATTGCTAATATATTTGATGAGATGTGTGCCTTACTATTGGATGAGTATATCCATTTATCTTTCACTATCTGTTATAAGTATCTTCGACAAACTTATGCTTACGCATCGTACCTGTTGTAGCGTTGCGCCTCTTTCCCTGCACAATCTCATCACTCGTCCTCGAGTATGGACACTTGCTTCAAATCTTTTGAAAATGAATTTTTTGAAGTGAAAGACATGATGCTAGAGTAACTAAGTTAAGTATATCAAAATTCATTAAACCTCGGGTGAATATAGACTGATCACCTATATTCAACCAGGGACAGTAGGACATAGCCTGATCACCTATGTCCGACTCGGAAGAATGAATACTGCGATACTTGGAGTAGTTATAATAGAATTATGTCCGGTTGGTTTTTGGTTTGATTTCGGGAAATGGAAAAGTTTGGGTGTGTGTATACGAGCATGAAATTTTATAAAAGTTTTCCTTCACTCACGACCCACTGACATCACAAATTCTTGATTATCGCAATATCCTTCCTTTGTTATGAGTCGCTTTTCATCGCCGTCTAGTCATTATATGACTTCGGGTTATTTTTGGAATCGTTGGAATCGTACGAACTCATTTCGCATCGGGTCGGGTTAGACCCGATTGGTCACAAGTTTGCATTTGGGATTGCGTGAAGTTGTAATAAGCTCATCGGGCTTCTTGGAATATTTGGAATTGATCTTGGCTACGTTGAATTTGGATTGTTAGATTCTGCGATTTTGGTTCCTATGGTGAAAATGGATTCGCTTATTCTTGTGGTTTTGTTTTGGTCTTGTTGTGGACGCCTCTACTCTAAGCCTTATCTTCGATTGATGATTATTCCATTGATGCTGTTCTTTTTATGTTGCGCCTTGTGCTCTATAGATGTGTATGCTTTTAGCATAACTTTTTGGAACCATCGTCGTTCAATTGTATTTAGAATTTGATTTGATATCGATTGGTAGTCGAATTTCTTTTGGAAATTATGACGTTGGATTTGAATGTTGTATCTTTTTGCGTTTAGTATTAAGTGCAATACGGAATCAATATATTGATTGCTAGTAGTAATTAATGCTCTCCTTCAGAGTCGTACTCTGAATTTGCTTAACTCTCTTTTCGACGGAGATTCTGTTGGCTCAACAGAAACCTTAAGAATTTAAGGAGAAAATTGAACCACGATCCTTGAAGCCGAGGCCTAACCCCTCATTCATCTCTAAAGAATATACGTTATCTTTGCCATCTCCTTATGAGATATTGAGCCATGCCGCTATTGTCTTACAAGTTGTTTTGAGTACCCTACCAATCGTTTTGCGGTCATGCTACGAAATGGTTTGATGTTATCGAGACTTTGACCTTGTCGTTGTTTTGTACACAATGGATTATTTTCTTGTTATCATCTCAAGCTAATTCACAAGTCGTTTCACATCAAGTTTCTAGTAATCACTCCAAGAGCCACGAGGACAGGTCTTGGTATGAGTGTTGGATACCATCCATAGACCGTTGGCTGGAGTGAAAGAACTATTCAAATGATAGAGGACACGTTGCATGTCGGCGTGATCGATTTCGACAATGGTTGGGATAGACACCTCCTATTGGTCGAAATCTCTTACAACCATAGCCACGTTGTACGAGGCACTTCATGGTTGAAAATGCCGCTCAACGATTGGTTGGATTGAATTGGGGGATACCCAACTTGATATCCTAAAACTATTCATGAAACTGTCGAGAGATTGTTTAGATCAAAAGCAGAATGCAAACTGCTCACGATCATCAGAAGAGCTAAGATGGACAGATGACATGAATCTTTGAGACTTCATGATTGGAGACGAGGCTATGCTTAAAAATCTCACCATGGATTTTCTGAAGCTTTTAGTAAACGTGGAAAGCCAAATCTTTGTGTGCAAATCCTTTTAAGACTTGCTAGAGCTGGACTGGTAGCTTAGAGCCTTAAGCTACCGCTAGAAATTAGTTGTTCATGACGTTTTCATGTGCGCAATCGGGGGGTAATGCCTCGCTGTTGAAAATGATTGTTTTCCGTGCTGGGAGATATCTATATCGACGAACGCCTAAGCTGTGTTGAGGAACCTATCGAAATCGTGAACCGTGAGGTCAAATGACTTGAGCAAAGTCGTTTTCCTATTTTTACTGATCGGTGGAAACTCTAAGAAATATCTCAAATTCGCGTGAGAACGTTAAAATGGAATCTTGAGAAAGTATCTGTATCCCTTTTCAAATCTAACGGATAACTCGAATTGAATCACGAGGACGCGATTCCGATAAGGAGGGAAGTATGTAACAACTCGCACTTTTCCAGATATTTGTCTTTCGAGGAAATTCGTTTGATTCTCATTTACGAACTTTCCTGAGCTCATTTGACGTGAAAACGAGAAAGTTATCTCATGAAACGTGAAAATTTGACACAACGCGTACCGGAACAACCATAAGCCTATTAATCAGTCTGATTTGTTTGTTATTTTATTTGCGAGAAAATAGTCGTGTAATACTCATTTTTATTAAAAAAATTATTCCGAATGCGACGGCGCAAGTTTCGAAATTTTTATCGCACGTTTACTCGTCCGAATGTGTCCCGAATCTAATATTTATAAAAGTTACTGAAAATACAAGAATGGTCCCTGTGATATTTTCACTCTCTCTTTCCCACAACTTTGACATTTGGCAATATTAGCCCTCCAGGAGTATAAACACCTCCAACACCCTCACTCCTCTCATTTTTACACATAATTTTTCTCTCACTTAAATTCTCCTCTCTCTCTCTCTTCTCTAATACCAGCTGCCGGCCACCACTAATTTCGGTCACCGCCGGCCACCATCGTCGCCGAAATATTTTCCGGCAATAACTTTATCTTGCCGATTCGATAGATCGGTTAACCTACACCCTTTTTGGAGATTTTGAGCCCTCGGCACCCACCACAGCACCACCCACACGCCACCACCACCACTGTCACCACCACCTCATCACACCACCCCTCCCAAATGGTAGGTCTCCTTTTTGTGGTTCTATTCGTGCGTTACACACGCCGTTAAAACGAAACACGCACGGTAAATCTTGGTATTTCAAGTTGAAGTTGTGATAAATTCCTTTAAGGACGTGGGTGTGTAGATCGATACAAGGTGGGCTTTCAGACTGACTTGGTGTAAAAAGAGTTTTATTCGTGTTTTGGTTCGTGTACGCAACCACCACAGCCTCTCCAACTCTTCTTGCCCCTTTTCTATTATTTTCTCTCTCGTCTTCTATGGTAAGCCGACACCTACACTAGTTTTACTTTAATATTGTTTTCGTGTTACTTTTTTGTGGATATAAACTGAAACGACAATGGTTTGAAATGATCCTTCGTGGTAAGAGCAGGCTAATTATATTTTACTTATCATTTTGTGGATTTAAAACAATGTTAAAAACGTTTTATAGTTCTTCGTGTGGTGAAATAGGTTGTGTATATTCTGATTTATGCTTGATGTCGTGAGTGGTTTTATTTCGGGTTGATACCCGTATTGAGTCTCGGTGTCGCATTCAGGTTGTTGTGACTATTTGATTCAAGTATTGTTGTGGTGTCATTTTGAAATCTGATTTAGTCTCGATTTGATTTACATTAGACGTGTTCGTTGGTTGGTGTTAGAATTTTATTGACTTTGTTTCTCCTTTGTTTTCAACTAATTGGTAAATGGTTTAGGGCCAAGCCACGATAAATCTAGGGTGTGTGTTTGGTTAAGCCGAGAGCTATATAGGTTCGAATTGAGTCAAGCTGTAGGTTTATTTTGTTTAGTTGATTGTTTTATTTATTCATTTACGTTTTAAGATGGTTTCGGCTAAAGTTTATTTGAAATGGGAAAGACGATAACAATAATTAAAAAGATAACAATAGTTAAGGGATACATTGCAACACTTGAGGCATTGATTTATTGGACTCGTCTACGAGCATTGTGATGTTATATATTGTTGGACAAGGATTGGACGTATTGGATTTACGATATTGGACATTGGAGTTATTGGACATTTTGGAATAAGATGGTATAATATATTAGACTCGCAAGAATTTAATATATTATACAGGGATCGGACACAGAATTTAATGATAACGATAAGCAAAGCATATAAATTATTGTAATTGAAACCTAGCTTATTTAAAGTCACGATGACTTTGGGAATGTTATATAAATGGACGTATCATGCCAAAATTTATAGAAACATTCCAAACTTGTATCTTTAAATCTAAATCTCTTCTATTTTTATAAAACCCGATAAGGATCTAAACAAGTTTTCTTTTAAGTGGTAAAACATTTATTGTTTGAATTGCCAATTTCAAACTTATCATTGTTTGTAAAACATATTTGTTTTATACAAGTTATTTGGGATTATTGGGTAAATACCGAAACTACCAATTGACTTATTTACCAAAGAAATTATGTGTCATTATTATCCTAGCATCTTACTGGTCATAGTCTTCTCGACTCAAATCTTGGTTAACTTTATTGACTATTCCTCATAATATATTGGGATATATATTATGTCTTGGTATGAGTTATGTTTGGCGTGAGTTATAACCTTTGGTGTGTGTTATATCTTTGGTATACTTTTGGCGTGATTTGCATGTCGAGTCATGATTCCTTACCACCACACGAAACGTTAAAACTAAACTTTTGAGATATTGATAATGGATTTTTGAAATCTTTGATACGAGTATTCCACGAAAACTAAGACACGCTGTTTTTCGGATGTTATATTATTTTACTTTTTGAGACGTATTTTGAGATAGTACGTATACTATTAGGTCGTGATGATGTAGTACCTTGGTACTTGTACTCTTTGGATATCGACGTGCTTTCCTTCATGATTTGGTTGTGCTTGCTCTTTGATGTCAGTCTTGTTAGTTGTGATTCTTGCGTTGCTCGTATCGAGGTGAGTTCATGGCCCCTACTTTTACTTGCTTTTAAACTGTTTTGGGGGAGAATACATGCTCATTTTTATTAAATGCAAATGCTTGATTTATTTGAATAACTGATTGATACTTGGTTTGACGAAATTGTGTGAATTGGTTTGAATATGTTTTTACGTGGACACAAGTGCTTGAACTGTTTTGGATTGGACCTTAAAATGTTTTTGTGAGCTATTACGTGCTAGGTTAAGGTTAGAAACCCAAGCGTTGTTATGAATTGCTACCTCCTGGCTCAGGATGGTGCGATTTTTATGAATAGATCTTTTGGGAATGGCCAACCCGTCCGACCTGCATGGCTCATGTGGAGGACGTATAACATGTCGATTTTTTGTGTGCTATCTAGTGATGGTTTCATGACTTAGCATGCGTAATAGTTAAGCTTGCGTGACACTATATTCGTGTAGTGTATAAATTTTGATATGGTCCAAGTAGTTGTTTTTGAATTATTTTTGCGAATAAATATTTTGATAGGGTGAATTAGGCAGGGTATGCCTCGGTTAAATTTGACTTGTTTATGAGAAATGATTTGCACTTGAAAACCTTGTGATATACCTTACTATATTGCTTAAAGGTAAACTTTGTTTTCGCGACATTGTGGGCGCCACAATGATCGAAAGGCTCTTTTAAACTCGCTATACTTTTATGCAAACCTATGAACTCACCAACCTCGTGTTGACACTTTTAGCATGTATTTTCAGGTATTGAGGCAATAGTTTACTTTTGGAGGCGCTTGGGCAATGGCATGGCATGGTCATAGATGACTCTGATATTTGTACTTGGGGACCGCTTATATATTATGGGCCTATTTTTTTTGCATCAAATTTTATTGTAAACTTTGTTTTATACTGAATAAATGAGTTTTCTTAAGAAAAACCCGTTATTCTATACTTGTGTTGTGATACCAATTAGTAGCACCCAATACTTGTATGCTTCCGCTAAAACAGGATTTTTGGGGGTGTTACATTAGGGTTACGCCGTAATTTATAATTATGAAGGTTACGGCGTAATGTGGTAAACTAGTTATGCCGTAGAGAGAATCACGGAGCGGATAAGTATATGCTAACAGATATATACGGCGTAACTTAGTAAATTAGTTAGGCCGCAATTAATTACTTGGGCACGAAGGAGTTATAGTCCAGGGGATAAAGGTGGCAAGTTAATATTAATTTTATCTACTATGAGGACTGAAGATAATAATATGAGGAACGATGAGAGGTCTAACACGTTGAAGATATAAAGTGAAATAACACATTTTAATATGTTATGAAAATGAAAAATGCAACAAGGACCAAAGCTGCAACATGTCACGAGCTTAGGGGCTGAAGTTGGACAAGGACCAAAGATTATCATTATAAATTGAAAATGATGTACGAGGTAGAAGATATCAATTTAGGTTATAATATTGTTTCTGTGTTTCTGTGCGTCGTACAAAACAAAAAGAAGGAGAGTAGCAGTAGTGGTTTTCGAATGAGCAAACCCTTCGGGGTTTTTCCCCGGTACTCAACTAGGGGATTGATAACATTTAATTAGCACGATATGTAATCATTTTTCGACTCTCATTATTATTTTAGTTTCATTATTTTTCAATAATAATTTTGATTCTAATTTGATTGTTGGTGCTTGATAATTATTGTGTTCTAATTAATTGAGTATTAATTTATTATTAGTCAATTAATTATTTGATGATTTGATAACGCTCAAAATGAGCATGTTTTTAGTAGTGTTATTGTTGGTTTTGTGTATGATAATCAGTTATATTTACACATAATTGTTGCAAAAGTGCAAAAGAAGCGTATATGTATGTGAATGTAGCCAGATATCGTAAAAGGTGAAGAAATGAAGATTTCATGCACATTTGGATAATTCCCGAGGAAGAAAGATAAGTGAGGAAGCTCAAGGACTCAATGATTGGGAAGCACAAGGATTTCTAAATGTCTACATCAAATAAATATCAAGTTTCATCTTGGAAATCAGCGTCGAAAGTAAAGAAAAAGGCACGAATCGAGAAAAGTCAAAGAAAGTCAAGATCTGCCGTACGGAAGGCTCCCAGCCGATCGGTCGGAGCCGACAACCGGATCGGCTGGGGAACGGACAAACACGCAACCTAATCGGCTGCATCGCAACTGATCCGGCTAGAGAACCTGCAGTTACACTTTTACTCATTTATTGATGCTTTAACTTCTATTAATCATGAGAGTCTGATCATTTCCAGTTAATAACTTACTGAGGACGTTTTTGGCTTGATATTAAAGGGTTCCTAGCTATATAATGCACCTAGACTTAGTAGTTTAGTGTGACACATCCAAAAGAGTAATAGTTCACACCAAAGCTATTACCAACCCATATTATTCATCCCAAAAGTCCTATCTCTGCTGTAAAACGTCCAGGAGAGTGGTGAGACCAATCCTCAACCATTGTGTAATCATTTGGAGTAGTACGGTTAGGCTAAGACGATTGGAGCGTGTGGTTGCTATATTCCACTATTTTCTAGTTCTTGTAATCCAAAGTTTAGGTATTCTATTGAACTTTGTCATGAATCTCTATTCTACTGAATTATAAAAATTACCTTGTTACTACTTGTGTTATGTTATGATTTTTATGGAGTAATTCTTGAATATACTTGTGTGTAAGGATGTAGGAAATTATAGGAGTGTTTTTATATGTGATGCATGTAAATGATCTTGTTTAATGAGTTTGTTCGAAAAACTACTAGTCTTGTTTTTATATGGGGATATGGTGATTGACACTCATCATGTTTACTTGTTAAAACAAGACTAGAAACGTTTTCATCACGAAAGGGTCGAAAGATTCGTAGGAACAAGTTGAATAAGAACCTTTTACAAACAAATGGATTTTCTAAAGAATAATCATTAGGCTAAAGACCGAAAGGATTACCTATATGTTTTTATTCTTAAAATGATTTTACAAAACATAAACCATGGATTGGAAATCATTTTCTTATAATTTGTGCATTACATTAAGTTTACACCAAGCTTTCATGAACACTCTTTATAATTACCTATGGACTTCACACAAGTATGTGTTTCTTTAATTTGGATTTTTATAAAAGCAACACTTTGAAGGAAGCCTTGACAAGCTTTCTTGTCTCAAATACTTTAACAAATTAAAACACAAATCCCTTGGGACGACCTCGACTTACCCACCTTTGCTATCACGAACAAGTATATTTTCTCATATGTGTTAAAGTAATTACCCAGATAAATCGTGTTTATAAATTTTAAAACTTGCACACGGTAGACACATCATGTTTATTACTAGTTTATTTATTGTTTTATATGTTTGTCTTATTAGTCATTTCACGAGAGTATTTTGGTTATGTGGAAACTAGGTGCTAGCCTAGTTTTGATTCCTTAATTATTATGATTTTGCATTTATTAATTGCTTCTAGTGTATGTTTGCATAATTCGTTGGTAGCCACCCTTTCTTTGGTAGTTTTTAGGCCCGGTTTTTCTTGCTTTTCTAGGAGAATTGACCAAAGGACCCTAGGGAAGTAGGTTGAGAGGGTTGATAAGAATTGACCAAAGGACTATTAATCCCTCTCGTGCGAATTGACCAAAGGATCCCTTTCCGGTGGGAGGAACTTAAAAAGTTAGGGATATGTCTCTAAGATAAACTTTGTGGGCAACTTGGAGATAAACCCTAGTCCAAATATCATTAGTTTTTCAGGGCTTTTAGCCCCAAGACTCATTATGTATTGAAGAGATAAGTTGTTTAATCAATCATTCAATTATGTTTACTTATGATTGTTTGATTTCTTTATTTGCTTTTCTTTTCATTACTATGCAAGGATAGATTTATTAGTGTTTGTTTAGGATTTCATGAAACCTGGTTATTGATTATTGTGTGTCGATTCTTGTTTAATTTGTTGTAATTTGCGTTAGGAGTAAGAAAACTAGCTAGGTCAAATATATTACTAGCTTGAATGTCCGACTAAATGCGTAGTTATTTATTAACTTGATGTTCGTTGTATTTAATGCATATTTTGTGTTTGCATTGTCGAAATTAAGAGTTAAAAGGGCATTCTTAGGCGTCGCTCAATTAGAACATAGTTCAAAGGATTTAGGGAGTAACCAACCCTCGATTGGTATTAAGGAATACAACGCTCTAATTAAACAAGGACGTGACAGTTTGACTAATCAATAAAAGATAACTAGGGAGTAATGGAATTCTAAGTAAATACACATTACCTATTATACAAGGTCACTAATTTACTTTTCAACATTATTTTAGATTTAATTAGCTTAATTAATTTTAAAAACAACCCGAGATTTTTACTTGCTTTCAATTAATGTAAAACATAAAAATAATCATGCATCAACCCTTAGACTTAATTCGTTATACACTTCAAGACTAATTCACTATATGTGTCGTTGAAAAAATATGTTTCGTTGTCATATGTACAATCTCGTGTATTTATTTTCATTTCATAGTAACCCATAGGGTCGTACATTCATTTTGATATGTATATTCTGGTGAATAATAATTTTAGCCGCATTTAGTTTTTAAACCCATGTAAGCGCGGGTTAAACTTATAAAGAAGGATATTGTAGGATCCCATTAGCATCAACTTAAACACTAAAAGGCGGTGACTTGATGGTGGTGGTGGTGTTTCCGTGAGATTGAGGGGAGAGGAGAGGAAGAGAGAGTTTTCTATTTTACACACGAAACCCCTACAAGCACACATACACACAAGTGGGACTTGTGTGCATACAAATACTATCCCAATACCTCATAATGGGTTTAGGTTTGGGCTTAGCCTAAGGATACATACACTATTAGACTAAAACGTATAACATATTAGCTTAGTTCTTATAGTCCGATACTAGACTCTTACATATTCTCTATTAACGTTACATAGTTCCTAAACGTAGAATGACCATCACTTCTATTACTAAAAGTAATGCTAACAATCTCCCCCTATGGCATGTCATTCCTTAGTTATCTTGGATGATTTGTCGTGAATTGTACTTCTTTTATCTTGATCTTTGAACCTTGATTGTTGAAATAGACCAGTCTTGATTCTTTGTTCTTTTATGCTATGTGATCTTGTGATATAAATCTATTGTATTTTATTGCCTTTGATTTATATCTTCATCTTGTCTTTGTTACATTATTTACATCATACTCATACGTCTTGTATAACTTTGATCTTCATACTTAAGCTTTCCTCACTTGATATTTGAACTTGTTCTTGACTTTCTTTGATTAGTTCTTGATTTTGATGAAACACTTTGTCTTTATAATGATTTCATTGTCTTGAAAGTTCTGGATTTGAGCTTTGTTTAGGATTATATGCGTAAGTATGAGTACATGGAAGTGCAAATATTGATGTAGATGCTGGTGCATCTCGAGTGGTTAACATCTTTTGTATCTGCACTACTAAGGTAGATAATAATCATGTTAGGTCAACTGATTACTGTGAATCTCTTCTTAGAGAGTTGATCCACTTCAATTGTTCTACTAATGAATGTCCTGGTCACATTCAGTTTGGTCAGGTGAATCAGCTATCCTAATCCTGTTAGGGACAGTTATCAATACATTCGATAAATCCATTTAAAGACCTACGTCTTCAGGAAACGATTCGTAATATGAAATACTTTAGCTGGATTTCTAGCGCTTATAAGTTAAGATGTTGTGAGTATTTTCAGCATTGTGAATCTTATTTGGCTCTAGACTTAATTTGTGCATTTTGGTTTAGTGAGCGGAGGCTGGAGCAGAGTGTCACTTTTCGATATCAACACATTGAGAGGCCGATAGATTACATGTTTAATCTCCATGAGAAATGAAACAAGAATCTTTTGAGAGAAATTTGAGTGGCTGGGAATGGGTTGTGCATTGCATCAGTGGGTTCATGATGTCTTTATTCAATATCTTAATCATCTTTGTGATTAGAGTTAGCATATGTATGTACCCGGTTTCTATCATAAGATTATAAAGGATTCATTTCTTTTAACCCTTACATTAATTTTTTAAATTCTTGAGCCCCTTTTTCCCTTTTACTCAATTACTCTTGTTTTTCATACCTAATGACTTCTACTCTAACTAGTGGAATGTCCCTGGGTAGGTCCTTCCGGCTCTGGTTGGACATGGGATAAAACCTAAACTTAACTGCCTTATTTCTTCATGAACATAAGTGTTGGTTTTGTTAGTTTGGTGTAATATCTCAGTTGTTAAACCTTTGTAAAATCAATCAACATGTTTTAGAAAAGCTTATTTTGATAACACATTGAAAGTTTTTGTATGAAGAACTACTCCCCCTACACATGTGCTTATGAAGATTTTTTGAAAACAAACAATTTACGATACCCGCATAGCTCTTGAAACCACTTGTAAGTATCAAAATTCAAGGTATTTTGCACATGGAGGTTTGAGTAAACGCATTTGAAATTAGTGAATAATTCTGAAGAGACTAGACTTTGCGAGACACATTTACATCACTAGTTAAAGGGTTACATCATTCGCTTTTAGGTGACAACTATCCCTATTAACCAACTTGAAATTATTACCCCGTCACGGTGCAAGTCTATTCAGAATAATCACTTTTGAGTCGAGCAAAACATTGAAGATTCAACAGCGATCATAAAACATTTGATCACATTTTAATCACGTTTTCTCCCCCTAAAAATTAGCATATCCGTGATATATTTTTTTTATATCAACTGATTGAAAGATATGTTTTTGAACAGCTTTTTGGATAGAACAACTCATCATGTTGCATGAAAGTGAACATTTTTTTGACTTTATACGCAGCCTTAATAAAAGCATTTTAACATAACCGTCGTTCAAAATTAACGGTTTGGAGGGGTTACTTTTGAGAACAAATTTTTTTTTTGAAAGATTTTTAATTTTTTTGATAAATCTTGAAACAGGTGCTAAAGATAATGATGATTTCTCATCAACTTTTTGTTTGAAATATTTTCATTTATATAAATGAGTTTTCCAAAATAAAAGAGTTTCATTTTCTGAAAGGCTTCAGTTGTGCACTTAAATGTACACAAGTCGTTTTGAAAACGAGTTTTTGTTAAAATCTTTTCTTTTATTTACACTCGTACTATTTTGAAAATGATTTCATATTGAAGTGCGAGTTCTAAGGTGAAATACTTAGAAGTCATTAGAGTTTTAAAAAAATTAAAAGATTTTTGAAAATAAAAAAATATGTAAATTTTTCAAAAATGAGAAGATTTCTATTCTTTTTGCTTTATCAAAAATGCACTGATACGTACATTTTCGCTTTACTGAAGTGCAGGTTATACACTATTTTGTTGTTTCGTGTGTATAAGCCATTTTCTAGAAATTAATAAAACGACATGTTTTATAAAACATAAGAACTCTCGCTCAAGCATATTTACATTTCCGTATCATTTTTCAATGACATTTCTAGAAACGCAAATACTATCGATTATACAAGAGACATGTCGCGAGAAGAATATTTTTGGATTTTTTATTTTATAATGTTTTTGTAGTTTTGAGATTTTCTATTGTTTTTGGATTTTTAAACATTTTCAATTTTTGTATTTTGTTTTCTTGGTTTTTTAAATTTTGTATTCTGTTTTTCAAAAATATTTACAGATAGCGAAGCTTTTTGAAATATACTTTTCAAGAAGATTTGAGAAGACTCTCTAACTTTTCTAGAGTTAGACTTTGCATTCCAATTCGATGAACTAAATACTTAAAACTTTCTTTTGTAAGAGTTTTGGTAAATAGATCAGCGAGTTGGTAATTAGTCCTCATGAAGTGTAATTCAATAGTACCTTGTTCCACATGCTCTTTTCTAAAGTGATATCGGACTGCTATGTGTTTTGTACGAGAATATGGTACCGAATTGCATGAGATGGCTATGACATTTTTTGAATCACAATACACAGGTATTTTGTCAAACGTAAAGCCATAAATCAGATAGATGTGTGTGCATCCACAACACTTGCACGCAACACGCCGATCGAGACACATACTCAGCTTATGCGGTACAATCTTGCTTTTTCGACGTCCAACTTACTAGTTTCTCACCCAAAAATTCTGCGCCACCAGAAGTAGTCTTTGTTGTGTCTCAGCAACCTGCATGATCCACATCTGAAAAGAAAATAAAATCAAATCCAAAACCATTCAGATCCCAAAGTCCCATGTGAACGGACATTTTGAGGTATCGAAAGATTCTTTTACCTCTTTGAGGTGATTTTCAGTAGGCTTTGCCTGAAACCGAGCTAATAAACATATAGCGAAATGAATAGATGGTCTATTGGATGTTAGGTACATGAGATAACCAATTTTGATTTTCCTGTGTAAATTAGAATTCAGTTTGGTTGTAGTAGCCATTGTGGTACTAGTAGGGTCACATTAGTCCATTCCATGTTTCTTAAGAATTTCTAAGGTATATTTATGTTCATTTAGGAAAATACTATGTGGGGTTTGATGTATTTGAAGTCTAAGAAAATATTTTAGTTCCCCTATCATTGACATCTCAAAATTGTTCTTCATGATATTTGAAAAATCATTTGAAAGTTTTGGATTATTGGAGCCAAAAATGATGTCATTCATGTAAATCTGAACAATAAAGATGTCATTGTGGTATTTCCTTGTGAATAGAGTAGGAAGGAAGATATTTCATCATACCACGTGCTTGGTGCTTACTTTTAGACTGTAGATTGCCTTTTTGAGCTTGTATACGTAGTTTGAATGTTGCATATCAACAAAGCCTTTAGGCTGCCTCACATACACCTCTTCTTTGATAGTTTCATTCAAGAAAGTTAACGTGATATCCATTTGATAGACCATGATGTTCTTGTGAGCTGCGTAGGCTAGAAAAATCCAAATTGCTTCTAGTCTTGCCACTAGCGCGAATGATTCCTCAAAATCTATCCCTTTGATGTTCTTCGTTGTGTATAGGCAAGTTATTGTTATCAACTTTTAAATTTATATTTAGTACGACTATACCTGTAACAAACACTTACGGACAATTATCCGATCGATGGTAAAGTAGTTGGTAAGTAGGGTGTCGAACACTAAGAGTGGAATGTTAGAACTTAAATCTATCAGTATTTTAATTCTATAAGTTAGTCTAATTAAACTTAATTCTAACGCAGCAAGGGGTTTTCAGCCTGAGAAACTGGCATAAGGTTTTGATTTAATAAAACTGTAAAAGCAATGAGGCAAATAACACACACAAGCAAAGACACATATAATAAAGAAGAGGTAAAGCCGATAGTAAGGAAAATGTATTAGCCATTGTTTAGTCATATAAGATATTTGATAAATCTAAAACCTATAGCGACGGTACTCACAACTTGGCGTATCTCGTTCCTAAACCTAGCCCTTCACTAGGATCTAAATTCTCGTATTAAACATTTTTCAGGAGATCTAATCCTGTCACGATTAGTCGGAATCCGCATAAAGTCTGCCTTAATGATTATCAGTTTTATTAGTTATCCCTTCTAGGGCTTAAATTAACATGTAGAACAGTATTAATGAAGTAAAATCAAAACACAAGCTTAAGCTGCCTATTGAATTAGTAACAAATCAAAACATACATGTATTAGCCCATATTCACAGTCATAATACAAGATAACATATTCTAAAAGATTTAAGTATAAATCAAAAGAGAAAAATACGGTAACCGAACGATTATAGAGTACTAAAATGAATTAAGTGAATTAACCTATGTAAATATGCACTAGCAGGACCTTCTTGGTCTTCTTTATGTCTCTGATCTGGTACTTGGTGGTTATCTCCTCTTGTGCCTCACTAAAATTTGTCTCCAGGTCTTGTATTTATACTTTCTAGAAACAGGGTCGATACGGCTTATCAAAGTAACTTCGCTGGTAAGGGGTCCAAGATTATTATATTCCTAGAATATTTCATAACACTTCATAGTGATACTGACATATCACAAATCTTCATACGGTGTATGTTGTATTTATCTTAGAATACAGTGAAGTCTTGGGAATAGAATACGTATGTTGTTGATGTATATGGCATCGAGTAAAACAAGTCGATCTTCTCATTTACCAGTTTCATATATAGATGAAAGTCGTAAAACGTATTCTTCAAATTCGTCAATGGTCTTCATAATCATCCAAGTCTTGGCGTATCGTATCTATTTGAATGATACGACGTATGATTAAATCCAATTCATGAACTTTTTAACTTGATCAATTTTGCTCCATTTTACGTCCAAAATAACTAACTCCCACCAATTGCTTGATAATAACTGAGATTTACAAAAGTAAATGATTAAGTATCAAATCTGTATTAAATATGAAAACAAGCAATATACATAGCGTTAATACAAATATCGTCATTAAACGTTATTTATATTTTTGATCTTTACCTAAGTTTTGTTAACTGTTGATGCAAAAGTTGGACGTTCCTTGTTTGGAGCTCCGGATCTTACACCAATTGAGGATTGTTGCTTGGAACCTGCGCACTAAAGACAAAAGCACGTTGGGCTTTACGGTAAGTTGTACGTTATCCTCGTGAGAGTAAGTAATGCGGTTTAGGAGTTAAAGTTGGGGTTTGTAGATTTCGCTTAAACGAGGTGTGATCCCGCATATACGCCACGGAATCCTGGTAGTTCCGTGTTCCTCAACCTTCGTATCCCGCCCCTCAAGTTTGGTATGTTATCTCCTGATTAGAAGATATCCTATCCATTCCGTAAATAGATTAGTATTCGGGCCTTAGGTAGCCTCATTGCTCAGCGTAGCCCAC
Organism: Chrysanthemum makinoi; assembly: GCA_910596185.1. Lineage (NCBI taxonomy): Eukaryota > Viridiplantae > Streptophyta > Magnoliopsida > Asterales > Asteraceae > Chrysanthemum > Chrysanthemum makinoi. The sequence goes on along the minus strand of OU343216.1, from coordinate 92,524,396 downwards.
ATCGTGTTGGAGCTTTATCAATATTGGCTTGGGGCGGGTTCGTAACCCCGGATGTAGAGTATCGTCATCATGTCCCCAGTCTAGTATGCCTTGATCGCGTGGCTGCGGATGCTAGACTAATATCCATAGGGCCGGAAAAATATACCAAGCGTATCAACTAAGCCAAAGTAAATTTGCATGGATACATTGTATCTAAGAAAAAATGAAAATGAGCTGTACCTGCGTGAAAAGGAAAGTTCTTTGCTGTATGTCCCATCAAACAATGCGTGACGATAGAGGTAATGGATCCACGTCAGCCATCTGGGAGGAGGAAGAAGGTTATATAACTCAAGCACTTCATTTTCACGGTCTTCACACATAGTAAAACAATCGCCGTCGACAAAGCTTTATAACTTAACTAAAGCTCTCAGGACGAAATACTCCGAAGGTAAAGGCGTCTGGCGCTTTTTGTGTTTGTTTAGAACAACACCATGGTGAAAGAATTATCACGATTTTCGTCCGGCATAAGCGAAGAAGAATTATTAGGTTGCTCGGAGACTACTATATCCCTTTGGTACATCCGGATGAATTGGCCGGCGAATGCATCAATCTTGGATTTCCCCAATGGGAAAATTGGTATACATTTGGGTAGCTTCAATCGGTATACCCATATCACTATTCTTAGCGATGTATTAAATTAATACGCATTCACTTGTCCAGACCTTGTATCGGTGCGGCTAAATCTTCGAGGTAAAAGCTGTCATTTGTGGCCATAAATCCAACCATCCATTTATTCCGGGCGTTTTACCACACCACATGGTCAAATGGTTGGTTTCATTCGCAACGCCTCGATCCCTCGTTGCTACCTGAGATAAATTGAGATGATGCAAACCGGAGGAGAAGCGTTTTACGATTGACAACACCGCTTTCCATCCCAATTCGAAATTTTACGCTAAGGGACATTGCTGCCAAAGGATGAGCGCCCCTCGATCATATAACGTAGAGGATGCGAGCAATAAACGCTAACGCATCCCTAAGCTCTACCAGGAATTCTTAGTACATATAGGCCGATGGTCACAATTATTTTGGCAGACCGAAGAAGTTCCTATTGGGCCGCCCGATGATTAGGTGGAGTGCTTTCGTGCTTCAGCATCTTGAATTACATTTCTGTAGGATTTATTGTACTTGGTGTTTTCGTAATTGTTATAAACTATGTGTGTGTTTTTCGGTGGTCGCAGAAATGGATCTGTTATTGGTGCTGGCGAAACCGGCGGAGGAGTAAGGTGGGGATCCGGAAGGAGGGAGAAGAACCGTTATATATGCTGGCTGCGGTGGGGCGTCTTGTAGCTATGGATCTGGCGAGAGAGGGTGAAGTTCATCCTTAGCGCTCCAAAGCACTACAAAGCATGCCGAGTGTAATCGGCACCAACACCACCCGTGCAGCGGCCATAGCGGTGGAGCACGTGGAAGACCGAGAGGAGAAGCGGAAGAAGTCCCTATGGGCCCGAAAAGGAAGCCTTAGCGGCGATGGCCGTATCACATCGAGCGCCCGATTATTCTTAGTGTGGAGTCATGCGCCCGTGATGTAGCGTGGCGCCCCCATCACGACACCTCCATCTAGCGTAGTATCATAGTTTATATATCTAAAAATATTGCTAAGCGTACCGAAAAGCGTGATTATCATGTAGTAGCGGGTTGAACAATCTGCAGAGTCGCCCCCAAACAAGTCCATTGCGCCTTTGCATCTCAGGGTACGAAGGGCCAAAGCGGCGGAGCTTAAAAGCTGGCGAGAAGTATGGAACAACTTATTGATGACACGGTCTCTATAGATGAGGTAAAGGTAACTCTCGAGGCGATACTAATAGGGTGGGAAAAATAAGCGCATTGCCTCACTCGAGGTTCAATTGGCTAGTCGCGAGGCCGAAGTGAAGACTCTGGGTCGTATGCTACAAAACTAGCGAGAGGAAAGATGGCAGCGATGTGTGAATCAATCAAGAGCGCTTGGAGGCTGCGGCTATAAGTCTTCTTAATCGTGGGCTACTAAATACTTGGAAGAAATGGCAAAGACGCACTAACCACCGACGAAAACTTGATTACTCTGATAAAAGATGCTTTAGAAACACAGGAGGAAAATTAGGAAACTTCGATAGAATCTGACGAGGTTATATCCGCGACTTCTTTTCCACCATAGCCTTAACGCAGATGGCTCGCAAGCCATGAAACAAGCAGCACGGACAGGTGTCTGGAGTCGCAAGAAGTTGGTGACTCCTTTGGGGATGTGGTGAAATGTTACGGGCGTGGGAAGTCGAGAGCTATTGAAAAACTGCAAAAGGTGAGGCTGCTAAAGGTGCCCGATTGATCAGTGCCGATTTATGATGCAAAGGCTTATATGATAATTTAGTCATTTGCTATGGAAAATGAAGACTTGGAACTCCCCAAGATATTTGAAATGGACGTGTCGGGACTATCCAATAAACGTAATATTTCAGAGTCGACCCAGCGCACGGCGGTGCGGAGGCATTCGCCAGCCGGACTATTATCTTAGGCCCGTGCATCCCAAGCTGCCGAGGTTCCTGTCTTTTCTGCGCACCCGAAGACATCCTCAGATCCGTTTTACTGTGGCGAAGTCCCCCGATACAAGTATTGGAAACTCTTGGCGGACTTGACCTGAAAGGAAAGGTATTAAGGGCAAGGCCGTAATGTGCGGTGTGGTAGGCGCACCTCCCAAAGGTCGGGCCGAGTGCACGCGAGTGTGGCCAAGAAGCGTCGAGATGCTGATTTGTTCACGGGGCTAAATAGGATTGGGAAGATATTTACCCGCGTGGGTAGTTCCTCAGCTTGAAACGGAGTCCTAGCGTTTGGTTTATTTTCTAATGATATGCAGCAGAAATAATCAGTAGGTCCTTAATGGATTTTCTTTTGTAAAGGGCGTTTGTAAGGATTTTGTTCCTTGTGTGATGTACACCTTTGTCGTATTTGCAACTGCGCAAAAGAAATATCGTTGTGTTATCTATGATGTACACCCTTATCTTTATTAATATCTTTCTAAGTACAAAGTATGTTGTTATTTGTATAACCAGCGTGTGGATAATATAAGGACTCCATAATCATGTATATGAAGATCGAAAAAATTTAAGTATAATCATGTATATTATTGGTGTATGCGGCGTACGTAAAATACCAACGTGAGGAATCAAGTGTTCTTGGTTCCGAGATTTGTTCGCGTGCACATTGCATAGTTGCGAATCCGTGCGTAGGGTCGCGCTGAAAGCTTATTCCAACGTCTTGAACAAGGTGTTTAACAAGGATCGTAATCCCATTAGGTAGATGGGTTTGCAACCCTCTTATCAACAGTTGTTTATTAGGGTTGACATCCTTTTGACCGTCGTGGGTGTATATATTGCATGCACGCCATATAGGCAAAAATATGAAAAAGTTGTTAAGACATATAGTATATGGAAGTAACAAATTAAAATGGTGTTCTGAGTTAGCTAGAAACATAGCGTTTTATTAATACTTGCAGTTTTTATGGAAAAATAAAAAACATGACACTAGGAAAAGTAAAAAAATAATCATCTATAGTACTTTGAAGTAAAATGCAGTGCAGTAAGCGGCCGCCTTGATCTGGTAGCATCTTTTGAGATTGCAGCGGATGTTCCATGCGCTTGTGATTCAGAGCCATCCACGCCCAGTAGCTTATGCACTTTGTTCCTAGTGCTTCAAGCTGTTTGGTCCTTCCCACTTTGGTCCAAGCTTACCTGTGTCTTCTTAGCGTCATAGTATCCCTTCATTCTTGACTTCGATTTTTCTTCACGTATATTTGCCGTTCCGCCGTTAATCACCAAAGTAGGTCCGTGCATAGGTCTTCGATATTAGTTGCCACATTAATGCGGTAGCGGATAGTTGGCAACCAATTTCGGCCGGTATGACGGCCGGTCCGTAGACTGTAGAGAAGGGGTGTCTCCATGCTTCAGTTTTTATCGAGGTCACGATCGCCCACAAAACATGTGATAGTTCTTCCACCACATCTCCCTTTGTGCTTTTCGAGCGTGCCTTAATTTAGCCTAGGTTTCCTATTTGCCCGTTCCACTAGGCCATTGGTTTTGGTGTTTAACAGGCGCAAAGTCTTTGCGTATGATCGTAATTTTCACCTGCCGTCCCTGAAGGTTGTCACAAAATTGTTTACCATTATGCGAGATGGTTCTCCAGGAAGGCCAAAACGGATCTGATGTTGTCCCACGGCGCTTCACACAGGTTGCCGTGATTATTACCACCGCCTGCTTCAATCCACTTGGTGAAGTAGTCTACAAACTATGAGGAATTTAATCCCCCGCTCGCGGCGTGGGAAAAAGGGCTGCGATGTCGATACCCCATTTGTAGAAAGGCCATGGTGATGTTATTGGCGTTAGCTGCGTCTTGTGGTTGGCGTGGGATGGGCTATACGCCAGCAATGTCGAACACTTCCGTATTATTAAATCAGCGGCGTCTCGGTGCATGGGAGGCCCGATGTATCGATCTCATGGCGCGTGCTACAACAGTCATAAGTCCCCGAATGCATACATGAACCTTCATGGATTTCAGCGCCCGGCACATAATTTACTATGTGGGCATTGGGGAGCCATAGTTTACCAGAAGGCGTCGGTACAAGATGTTGTTGGACTTCAAATGGCTAACGTATGCGCAGTATCCTGCACAAGCTTCATACGTTCATGGGGTAGTATTCCTTTATTGAAATCCATTATTGTCATCCATGTAGGGCCGTCTTCCTCTATGATTTTGGAGACTTCCATCTCTGAGATAGACTTGCTTTTCAAAGTTTCTACCGAGAACACCTTTGATAGGTCATAAAACTCGTCGAGGCAATCTTGCTCGGGGATCCGCCTTAGCGGTTCCCCTAGGGACACTTTTGATAGTGAACACGCAAAACCCTTGGTTAGCATCTTTGTTTTGGCGAGATATGATCATGTTATTATCCTCATAGCTAAATGTTCGCTCAACTTCGGTTAGCTACGGGCTAGGAATCCACGTTTGCTTCTAGGTTACGTACACCCATTCGGTACTGCGATGCGTAGTCCATCAGAGCTTCATACTGCCCGTTGTTTATGCGTAAATTCAAAACGCATTGCATAGTGAATCAATACCTTATACGGATTGTGGGATAAGGCCGACTCCAGAACCATCAATGCAAGAGGATCCATGTAGCAAGATCCATGGATCATGTTGTTCGAATCTTTATTTATAGGTGCCTCATTGGTGTGCGGCTACCGATTCTAAATCTGCCAGAATCTGTCCTTAATTGCCGTGAGTGCGTATGAAGGATATTGTTCGCCCGATAATACGCTCCATACGGAGTCGACACGATGCATCACGGTTTAGATATGACACATTTAATGGTTGATCGGTAATTTAACGATCGGGTGGCGATAGCGTAGCCGATTTAGCGACAACACCAACGCAAGAACCAACTTTTCCATGGTAGTATAGTTCACCTCTGCGTCTTGTTTGGCGCTTTGCTTATAAAGTAGATAGGTTTTTAACTGGCAATCCCTATCGGTTAATGAGTACTGCACTAACCGCCCCATCCGTTCGGACAAATACATGACGATTCTTCCCCGGTCAGTGCAACGAGCGTTGGGAGTGTTGCCGCATCTTTTTCAGTGAGTAAAGGCTTCCTTGCCCCGTAGATCACTTAAAAATCACCCTTCTTTATGCACTTCTTGAGTGTTTTAAAAAAAGTGGTACGATTTTTCTGCTTGACTTGGATAGGAACCCGTTGGTAGGCCAACTTTCCGTTAAGAGATTGAACTTCGCTACGCTGCGTGGTGAAGGAAGTTAGATGACCCGATTTTGTCTTTCGACATGGTTTTATGCGTGAGGTTCAATCAGGTATCCAAGGAACATGCCTTCAGTAGCGCCGAATGTGCACTTTTTTGGATTAAGCTTCATGTTTATCTCTCGTAGAGCTTTGAACGTCTCCTCAATGTCGCGTATTAGCTCATCTTCAGTATGGCTCTTGATGACTAGATCATCGACATAGACTTCAATGTTGCGGCCCACCTGTTTTTTGAAAGCGTTGTCTACCAACCGCTGATAGGTGGCCCCCGCATTTTTTAAGCCGAAGGGCATTTTTGTGTAACAGTAAACACCTTGGCCTGTGTGGAAGGCCGTCTTTTCCTCATCCTCTTTAGCCATCTGGATTTGATGGTATCCTTTGTACGCATCTAGGAAACACTTTAATGGATACCCGCACAGAGACTCTATTTTCCAGTCTATTTCTGGTAATGGGTAGCAGTCCTGTGGACACGCTTTGTTAAGATCCGTAAAGTCAACACACATCCGCCAGCTACCGTCGCTCTTTTTGACCATTACTGGATTCGAAATCCAGTCGTGGTAATAGACTTCACGCATAATTCCCGCATCTACTAACTTGTGTACTTCAGCCAGGATCGCTTGCGCACGCTCTGGGGCTTGGCCCCGTTTCTTCTGGCGCACAGGTGAGTATCCTTGTCGGATTCGCAGGTTATGTTCTGTGATTGAGCGCGGTACTCCAGTCATGTGTTTTGGCTCCCATGCAAAAATGTCTAAGTTCTTTTGCAGGAGCGCACATACAGCTGATTTGCCGTTGTCTGATAGTGATCCTCCGATGGCAATTTCCTGCTCTGGGTATTCTGGGTGGATTGCTACCTTCAGATGTGGAATACTGGTGGTCTGCTGTGCTGGGGTTGGTGCGGTTTCGCATGCAACCGTGTTGCATTCTCGATGTGGTATAGTGGTATTGTAAAGAGTAACAATACCACCTTCCACTGGGAACTTAAGCATTCCATGCGCTGTTGACACTGCGCGCGCATAGCTGAAATTCCTGGTCTCCCAATAATGCCATTATATGGCGAGGGAGATTTAATCACCATAAATTCCATCCATGCCGTAGCGGAGTGTTCTTCGTTTCCGATGCTGACAGGTAATCTTATTTGTCCCATAGGCCATATCTTCTCCCCTGTAAAACCGGTCAACGCTGTTCCGACTGGGGTCAACTGGTTGCGTATTTCGGGACGCAGTCGCTTAAAACAGTGCTCATACATGATGTCAGCGGAAGCTCCACCATCAACATACATGCGGTGGATATCGTGACCCCCCGCGCTTATCTCTATAGTAAGTGGTTCTATCACCGCGTTGTTCGCGGTCAAGGTTGGGAATGAAATTTCTTTTTCCCGCGAAAAATCCTGACTTACTTTCTGCTTTGTGACCCGCTGCCATGATTGTATCATGTAAATGGTGTCGGGCTTGTCTTTAGGCGTTTCTTTCTTATTGTTACTCTTTTGCTTGTCCTTCCCTTCCTTGATATTCTTGACCAGATGGTCCAATCTACCCTCTTTGACCATCTTGTCAATGAGTTGACGCAGTTGGACACATTCATTAGTAGTGTGGCCCTTCTGTGCGTGGTAGTCACAGTATCCACTGCCGACACGCCTCTCCTCTGGAGTGCGCATTTGTGGTGGTCTTGGGAAGTTAGCGCCCTCTGTTGCGAGTATTTCTTTTGGTGATTTGGTAAGCGGGGTATATTTGTCATTATCGCGTCCATTCCCTTGGTTGCGATAGTTCCTGTTACGGTTATTATTCCGGTCTGTGGATTGTCTCCCAGGTTGTTCCTGTGACCGGTAGTTGGAGTAGCTTCTCTTGCTATCCGCTGCGGCGGCTTCTCCTTGTACGAAAGACCGTGTGCGCTTCATAACCTCATCAAAGGATTGGGGAATCCTGTCATTCAACCTCTTAATAAGTTCCGGGTTGTTGATTCCATTCATGAACCCTGAGATTTTGAGTACTTCGGGACATGCTTTGACTTGCATGCACTCATCCTTGAAGCGCTCCATGAAAGCGTTTGTGGATTCCCCTTGGCGCTGTTTGACTCTAGCAAGTTCAATGGGATTTTTAGCGCACTTTTTTCGTTGAGTAAAATTTAGGCGGAATGCCTTCCTCAACTCTTCAAAGCCATTGATGCTTCTGCGTGGAAGCTTGTTGAACCAGTTCCGCGCATTTCCCACCAGTGTGGAATTGAACATGTGGCACCATACAGGTTGTGGCCAGTTTTCAATAGTTGTTGCGGATTCAAAAATTTTATGTGATCATCAGGGTCACCTGCTCCATCATAGGTTTTAACATTAGTAGGCATGCGCCTCTTTTTGTTCTCCGAAAAATCACTGATACGTCTAGTGAACGCATCTACCTTCTGACGGCGCCATGGGAGAGACATATCCTCCTCTTCTTGGTCACGGTTTTTTCTTCTGGATTTCCAATGTCCAGTCTCACTGTCCTCACTGTCTGAGGAATTACTAGAGGATAGTTCCTCTTCCCTTCGGCGTTTACGCCGGTTATCCTCAGAATTGCTTGGGGGGGCTCTCACTTGGGAATATCGTTCCCCCAATCTATCTTGTACTCTGCGGCCCCCGAGTCTAGTATGGACGCTGGTGCGCTTCCCATCTTCCTCACTTTCCGTCATAGGCTGTGAGTCAGACATATTATCTTCCTCAACTCTACTCCCAATTCTATTGAATGGGGGTGGCGATTGCCCTTCCACGTCTCTCCTTATGACGACGCGGTGGAGATATCTCAAACTCTGGGCCAAAGTCTAATCGAGCATGCATGCTCCGACTTGGTCTTTTCTTTGCTTCCTCCTGCATAAGTACAGCTAGGGCTTCGTAATTTTGAGAGACAAAATTACTTGGCTCTAATTCCGGAACGACTCCCTCTAGAACAAGGGTATCTGTTTCTATCAACACGCCCCTGTTCCTGTCGGGTGCGTCGGGTGCTTTTGTGGAGTTAGCTTCTAGCACCGATTGGAGTGGAGTAAAGGGAGTGCGCGGCGGGTCTCTGGTGCTGGTGGTAGTCGTTGTTGTCTGGGTTGTCCCCGAGAGTGGTTCCACCAGAGGGAAGGCCGAATCCTGGCCTGATCCCTGATTCTTAGCAGCACTGGTTGTTCCAGAGATCTGCTTGGGAGTTGCCCGTGTGCACCTTCTTTCCAGTAAAATCTGCTTGCGATCGCTTCGTCATCCTAGTTCTTGGTTCTTAGTGAATGGTCCCACGGATGGCGCCACTTGTTGATGCAAAAGTTGGACGTTCCTTGTTTGGAGCTCCGGATCTTACACCAATTGAGGATTGTTGCTGGGAACCTGCGCACTAAAAGACAAAAGACACCGTTAGGCTTACCGTGTGATTGTTTCCCACGATTATCCTCCGGCGTGAGAGTAAGTAATCGGTTTAGGGTTAAGGAGAGTTAGGGTTTGTAGATCGTACCTTAAACGAGGGGTGTGATCCCCTTTATATACGCACGGAATCCCTGTTGGTTCCGTGTTCCTCAACCTTCGGCGTATCCCGCCCTAAACGGTTGAGAATGATTATCTCCTTCATTAGAAGATATCCTATATCCATTCCGTAAATAGATTCGTATTCGGGCCTTCGTGGGCCTAAACGCTTATCAGCGTAGCCCACATCGTGTTGGGCTTTATCAATATTGGCTTTGGGGCGAGTTCGTAACCCGGATGTAGAGTATACGTCATCAATCACTCTATCATCTGAGTTTGTGTTTTGCACACCATTGAGTCTCCGTGGGACTTAACGACCCGGGGAATTCACTGTATTCTCTGATCTTCATTGTATTTGTGTTTTAAACAGTTTTAAGCTTCTTACGGTCGGCCATTCACAAGTGGCCGATTTGTGTATGGTAGCATTTTCAGCAGGATCAAATTTTAGGCGCTGCGGGGAGCTTTAAGCGTGTGTTAAGCCATTTTTCAGATCCATTCTTACCAAATACCCCATCTTTTGTAAAAAGTTTTTCTGTAAGTTATCAAAATCAAAAGTTCATTAACACTTTTCCTAAAAGTGTTAAAAGCATAAAATATTTTCATTCTTTATTTTTTATCATCATGTTTTCAAAATACCAAAAATATTCCTCTTTAACCTCTTACCTTTTTGATTCTTCATTTCTTACCCTCTGTTAACCTTTGATTCTTTCTATGTCTTATCCTCACCCTCTTGGTTGTCAATGGTGTGGTGGTCCTTATAATGGTGGCAATTGCCCCAGTTGTAGCGTGGTGGAATCAGCAAATGCGTCTATAACCAAGATCCTATTCCTACCCTAACCGACTGATTTATTCCATCAGCCACCACACTGTGAGACTCAGCAGTTTTACTGTTGTGAGTACTGTGGTGGTTCACATTACAGTTCTGATTGTCAATCGGAAATACCTTGTCTATGAGCAGGTTCCGGTAACAATTATGACTACAACACATACCACTCATCTACATCATTTTACTATTGTGAGTATTGTAGAGGTCCTCACTCTAGCTCGGATTGTCAAACAAGGAATCCATTTCCTTGTAACAATTACGACTCTTCGTATCAAGACCAACCTCCACAGTACCAAATGATTCAAGCGACTCCTCATGAAAATACGACAGACCTTCTCTGAAGACTGGGTTATTAAGAACTTAAGGAGGTCGGCTATGTCCTCCCAAGATAATCCAATGAAAAATCCATGGAAGTGTTGTTGCTTGGCCGGGCTGCTAAATTAGATTCCCAAATTGCCTTTGAACAATCTATTAAGGAATCAATTGCAAAAGAAAAAGCGGCCAAATCTAGCTCTCGATTCCGTTTCATTCCGATGGCGATGATGATGAAGATATCCTTGATATCCTACAATTTTATAATAGTTCATCAAGTTCATCAGTTGAGATTCCTTCCATGAAAAGTCAGGGAGAAAAAGACTATGATGGAATTACTAGCAGAAGAACAAATGGAAAGTATAAAACATATGTGTGCTAGTCCTTCTAATCTCCTCATCTGCTGCTATCACACCCAAAGCTCCCACTCCTCTCAGAACATGGGGATGAGCATCTTGACACTGTTCACGAAAAGTCGGACGAATTATAAAGTCTAGTGTTGAGGACCTTGTCCCAATCCCGAGAGAGTCACAGGGAATTTCTGATCTTATGTGTGATTCTTCTTTCCCTCTTGAGTGTTCAAATGATCATTTGGAAACTTTCTCTGATCTTAAGCGATTGTGCTTCCTTTGGAAACATTGAGTACGTTGAGGCATCACTCTCACAGTCTGATCCCTTTCTTGAGGAGTTCTCCGGTGAACTCACTCATATCAATCCACTCTTTGACTTGAAGCCGATGCAGGAGAAAGTCTCATGATAATGATCGTTCACTCACTTCTTATCCCAACAGTCCAATAGAGAATGTTGATCACTTTGTTCCCGAAACATTTAAAGCTACTTTCACCAATCCTCTATTTGAATTCGAATCTGAATTCACTTCAATTCACGAGAATCCACTCTTTGATACTCAGATTGAGGATGGTGATGAGCATTAATGGAACAAGAGTTCACAATTTCACTCATGTGAATGATTCTCTTCATGAGGAGTTCGCCGGTGAACTCTCTCATATCATATCTCCGCTGGAGTATGATTGCTTGGATGGCAACAATCATGATCGGGGGGAGAGAATCTCAATTTGCATAGTTATGAAAATCTTTACCCTCCTTGAGATGCCTTCCAACCCAGGCTCAATAACAAAATCCAAATAAGTGCAACTGCACTTAATCCCGAGGAAGAAGATCTAGTTATGATTGTTATCATGATCTTCCTTCTTTTCTTCACCTACTCGGTGATTTCCTCTCTTCTTCACTCCGGAATTGAAGACACTATCTTTGACCCCGGCATTTTCATTTATCATTTGTGAGCCGGGTCTTTCTATGTATATCTCGCGTGTGGAACTTTCACGTGCTTCAAATGTGTGTCCAAACATCTTGAATGAAAGTCCGATGGAGATTGTTTCTTCCACTTTGCTTCCCCATGAACCATTGAATTCGGGGGTCAAACTAGCGACTGGAAAACAAAAACATAGCACACACACATATGGGTTTCACCCATATTTCTGACTTCTTACCCCTTTCTACCACCTAAGTGTGGGGGGTGATGCCCCACATGTTATATATATCTAAAAAACTTTCTAAATAATGGCCGTAGTATTTCCTTTTACGTTCTTTGTTTCGGCATAACCGCCGGTACTTTGAATATTGAGGGCAATATTCATTTCTAAGTGTGGGGGGGAATTCTCACGAATTTCATGTATTATCACAATTCCCCGTTTTGGCCAAAAATTTTTTTTTGGAGTAAGTGTTCTACACTTACTCATTTGGTTATCAGTCCGCCATGTCTAAAAAACAAAGGATTGGCTAATCCAGGAGCAAACGGCTCTTGGTAAAGATTTCTCAAATCCGTTTATATGGCTTGCAATTTGCCCAAAATTGTATGGTTCTCAACTCACCATATCCTAAAAAGTGAAGAGTTGGCTAGCCCCAAGGTTATGGCTTGTGGTAAAGGCAATGGAAAATCCATAATTGGTATTCAGCTCACCAAAGATAATTCTGATAATTTATCTGAGAGTTGGCTAGTCCGAGGAAAGTGCGGCTACGGTAAAGACAAATCAAATCCGTTTACAGCTTATGATTTGCTCAAAATCATTTGGTTATCAGTGTACCAAGGTTCTTACTTGAACTAAAACATTTGGCTACTCCAGAAGTGATGGCTTTTGGTAAAGAGTTTTTCAAATCCATCGAAAGTTTTCTCAAATCATTGCTAGGGACTAGCAATATCTTCGTGTGGGGGATTGATGAGTGTCTAAATACTCATCATTTTTGTACAATCTAAACTGCAAAATCATCTGAAAACACTCAGAAACACATCAAAATGATCAAAATATCACAAATCAGTGTTTTATGTGTTTTAAATGCAAAAATATCAAAATCAGATGAAAAATGATTCAAGTTTGCAAAATTGGCAGTTTTAGTCCCCAAGTTTTAAAAGTTGTCAAATCTAGTCCCTGGAATTCAAAAATGTGGAATTTTATCATTCAAGGTCCCTGAAGTATTTTAAAGTTGTTAAAAATGATCCTTGAATGATTCTTTGGTCAATTGGCAAGAAAGGTCCCTAAACTTTGGAAAATTGCAAAAGTAGTCCTTGGGTATTTTAAAATGGAATTTTATGCAAAAGTTATCCTTGTACTATCAAAGTTGTCAAGTTTGGTCCTTGTAATAACATTGGAATAATTGTCATGATCAGTCCATGAGGTTTGGATAAATTACATGTTTGGTCCTTGTGCTTAACTAAACACCAAACGGATCCTATGTATTATTTAGGCCCAAATCAATCCTTACCAGCTAAGCCCAAACCCGACCCAAGTTATTAATACTCCCTCGGTCAAAACAGGTCAATGGCGCCAGAACCAGGGGTACTATTCATCCCCTTCACACACAAGCTGAAAACCGAAACCGGTACATTTGTTCACTTTTTCAAATCCACTTGCTCCTATCATATCTCCCTACCTTACTATATCCCTCCACCTCAATAAACATCCAAGAACCATTAATATCAAATAACCTGCTCAAGACTTTTGGCGCCAAAAAGTGACATATGGCAATTTTGATGAATTCAATAAATTTGAGATCAAGTGGGAAGTGCTTTCGAAACATGTGGGAAGATGTTTGGTATATATAAGGAGCAATGAGAAGCAACAAAGAGTAGTAGTTAGTTTTATATTTTTACCTTAATGTCGTTTTTTTTATAAATGTTGTAGTTTAAATAAAAATGTTGTAATTTGATGTTTCTGTATCAAACTTAAGTTATAACATCTTTGTAATGTGTTTGAACATCAATCAAAGTCTTTCATCTAAGTTCCAAATTTAATGTTTACTGTTGAGATTTTCAGTTTCAAAGTCTTCTGTCCAGGTTATCATTTGCTTGTTTTAAGCTTACACAAGTTTAGTTAAGGTCTCTATAAGCTTTGTATAAGCTCACATTTCATTTTCAAGTAACTTTGAATGATGGTCAATGAAAGTCAACTGGGACTCAAATTGGTATGGAAGCTGATAATGGGTGTTGGAGAAGTTTATTTGGGTTAGATTTAGTTAGGTTAGAATAGGATTTGGTTTGGTTTCAGTTTGCATCACAGTTGGACTCATGTGAGTTTTATTCTCATTTCTATTTTCTTTTCAAAATTGCAGTTTATGCTTACTGTGTATCTGAGGCCACCAATGATTTTAATATGTTTATATAGTTGTATTTAGCTCATGTAAGTTCAGTATGATCTATATCTCATGCCTGTTCACTAGTTAGTTTTATTAAAATTGCGAGCAGTTCATAAAGTGGTGTTTGGTTTAACACCAAATCTGTCTTAGAGGCTCATTCAGTTGCATACTCTTGTTGTCTGTGGCTTGTTCAGTCTTAATATACTCATTTGAGTCCTTATCTTGTGCCTGTGCAGGCTATAAGTCAAATCCCAACCAAATCTGTCTTAGAGGCTAACTGTTGTGATTTTTGATTTCCAAAAGCTTATTTTGTGTTTACATTTCTTAAATACAACTTGTTGTAATCTCATTTAACCTTATTAACTCTATATCAGTCCTGAAATTGAGATCAAACTTCAAATAAGTCAAACTTTTAGTTTTATCAAAAAGTCAAAAATATTGAAAATCCTGTTTTGGGCTCAACTAGGAGGAATTTTCATGAGTTCAATTTTGAGCCAATTTCAGTGAACTTTGGTATTTTAAAA
>OU343216.1:92486481-92509708 GCA_910596185.1 Chrysanthemum makinoi | reverse complement strand
GATAGATCTCATATCCACCACGAACTTGTTTGATGTTGGCTCCATAAGGCTTTCCATGTCTTCATTTGTGAATATGTTTGCATATCACTTTCGGATGTTACTGCAATACCACAAGGATATCGTAGGACTCGCAAGATATAATCTCTCATTCCACATTGTGTGAAGCAGAGAGTCTTATAAACTGTGTCTAATGAGATTTATTTGATGATCTGTGGCTCTAGACTCAATAGTGCACATTTGGTTTCTATATGAGACTAGGAGAGGTATCCTTCTCCAATATCAACAATCTCTAAGAGAAAGTCGATAGATAATGTTGGTTCCCGTGAGAATGAAACAAGTCCTTTTAAGAGGAACTTGAGTAGCTTAGGAAGTTTAGTGCGGTCGTCCTTGGGTCCATGATGTCTTGTCTTCAATACCGGTGTTACCTTAGTAACCACCAGTAGCATATGTATTGAACCCGGTTTCTGCCTAAGGTTGAATTAATGGAGGGCTATTTCTTTTCACCCTTTTCTCATTCAATTCTTTTTCATTCTTCAACCCCTTCAGTGCTTACAGAGACTTCATAACTAGAACTTTGTTGGGTTTATTCGATTCTAGCTTCTCGATCCGCTCTTCCCATATCTCTTTTCTCCTTTTTTCATCATACCTAAGGACTCTACACTATCTAGTGGATTTTCTCTGGGTAGATCCCTCAGCGGCTGGCGGATCATGGGAACAAATACCTAACCTTATCATCCTTATATCACCATACATAAAGTAAATTTGGTGGTCTATTTGGTATTGTTCATCTGCCATTGGAACCAATTGAAAACCATTTGAAAATCAATCGAGATACTTGTGATATATTATCAAAGCATTTTGTACCTGAATTGTTTTTGATATTTTTAGAAAGAGAGCTCCCCCTCAACATGTGCTTCATGTATTTGAAATAGTTTGGCACGGAGGCAAGAGGAAGAATTAACTTCTTTGATTACCATTTTCTAAAAGATATCAACATCACTTCCCTGATCAAATCAAGTAGATAAAGCATATTGGGGAAGGATGAGGTTTTCATAAATTTGCTCCCCTCAATATGTGCCTCGAGGTTTGAAAGAGTTTTGCACATATTGGAAGGAACACTGCATAGAGACAAATCAATCATGTTTCAATTCTTTATTGTTTAAAAAAGATGCTCCCCTCAACATGTGCATGGAAAATTTGAAATCGTTTGGCACATGTAGGGAGGATAGCTTGTAAACACTTATGAAACCATTTATCGAATTATCAGTTTAAATCCAATTTAAATCACAAATTCTCCCTTGATCACAATTTCAAATCATTTGAGATTTGTGATCTCTGTAGATTTAAATTGATTTTGAAAGCTTTTGAGGGAGATGTGACTTGATTATGAGAAACATTTAACCGATAAGGATCAAGTTTGAGACTTTAGACTCCAAAGATTAAACATGCTTGAGTATCATTTGAAAACATAATAATAACAAAGGTCTTGTACCAATTGTATACAATATTGTAAAACATTGTTCTTTTGATTATTCAAGAGTAGACCTTTCTCGATTACGTGCTAATTGTTTGAAAAATACTCTGTTTGATTTGAAATTATTCTCCCCCTCAATCAATGACATATGTTTGTTGATTGAAGATAGATTTTGACACATGAAAAGCAGGATGATTTTCAAAAGTAGATTCGAAGTATTTTTCAAAGCAATTTTGTTTTCATTAGATGACAAATATTTTTAAGAATCATTTGAAGGAAAAATATTTGAAAGAAACTGTTGACTTTGTGAAAAAACATTTTTTTAAATCAGTGAGGTTTGAAGATTTAAGATAAAGCATGGCTCTGTTCTTTCTTTGAAAAAGCGGTTCTTTTGAAATGACAATAAACCATCGTTTTACTTTCTCTATTTTTATTTTTATTTTTTTAAACATTTGAACAACATCTAAAGCCCGTGTCATTCTTTGAAATGACACAAACCGTAGATATTATCGAATCGAGAAAAACATGACAAAATGACAATATTTTTTGAAAATTTTCAAGATTTTTCATATTTTTTATGGATTTTTAACGTTTTATATTTTTTCTATTTGCTTTTTGTAGGTTTTGTAATTTTGTATTTTGCTTTTTGAATAAATATTTACAAGAGATAGATGAAGAAAGACCTTTACTCCTCGTCTTCCTCTTGAAGATGCTTGAGTGTTTCCGGTTGTAGACTCTTTAGACCAAGTCGTGGAAGGATAAACTCAAAACGTTCTCTAGGAAGAGCTTTGATGAAGATGTCCGCTAATTTAGTTTCGATCCTCAAAATAGAGTTCCACCACACCGTTTCTCCACTTGTTCCCAATGAAATGATGTGAGATATGCGTGTGCTTTGCTCTTGAGTGTTGAACGTTGTTGCATGAGAGAGCAATAGCACTTTTATTATCCCAGTACAGAGGGATTTTGTTGAATTCAAAGCCATAGTGAGATAATTGGGATCTCATCCAAAGGATTTGAGCACAACAAGATGACATGGCTATGTATTCAGCCTCTGTAGAGGAATTAGAAGTACTCATTTGTTTCTTTGAAGGCAAACATAATCTTAACACCCAAAAGCGAGCACCTCGGGGCGTGCCGGCGTGTATCTTGACATCTGCATGATCGCATCGCATAGGCCGTTAGTGACATACCGGTGTCGCCGGATACCAAAGTCCCATATTGATGGTTCCTTGGAGATACCGAAGACCCGTTTAACCGCTTCAAGGTGCTTTTTGGTAGGCTTAGCCTGATATCTAGCACACATGCAAGCAATGACAGAATGCAGGTCTCTTGTTGTGAGGTACATCAGGGATTCAATCATACTACGATATTTCGTTTGGTCTACCATGATCCCTGAGTGGTCATCATTTAGTTTAGTACGCTCTATCATGGGAGTGTCACGAGGGTCACAGAATCAAATCCAAATTTCTTTAAAATCTCATTTGCATATTTAGATTGATTTATAAAAATGCCTCGGGACTTTGTGAAATTTGTAATCCCAAGAAAAATGACATTTGTCCCATCATTGACATTTGAAATTTGGAACCCATTTCATTTGAAAAACGGTCACATTCATTGGGGTCGGTCGAGGCAAAAATAATATCATCAACATAGATTTGAACGAGAATTAAATGTTTGCGACTTTCACGGTGAACAATGTCGGATCAAGCTGCTCCTTTGGTGAATCGGTGGAGATAGAAGAAACTTTGATAGCGTATCATACCATGCCCTTGGAGCTTGCTTCAAAAGCGTGAAAGCCTTCTTCAAGCGATAGAGTGGAGGTTCTGGATTCACAAAACGCCGGGTTGGCTAGCGTATACGACTTCTTTAAATCTCAGTTAAGAAAAGCCATCTTTACATCCATCGATGACTACCATGTTCTTACTTGCGGCATTAGCCAAAGATTCGATTGCCTCGATCGAGCAAATGGAGCAAATGATTCTTCAAAGTCAATACCCTCCTCTTGCGGTATCCTTTTGCAACCAATCGAGCCTTGTTCTTTAAAACATCACCATGCTCATCAAGTTTTACTTTGAAGATCCACTTTAGAGCAAAGATCATAGCACAGTCGGGGCGGTACTAATTCCCATACATCTAGTCGATCAAACTCATGAATTTCTTCTTGCATGGCATTGAACGGTATCTTTATTCATAGTAGTTTTAACGTCTTTTGGTTCGATCTTAGAGAGTATGGAGTTGAAGAAGCACCATAAGGCATCGATTGCAAGTTGTTTCAGTGGACGAACGAGAAGGGTTTCAATGATGTTGTCCAATGGGTGATCATGTGTCCATTTTCTAAGGTGTTCATTTTGTTGTTGTTGAGGAACGAAGTAGCGAGTCGATTTCTCACGATGAAGATGGTTGATGATGATTCGAGGAGCAAATATGTTTTCAAATGGGGCATCTTGAAGGAGCGAAGGAATTATCTCCATCATTGGTACCAGAAACAATTCCATGATGTACACTCGATGATTGATGATTTATTGATGAGACGAGTGATCGGCAGGCGCTTCTCGACTTAATGACATTGAAACTGAAGGGTTAATTTCATTGACAGGATAGGAGCGACCTCTGTTGATGGAATTGACAATCATTAGCACTGCTCATAGTGTTCATCAAACATTGGATCAAATAATTTCTTCAAATCATCGTCTGAAGGAGGTACATAAGGATTCTTTGGTGAGGGATTAGAAACAAGGTAGAACCGATAGGACTACATGATGAAGGTTGAAATCGGGTCCAGACTGGATTGTCCTGGAGCCATTTGACCGGACAGCTCATCGAGCGTGACGTGAATAGTTTCCATGATATCTCGAGTTCTTTTTTTGTAGATTCGGTAACCCTTCTTGTTTGGTGCATAACCAACAAAAACTCCAATATCCGCCTTTGCTCTTAATTTGCCTAAATCTTGACCGTCATTCGTTGGATAGCACAAAGCACCAAACACACAAAGGTAGGAGAGATCAGGTTTACGTTTATGAACAAGTTCATATGGAGTTTTTCCATGAGAGGTATGAATAAGGGAACGATTTTGGATGTAGCAAGCAGTGGTAATGGCTTCAGCCCATAGAAACATTGGAACCTTTGAATAAATTAGCATTGTTCTTGCGGCTTCCACAAGAGTTCGATTTCGTCTTTCAACTACACCGTTCTGTTGAGGAGTTCATGGAACACTTCTTTGATGACTGATTCTAACACTTTCATAAAACTTAATTAAGTCTTTGTTAACAAACTCTTTGCCATTGTGCGCTCGAACAATTTCTACTTGATTGTTGAGTCGAACTTGAAGCTGTTTGATAAGTTTGATTATGACATCTCGAGTTTCATCCTTTGTCCTCAAAAACTTTACCCAAGTAAATCGAGAGTAGTCATCAACAACGACTAGAATGTATTTCTTCCCATTTATCATTTGCACTCTCATTGGTCCGCACAAATCCATATGAAGGGTATGAAGAACTTCCATTACTGAGTTTGTGGGTTTTGGTTTGTGGGCATATTTCATGCTTTTTCCCAATTGGCAAGCTGAACAAAGATGATATTTTTCATACTTTAATCTGGGTAATCCTCTTACTAAGTCCTTTCTGGAAAGATTGTTTATGGTACCAAAGTTCAAGTGATTGAGACTGTTAGGAATTAGAAAATTCCATGTTAAAGTTTCGGTCACCCCAATTACGGTCTAGCATATGTTAGCTCGTAGACGTGTCGTTATTTACGTTGTTTAGTAGTTTATTAGTTAGTTTGTAGCGTAGATTAGTTTAGTGTAACACCGTGGAGGAAGGACGGGTCTTTACCCACTGTATACCTGATCCACAGGCCGTCATGAGGTCGTTTAGTTTGTAACCTATAAATACCCTCTACCTTCCAAGGTAGAGGGTTGGAAGTTCTAATCATACTTTTACACTTTTGTTTATCTCTCTAGAATTCCCTCTCTACTCTCTTCATCTCTCTAACCATGGCATTCATATACTATCATCATCCTAGACCACCCGAATCATCTAAACAACATAAAATTCACGATCCTACAATTGGTACCAGAGCCAAGGTTGTGTTGTTTTGATATTTCGTATGGTTTTTGATACGGTTTGATGTGGTTTGATATGTGTCTTATGGTGTTGTGTTGTCTCGTGTTTAATGTTTGCTGATGTTTGGTTATGTTTGGTCTTAACAAAGAAAAAATTGTTTTTTAGCAGTTTTAAAGGATTTATGAATCTGGTTCGAAAAGCTTAAACTGATTTTTTGGTTGATGATTATATCTCTTGCTTGTTGATATAATGTTCTTAACTGTTTTTTTTATCTTTTGATCTGCTGGTGCTACATTGATAAATTTGGGTTTGATGCTATTCGTTAAACTGGTCATACTCTTGGATGCGAGTTGGTACAATCCTCAATGCGAGTTGGGTAAATTTGTACTGATACGATTTGTATCTTGATGCGAGTTGGTCATTATTTTTTTGGATGCGAGCTGCTAGTAATAACTGTCTAGGTTCATTGATTTTAAGCAAGTTTGACTACTGAGTCAACTTTAAAAGCAACTTGGCTCATATATATAGAAGATGCGAGTTGCTGTCATTATGTCCAGATACAATGGCTGTAAAGCGAGTTGGGTTTCTGGTCCAGCTTTAATGCGAGTTACTTAACTCGCATATGGTATAATTGCACTTGCTTTTGAGCGAGTTGCTGCTGATGCGAGTTGAGTCAAAAATCACAAGCGAGTTAAGTCATTAATCACAAGCGACTTGTGTGAAAATGAATCAAAAGCGAGTTGTTTAAAGAATCTAAAGCAACTTGTTTCTGTTAAAGATCGACATACATCATTATTCAAATACAACCTAAACCTAAACATGACTCGACATTCATCATTCAAGAACCTGAAAACCTTGAGACACTCATTAAGAATCATCAACAAACAAATAAACATACCAAAAATCAAGATCTCAGTCAAAGTTTGTGTTTATCAAAGTATTATCAAGACCTTACAGATCCAAGTTCACAAACTTTAACTCTTCATCGATCCTACCTCATTCTAACTACCTAGAATTCAAAGATCTTAGTAAGCTTTGTGTATCATCATGACCATCATGGGTCTAAACACAAGAAATATCACCTTCACATATCTCAAACTCTTAAAAGACCTTAACATAAAACCAAGATAACTAAACATCTAAGGATCTCAAAGTGGTTTTCTCAAGTTTATCCAAGATTCATCAAGACTTTAATGTCATGTACATGAGAAAATTATTTCATCATTGATCCAAGGCTGTTTGATAATATCCGAACAATAATCGAAAAATGAACAAAACTATCATGGGCTTCATCCTCTCTTCAAATTCGTTTTAATGATAAATTCGTTAACTGATGTAAATGTTCATTCTATATTAATGTTTGAACCATGAAACTAGTTTAACAATTAATGTTAACTCGTTTTTCATGTGTTCATGTTGTCCAACGATACAACACATAAATTTAAAGCCTACCTTGAGTCAACTGAGTCCGAACCCATGGCTGTCTCATACCCTTAGCCATCCTTGTGGTTAAGTCGAAATTGGTCTCTAGCTCATGCCAAACCTATGGCGAGCAAGAAGGGATTCGTTAGACTGGTTAAATGATTGTTATCATTCGGATTGGTGCATGATAATATTTAGATTTGTTTTGATCTTGGATAGCAGATTTGTGAATAAGATGAGGATAATTTGTTTTGGATGATATGTGTAGCAAATCAGTGATGAGGGGGCGGATAGTGTGAAAGATTAGGGTTTGAGTGGTTACTTTAGGGTCTCATGGGATTTAGGTAGTGAGCGTTTTATAACCCCCTAAAGATTAGGGTTGGACTAATATGGATTGGATTTTTTTGTGAATATTGTTGATGGGACGAGTGTATCATAAGTCTTATGTGATTTATGGGTCGTTTGGGAAGTAGCTTGAACGAATGCATTGGTAATTTTATTTAGACATGAGCCAAAATGTTTTATGCTGTTATTTGACAAATATGGATATTGTAACTTCTAACTCATTAAAGTTGTTATCCTAAGTTGTTTTTGAATAATGGTACTCTGGTCGGATTAAATTTTCACGGAGAATTCGCATTCACGACTTGGTATTTTCCTTGGATAATCTTGTGTGATACAACCGTGCTCGTTCAAGGCCATAACGTTCTGAGGAGACATGTTCATTGTCGGAATTTTTAGGATCATAGTTGGATCAGATTCATGTTTCTCATGGGCTTAAACGGAGTTATTATGATGAGCCAACGATAATGATGGGCTGATGGACGTCTCAAGAATTGGATTTTTAAGAGAGTTGGATAATATGAGACACGTTTTATTTGATGATGATGCGATTTGAGATATGCATGATGAGATTTGTTGATGATGAGATTTGTTTAAGGGATTTGAAATTATGAGATTTGATTATGAGAATTGTCGATGAGATTTGATGATGAGACTGGTTGAGTTATGGGTTTTTAGTTGTTGATATGAGTTGTAATGTTGGGGTTTTGGCACTTTGGTATATACATTTTCACGATGGATATTATGTCACGGCTTGAATTGATATTTGAACAAGTTTGAATACGGGGTTATTTGGAAGATATTTCTTATTTGGATTTGAAGTGAGTTTTTCCGGGCGCGTTCACTTATTTATTTCTTTCTTTCTACCCTTCCGCGAAGATGACTTGTTTGGGCATTTATAGAGTGTGATAAAGACTTGGCTATTTAGTTACGGTTGTGATGCCTTCTCGCTTAACCCACAACGTAACTATCACTTTGGTGTCTCACGCAGTTGAGGATACGTCAAGAGGTTTTGTACATTGGGTACACCGTTTCTTTTTCACAAGGATTAGTACAAGGTTAAGTAACATATCTGGGGAATCTTACGTCATGTTCAAGTTTGGCATATCGGGTTTACTTCTTCAAGTAGTCACAACAATAGCCGACAGAATTTGTGGATGATGTGTTTACCAAAGTATTTAATGGTTGAGATGTGATCCGCAATTCCCACAGAGTATTCGATGCCACTGAATGTCAATGATACTTCACAGTCTAAGAAAAATCTTTCAAGAATCTTCAACGTCAGTCATAATCTTCCAAGATGTTTGCTTATGACAAGAACTTTTCGTGCAAATGGACGTACAAGTTAATGATGCTTCCGAAAGTTCAAAACCATCATGGGGGCGAATCGTGTTCTTTGATGTTTTACGGTCAATCTCAGGGGGAAGTAGTGTATACTACTCGACTTAGTATGGTTTGTGAAGTTGTCTACACATGGGTAAAGAATTGTTGATGATGTTGTTGATGTTGGATAATGAACCGTTGATGAACCGCTGCATGTTCCCCTAAAACAGATATTCACCGAAACCAAAGTTGTCATAACACATTCTAACTGACATTGTTTACGGTTTTGTCTTGTTTTTGTAAAATCCCGCGAAAGAATCTATTTCTCGGTTTAAATCATAGACTTGTAAAATCCCGTGACAATGGAAACATCCTGGTAATTGTAAAGTGCATTTCTGGATCTATCTTACGGTTTACTCTTGGTTTTGTAAAATCCCTCGAAAGAAACTATTTATCGGTTTAAACCATAGAGTTGTAAAATCCCTTAATGATGGAACCATCCTGGAGAAAGGAAAGCGTATTTCGGAATCTTCTGATGATGGTGCTACGGTTTCTGCTTCGAAGAAGGGATAAAAGGGAGTACTTCATAAATTGGATGTGTGTTTGGATATCCGTCTTGGCAGTTTGGTTATTACTTGGTTTTATGGGGTTATGTGCTTTTAACCATGGTCGGGATGAAACCAATATCATAGTTCACTTAAAACGTCAAAGGAGGCTAGATTTGAGCTTTTAACCAGAAGATGTGACAACGGGGTTAATTCACTATTATTTGTTTGAGGTTGAAGTGAAATATCACGGGCAAGTGTACTTAGTATCTGAAGGTATCGGGGATGGTTGGATGAAGATTCTTCAAGATCCTTGTTCGAGCTTATTATCAAAAACGAAGACATGGAAATCTAGTTATTGTTGGGTGACTTTTACCGTTTCTTTTACCACTTGGGGGAATTGGGCTCTTACAACCACAAGATAACTATCACTTTAAGGAGTTACGTTGTAGTGCTCAGTGTCATATTCAATTGTGGATTTTCAAGAGGTGATGTACGTCTTATACTTGATGGTTGGTTGGTTGAAGAGTATAGAGTACATAGAGAGTACTTAGAGATGCTAATGGAAATCGGCACCGCTCTTTGTTACATATGTGCAAGTTTAAGTCACGAGTTCGGGGTAGTTTACTTCAGGGTCAAATTCATCATATTGGGTTTTCTCCATCAGTTGTCACGACAAAGAGCCTACAGAATGATAAGGAGGTTGATTACAAGTTTTGCCAAGAGAGTTTGAAAAGAGAGAGATAATGACGTATGAACACAACAGTTCATGCCTCGTTCTCTAAAGAAAAGAAAAGTGTACGTCTCAGTGCGCTTTATCTTCAAAAGAAGAGAAATCTTCTTATGACGTATGAACACAACAGTTCATGCCTCGTACTCTAAAGAAAAGAAAAGTGTACGTTTCAGTACGCTTTATCTTATAAAGAAGAGAAATCTTCTTATGACGTTTGAACTCAACAGTTCAAGCCTCATTCCTAAAGAAAACAAAAGGGTACACTTCAGTGCACTTTATCTTCTGAAGAAGAGAAATCTTCTCAATTATGACCATTCTCATCAACATGCTTCATGCTTTTTCCATTCGCTTTCAATTATCAAGTGAACCGGGCTACCGTTGATTGTTTTCTTATTCCACTTGCTCAACTATAATGACGATGTCGACATCATGTGCTAATTTTGCGGGGGAGAAGTGTGAATAGAATACTTTTGGATGATTTCACTTACTTAGTCAAGAATGGCAACTTCGTCTACAATTCTTGAGGGAGAAGAAGTATGATGAAACTACATGTTGTTTTATATGAGAATAAATGGTCAAACGGCTCCTAACTCATGTAAGAACCGAGCTTCTTCTTATCGGGTCATCTTCAAATGAGGGAGGTGTTATCAGTTATTCTCTCATTGGGAATGTGTTAGGATTTGGAAAATCCAGTAGTTAAAGTGTCGGTCACCTCAAGTATATGTAACCGTTAGAAAGCTCGTAGTCGTAGTTATTTAATGTTAAGTAGTATTTAGCTTTGTAACACCGTGGAGGACGGACGGGTCTTTACCCACTGTATGCCTGATCCACAGCCCGTCAGGTGGCGTTTTATGTAATGACTATAAATACTCTCTACCTCCCAAGGTAGAGAGTTGGAGCTCATAATAAGATTTTTCTTTCTCTCACTAAAGTTCCCAACTCTCTTCCATTTTCTCTCTCTAAACACATTGTATGCCTCATATGGTTATGGTTTAGTGTATTTGTGAAATCCAATATGTTACAAATGGTATCAAGAGCCATGGTTTGATCACTCATCTTTCATGCTCTTTGTTTTGATGGATTTCATAAGGTTTTTGGGGTATTAAGTGTTTAGGTGAGCTTGAATCATTTGGACAAATTCTAGTGTTAAAGTTTGAATTTTGCTTGTACTTTTGTGTTTAGGATCATCATATGTGTTTATGTTTTGAATTGGAAGGCTTAAATCATTGTGGTTTGGTTGTTTTTGATTGATAAAGTGGTGGTTTTTGAACTTTGTACTATGCGAGTTGAGTCTCGGACTTGAGTTTCTTCAAAGCGAGTTGCTTTGTTACTGAATGCGAGTTGATATATGCGACTTGTCTATTTAGCGAGTTAAGCTTTTAAGCGACTTGGTGGTAAAGCGAGTTGGGTCTGTTTGCGACTTGCTATTAAGCGAGTTGATTCCTAAAGCGAATTGTTTCATTAAGCGAGTTGATTGTGTTGCGAGTTGATACTTAAGCGGGTTGGCTATTTAACGACTTGTTTCATTAAGCGAGTTGATTGTGTTGCGAGTTGATACTATATGCGACTTGGCTATTAAGCGAGTTGACCTCTTAAGCGACTTGTTTCTTTAAGCGAGTTGATTGTTTAGCGAGTTGATAGTTAAGCGAGTTGAGTGTTTAGCTACTTGTCTATTGAGACTTGTTACTTCTTCGTGCTACATTCTTACGGTTGTTCTTTTGGTTTAGTAAAATCCCGTGAAAGAATCAATTTCCCTGTTTAATCAAAGTATAGTAAAATCCCGTAGAACTTGTAATCATGGCAAACATCGTTCCTACTATTGTTTCTTCTCAGCTGAGGACGTTCAAGCGGTGGATCGATACTCGTCCACCTATGCTTGACGGAACTGATTATGACTCATGGGCTCAACGAATCCGATTGTACTATTTGGGAAAAGAAAACGGAGTCAACATTCTCAAGTCAATCGATGAAGGACCTTATCAGGTTGAGACTACAAGAGACTTAAGTGATACATGCAGATGGAACTATGATCTATGGATTAGACAGACCAAAGATGTATGATGAACTCAATGATAAGGATAAAAAGAGATTCGATGCTCGATATCGGGCTTCTAACATCATACTTCAA
Source organism: Chrysanthemum makinoi (assembly GCA_910596185.1). Taxonomy (NCBI): domain Eukaryota; kingdom Viridiplantae; phylum Streptophyta; class Magnoliopsida; order Asterales; family Asteraceae; genus Chrysanthemum; species Chrysanthemum makinoi. Next base: position 92,497,680 of record OU343216.1, on the reverse strand, counting down.
GGTCTTCCAAAAGACATCTACAAGCTTATCAATCACAACACGAAGCCAAGGCGTGTGGGATAATGTCAAGATGCTTCTTTCTGGTTCTGAATTAACTATGGAAGACAGAGAATCACAACTTTATGATGAATTTGAGCACTTCAAGATGAAACCAGATGAGAGTGTCTATGAGTATTACGTGAGATTCCACAAGCTTGTTAATGACATGAGGAACATCAGAATGACTATGCCAAATATTCAGCTGAACTCAAAGTTTGTGAACAACATGAATCCCGAATGGCACAAGTTTGTCACCTCTGTGAAGCTAACCAAAGGATTGAAGAATACAAACTATGAGCAACTCTATGCCTTCCTTCTTCAGAATGAGAGCTATGTTTGAAAAGAGGATTCTTGAACAATTCAAAACAAATCCAGGAGAAACAAGTTCATCAAATGATTCCACTGCCTTTTACACCAATGTTGGGATTACCACCAAAGCCTCACAAGTTATACCCATGGGTAATGGTAATCACAAACTCAATCCTGATCCAATGTTCAAACAAGCTGATGCTGATGCAGCCGTGGGAAACTTCATTAATCAACTGGCTCTCATGATTAGTCAAAACATGAACTCTCTCCCATAAACCAACAACAACCTCGAACAGATCAAATCCACACAATCAAGCCACCGTCGAGAGATGGGAAGGTTATGGTGCAGCGGTTCAAGAAAGGCAGACGAACAAGGAAGATGTGGAGTCGGTAGAGGATATGTGGAAAATCAGAATAAGGGAAGGAATGGTAATCAGGGACAAGCAAAGCCCATCAAGTGTTACAAGCTGTGGTGGTGAGGGACATATTGCAAGGAACTGCACATCGCCAAAACGCCCTCGAATGCGAATACTTCAGGGATAAGATGTTGCTTGTGCAAGCTCAGGATAATGGTGCAGCTTTGTATGAAGATGAGTTGTTGTTTCTTCGAGGGAAATGCTAAGACATATGATGCAGATGTGGATGATCAGCCAATTCAGGAGATAGGCCACAATCATCAGAATGCCTTTCAAGTTGCCGATTGTGATGCATACGACTCTGACGTTGATGATGAACCTATTGCACAAACCATTTTCATGGCTAGCATTTCTCCAATGGTCTCTCCTAAAGTCTCTTCATCACCACAAGCTGGACCATCCAAAGACAAACTCATTTCCGAGGTATTAAAACTATACGATGATGCTGATGTGCAAAAGATGCATGACAAAGTACAATCAACTGAAACCATTGAGTCAGATATTGAAAATGTGGGTAATATCAATGTTGTCCCATATGATCAATATGTGAAACAAAGTGAAAGTGAGGTAGTACCAAGTGATGCATCTTCTGCAGTCAATGATGACTATCTTTTTATGAATACACCTTGCATGTGCCCCGATAATTCTGTTATTTCTGAACTCAATGCCTATAAAGAACGTGTTGCTATTTATGAACAATAAGCTAAGTTTGAATTAACCACCCGTGAGCAGGAGATGGATGACCAAATGCGTATAATTATTAGAAAAAGTAATTTTAGAGAAGAAGTATTAAAACAAGAGTTAAACTCCTTACAAGAAAACCTTTCTAAAACTGCTAAGCAAAAACAAGAACTTCAAGAAAATGTTAAAATGCTTAAGCAAGAATTCAATGCTAAGGAATCAAAACTTTTGAATGATTTTTCCAATCTAAAAACTTTGAAAACAAGCTTGAAAATAAGTTGTACGTGCAAGGGAATACCATTCAGACTGCTCACTTGATCACTAAGCACAGAGTTTTGAGTGATAAGCATAGTACTTCCCTTGTTGAGGAACCAAATCCAGAGGTCATTAAAAAGGCTAGAACTGCTCATAAGGTAATTTATGATGGTAATGAAATCCTTAAGCCTAGGCAGAAACCTAGTTGCTGAGTGCACGAGGAAGATAAGAAATAGATGAGGTCACTAGGGAGAAAATGAATAAAAAACTCAACAACCCTATATGTAAAGAGAAAAACATAACCACCAAACCTCATGATTACACTAAGGAAAATTGGATCTCCTTTAACATGTTTAAGCCTCAAACTCAATTAACCCGAACAAGATTTTTGGAAGAAAGATATGGAAAAGCAAAAAGCAGAGAATCTTGTTGTAACAAACCCCCCCTTAGGAAAATGCCTGCAGCGACTGTGTATCCTCCAAATACACCAATGCATTTAGTTCCTAGAACTATTGCCACTAAGAGCAAGACCTTAATCAGTCAATATGTTATTTTTCAACTTTTTGTCGATTTTGAGAAAACTTGAAAGAAAAGGATCACACCCACTGGGATAATTGAAGGGGAAAGGGGTTTTGAGCAAACAAAAGAATGCTATTTAACTGAGGTCATACCTTTCTTTAAACAACTAAAAGATCATTTTGAGAGTCTTAAAAAGGGGATGGATTCAGATATTAAAGGAATGAAAAAGGAATTTGATGCAATGATAGTTGAGGTTAGTGACTATGAGCGAGCATTAAAATATAATGAGATTGAGAGGAAGAACATGCATACCTTGAATGAGAATCTTATTTATGAATGTATTGCTCAAGATGTGTTTTACACTGCTACAAATTGTTCCATTAATGCTTCTCAATTTCATGAATTATTTGTTGCTCTGAAAGTCTCCCATGATCGTGTCATTGAGCTTGAAAAAACCAACTCTAAAATGCATGATAAGGTTGAACAGGATGATCATGATAACCTGGTAAAACAGTTTTCTAAATTGGAAGTTGAGCATCTTGCTTTGCAATTAAAATATCAACATCTGAAAGAAAATGTTAAAACCTCAAATATCAAGACATCCTTGGATGTTCCTGAATTTGATGCAGTTTTTGAAATTAGCAAACGAGATGAACAGATTCGAGCTCATTGTAACACGATCAGAAAGTTGAAAGCCCAAATCTCTCAATTAAAGGGTGAAATGAACAATGTGACTGGATCACAAATGCCTCCTCCTTTAGATTCTCAGTACTCACAAACTTTTCATCTTCAAAACTTAGTTAATGCCTTACAAAAGGAAAACGAGAGTTTTCTAGAAGAAAATGAAAAAGTTAAACGACACTTTAAAGAGTTATATGATTTAATGAAAGTCACTCGTGACCAAAACAACGAAAAAATAACGTCTTTACAAAAGGAAATTGAGAATCTGAGGAGTCAAGAAAATGGGAAACTGCCACTTGTTTTTAATAAGAATGTTGCATCAAAGTCATCCTCATAATGCAAATATCTTTGTGGACATTAAATACATTCCTCCTCATCTTAGGAACAATGAACCTGCATTTCATGACTATTGTGCTCACCTTAAGGATAGTCTAGAATGTCTCCGTGAGATTGTTGAAGAGGATTTCATTAATAAACCTCTTGATAGAGAAATTAGGTTTGCTAGCATCCAAGCCAAACGATCTTAAGAGCTGCTAGAATGTGTAATTCCAACATGTCCTAAATCCTTAGGTGCAAAAGGCAAAGCTGTGATGCCTTGTTCTATGCCTAGTGCCAAGCATACAAACCATTCTATGCCTAATTTCAAGAAAGTGAACACCAATGTGCCTTCTAGTAGTACAGACCCTTGCACATCTAGTTCAGGAATGCAAAAAGTAAATCAACCAACTAATGTTCCCATAATTCCCTCTATAGGAGTAATCAGTGACATTAAAGCAAGCAGGTCAAAGCCTCCAGGAAATACCAAGCAAGATAGGACCTCGCAAGCTAAGAATGTGCATTGGAAGAAAGTAGAAGACCAACCTAGGAACTTTAAGTTTGAGTTGAATAAAACAAATCGTGTTGATTCTAGTATTAGCCATAGGCGTATCGTAATTAATTCAATTCGATACTATTTGCAAACCATGTAATGATGTCTGCTTGAATTCTGTTGCTAATCATGATTATGGTGTGAATGGTTTGTCTAATGTTGTCAAATGCCCAGTTAAGATTGTTAATGCTAAAAATCATGCAAAGAAGGCTAAAAGACAAAAGCTTAAGAAAGTTAGAAAACAGTGGAAACCCACAGGAAGAACATTTTGTAAGATAGGTTATCAATGGATACCTTTTGGCCATAAGGTCAATCAGTTTTGCCCTCAAACTGCTAAGACAATGCCCACTAGAAAATGGATGCCTACTGGTAGAACTATTCCTTTAAGAAGTGAACATACTTTGAATATGTCAAATACAGACACCAACACTGCATCTATTCCTAATGATTCCATTGCTTCTAATTCTGATATGGGTGTTTCTATTTCTGATGTGGGTGATCCAATCACTGTTAGTAACCAAGTGGAACCCATTCTTGCATGGGGATCCCAATTATCCAATTATCCATTCTTGTATGTGTTCAACTGCAGATCGTTCAAATCGTTATGTGGTACTTGGACTCAGGCTGTTCCAAGCATATGACTGGAGACCGGTCGCGGCTCATGAACTTCGTGAGTAAATTCATCGGAACTGTTAGATTCGGGAACGACCATTTTGGAGAAATTATGGGTTATGGTGATTATGTAGTTGGCAAAAGTGTAATCTTCAAGGTATATTATGTGGAAGGTCTTGGTCATAATTTGTTCTCTGTTGGTCAATTCTGTGATTCCGATCTAGAGGTGGCCTTTAGAAAACATACTTGCTTCATTAGACAACTTGATGGTGTGGAATTATTAAGAGGTACTCGAGGTTCTAACCTATACACCATCTCTATCGAAGACATGATGAAGTCTTCTCCAATCTGCTTGTTGTCAAAGGCTTCTAAAAAAAGTCATGGTTATGGCATCGTCGTCTCAATCACTTGAACTTCGGCACCATTAATAACCTTTCCCGAAAGGATCTTGTCAGAGGCTTACCCAGATTAAAATATGAAAAAGATCATCTTTGTGCAGCTTGCCAATTGGGTAAAAGCACGAAATATGCCCACAAACCAAAACCCACAAAATCAGTAATGGAAGTTCTTCATACCCTTCATATGGATCTGTGCGGACCAATGAGAGTGCAAGTGATAAATGGGAAGAAATACATTCTAGTAGTTGTTGATGACTACTCTCGATTTACTTGGGTAAAGTTTTTGAGGACAAAGGATGAAACTCCATATGTCATCATCAAACTAATCAAATAGCTTCAGGTTCGACTCAACAATACAAATGTAATTTTTCGAACAGACAATGGCACCGAGTTTGTTAACAAAGACTTAATTCAGTTTTATGAAAATGTTGGAATCAGTCATCAAAGAAGTGTTCCACGAACTCCTCAATGGAACGGTGTAGTTGAAAGACTAAATCGAACTCTTGTGGAAGCCGCAAGAACAATGCTAATTTATTCAAAGGTTCCAATGTTTCTATGGGCTGAAGCCATTGCCACCGCTTGCTACACCCAAAATCGTTCCCTTATACACACCTCTCATGGAAAAACTCCAAATGAAATTGTTCATAAACGAAAACCTGATCTCTCCAACCTTCGTGTGTTTGGTGCTTTGTGCTATCCAACGAATGACGGTTAAGACTTAGGTAAATTAAGAGCAAAGGCCGATATTGGAGTTTTTGTTGGTTATGCACCAAACAAGAAGGGTTACCGAATCTACAACAAGAGAACCGAAATATCATGGAAACAATTCACGTCACGTTTGATGAGCTGACCGATCATATGGCTCCTGGACAATCCAGCTCGGACTCGCACATCAAAACAGTCCCATTGGTTCATCACTTGTACCAAACTCATCTCCAGCAACTCCATATGTACCTCCATCAAAGATGATTTAAAGAAATTGTTTGATCCAATGTTTGATGAACACTATGAACCAAATGCTGATGAAATGTCAATTCCAGAGGCTGCTCCTATCCCTGTGAATGAAGTCAACCCTTCAGTCTCAATATCATTAAGTCAAGAAGCGCCTATTGCTGATCACTCTGTCTCATCAACAAATCCATCAATCATCAAATGTACATCATGGAATTATTTCTGGAATCAATGAAGAACTTAATCCCTTTGCTACTCCTGAAGATGCTCCATTTGAAAACATATTTTCTCCTGAATCGTCATCAGAACCATCTTCATCAGGAGACATCGACTCTGCTACTTCAGTTCCATAACAACAACCACATGAAAACCTTAGAAAATGGACCCATGATCACCCATTAGATAACATCATTGGAAACCCCTCTCGTCCAGTCTCCACACGGAAACAACTTGCAACCGATGCCTTACGGTGCTTCTTCAACTCCGTACTATCTAAGATCGAACCTAAAGACGCTAAAACTGCTATGAATGAAGATAGTTGGTTCAATGCCATGCAAGAAGAAATTCATGAGTTTGATCGATTAGATGTATGGGAATTAGTACCTGCTCCAGACTGTGCTATGATCATTGCTCTAAAGTGGATCTTCAAAGTGAAGCTTGATGAACATGGTGATGTGTTGAAAAATAAGGCTAGGTTAGTAGCTAAAGGATATCGTCAATAGGAGGGTATTGACTTTGAAGAATCATTTGCTCCTGTTGCTCGTATCGAGGCAATCGAATCTTCTTGGCTAATCTTTGTAAGTAAGAACATGGTAGTCTATCAAATGGATGTAAAGACGGCGTTTCTTAACGGAGATCTTAAAGAAGTCGTATACGTCAGCCAACCCGAAGGCTTTGTGAATCCAGAGCATCCTACTCACGTCTATCGTTTAAAGAAGGCTCTTTATGGTTTAAAGCAAGCTCCAAGGGCATGGTATGATACGTTATCAAAGTTTCTTCTATCCAATCTTTGGATTCAAAGGAGCGATTGATCCGACATTGTTCACGAGGAAGTCAGGCAAACATTTAATTCACGTTCAAATTTATGTTGATGATAATATCTTTGCCTCGACTGACCCCAATGAATGTGATCGTTTTCAAATGAAATGGGTTCTAAATTTCAAATGTCAATGATGGGACAAATGTCATTTTTCTTGGGATTACAAATTTCACAACGTCCCGGAGGCATTTTTCTAAATCAATCTAAGTATGCAAATGAGATTTTAAATAAATTTGGATTTGTATCATGTGACACCGTTGACACTCCCATGATTGAACGTACTAAGCTGGATGAGGACCACTCAGGGATCATGGTAGATCAAACGAAATAGCATAGCATGATTGGATCCACGATGTACCTCACACTAGCGCACCACATCTTGTTCGTTGTGTGCATGTGTGCTAGATATCGGCTCAGCCTACTAAAAGCACCTTGAAGCGGTTAAACGGGTCTTTCGGTATCTCCAAGGAACCATCAATATGGGACTATGGTACCCGAAGGACACCGGTATGTCACTAACGACCTATGCAGATCGATCATGCGAGGATGTCAAGATACACGTCGAAGTACATCAGGAGGTGCTCAGGTTTTAGGTGATAAGCTTGTGAGCTGGTCTTCAAAGAAGCAAATGAGTACTTCTACTTCCTCTACAGAGGCTGAATACATAGCCATGTCATCTTGTTGTGCTCAAATCCTTTGGATGAGATCCCAATTATCTGACTATGGCTTTGAATTCAACAAAATCCCTCTATCTTGTGATAATAAAAGTGCTATTGCTCTCTCATGCAACAACGTACAACACTCAAGAGCAAAGCACATTGACATCAGACATCATTTCATCAGGGAGCAAGTGGAAAATGGTGTAGTGGAACTCTATTTTGTGAAGTCAGAATACCAGTTAGCAAACATCTTCACCAAAGCTCTTCCAAGAGAACGTTTTGAGTTTATTCTTCCTCGACTTGGCTTGAAAATCCTTCAACCAGAAACACTCAAACGTCTTCAGGAGGAAGACGAGGAGTAAAGGTCTTTCCTTCATCTACATTTTGTATATATTTATCCAAAAAGCAAACACAAAAATATAAAACTTTCAAAAATCCATAAAAATTTGAAAAACTCGAAAAAAACTTTAGAAATATATATATATATATATATATATATATATATATATATATATATATATATATATAGATATATATATATATATATATATATATATTGTCCTTTTGTCATATTTTTTTCTTGATTTGATGATATCTACGGTCTTTGTGCTGTCATTCAAAGAATGACACGGGACTTTAGATATTGTTCGAATGTTTAACAAAAAAAAAAAATCAAAAAATATTTTTGAGAGAAAGTAAAACAATGGTTTATTGTCATTTCAGGCAGTAACCCGCTTTTCAAAGAAAGAACAGAGCCATGCTTTATCTCATGTTTCAAACCCAATGCTCTGATTCTAAAAACAAATGTCTGCCATTAACAAGACAAATGTTTAATTTCAAATATTTTTCCTTCTAATGATTCCTCTGAAAAATATTTGCAATCTTATGAAAACTCAATTGTTTTGAAAACACTTCGGACTCTATTTTTGAAAATCAAAAGAACTTATCAAGTGTCAAAATCTCAATTCATCAATCAACGACTTTCGTCATTGATTGAGGGGGAGAATGATTTTTCAATTAAATCAAAAAGTGTTCTTTACAAACAATTTGCACTTAAATGAGTAAGGTCCACTCTAAATGTTTTACAAAATGTTACACAATTGGTTCCAGACCTTGGTTATTATTATGTTTTCAAAAGATAATTATGCATGTTTAATCAATGGAGTTTAAAGTCTCAAAATCCAATCCTTATCAGTTAAAACGCTTTCATAATCAAGTCACAATTCTCCTTAAAAGCTTTCAAAATCAATTTAAATCTACAGAGATCACAAATCTCAAATGATTTGATAATTGTGATCGGGGGAGAACTTGTGATTTAAATTGGATTTAAACTGATAATTCAATAAATGGTTTCATAAGTGTTTAGCATGTTTTCCTACCCGCAAGTGACAAACGATTTCAAATTTTTCATGCACATGTTGAGGGGGAGCATCTATTTTAAACCTCAAATTATTGAAACGTGATTGAATTGTCTCTAAGTGCAGGTTCCCTCTAATATGTGCAAAACTCTTTTAAAATTCGAGGCACATATTGAGGGGGAGCAAACTTGTGAAAACCTCATCCTTCGTCAAAATGTTTTATCTACTCAAATTGATTGGGAAGTGATGATGATCATTTTAGAAAATGTTAATCAAAAGATTGGACCTTTCATTCTTAATCTAACGATTTCAAAGATCTCTTGCCTCCATGTGCTAAACAAATTCTGAATTTTTATGCATATGTTGAGGGGGAGCATTTCTAAAATATCAAAACAATTAAGATACAAAATGCTTTGATTCTATATCACAAGTATCTTGATTGATTTTCAAATGGTTTTCAATTGGTTTCAAGGCGGAAGAACTACACCAAAAGACCGACCAACTATACTTTATGCATGGTGATATAAAGATGATAAGGTTAGATTAAGGTCCCATGATCCACCAGAACCGGAGGGATCTACCCAGGGACAATCCACTAGATAGTGTAGAAGTCCTTAGGTATGATGAAAAAAGGAGAAATGTTAGATATGGGAAGAGTCTTGGATGAGACTGAGCTAGTACTGGAATGAACCCAACAAGGTCCTAGTTATGAAGTCTCGGTAAGCACTGAAGGGGTTGAAGAATGAAAAAGAATTGAATGTGAAAAAGGGTGAAAAGAAATAGCCCTCCATTAATTCATCCTTAGGGCACAAACTGGGTTCAATTCATATACTACTGGTGGTTACCAAGGTAACATCGGTATTGAAGACAAGACGTCATGGACCCAGTGACGCACTGCACTACAACTTCCCAAGCTACTCAAGTTCCTCTTAAAAGGGCTTGTTTCATTCTCACGGGGAACCGACATTATCTATCGACTTTCTCTTAGAGATTGTTGATATTGAAGAAGGAGACCCTCTCCCTAGTCTCCGGCATAGGAACCAAATATGCACAATTGAGTCTAGAACCACGAGATCATCAATAAATCTCATTAGGACACTTTCAATGAAGACTCTCTGTTTCACACAATGTGGAAAGAGAGATTATATCTTATGCGTCCTACGCATTATCCTTGTGGTATTGCCAGAACATCTAAGTGATATGCATACATATTCACGATGAAGATGGAAAGCCTTCTGGAGCCAACATCAAACAAGCTCCTGGTAGGTGGCATGTGAGATCTATCCAATAGATCAACCATGTGACAATTGGACAGAAACAATGGAACGATTCAATCTTTTGAATCAATCACGGTTCGAGGTTATGGATTGGACGGATACCTTTGAAAAACCGGTCGTTGTGCTTAAAAACTCTTTTCTTTAGCACATCGACTGTGTACTTATTTCTCAAAATAAAGGTGTTTATGATTGATAATTGATTTTCATTAAAACCATCGATTGTATTGCAAAAAATTTCTATTGAGCAGATACCCGATTGTTTTTCAAATCTCTTTTCATCAATCATAGAATCTCGTTTATTTGGTTCACTCACTCCGTGTTGTCTTCTTTGAGACATTCGGTTTGAGAACAGCTAGAGCACTGCGAAACCCTGTCAAGGAAATTCTTCGAATTATACGATCACGGCAGTACTTGTCTTGATCAACGGGAACCATGGGCGTGTACCTCAATTCATCAAAAGTGATCAAAGACACTTTCGTGCGCTTTATTGCTAAGCGTCTTACGGTACACCCCAGCGTTTGCGTGATCGAATGAAGCGGTCAATCCATAGCCGCATGCTCACTCAACACATTCAGTTCCAAAGAAATCATGATTAGTGCGTCAATGACTCTGATATGATCACTCCATGCTTACGCTACTGCTGCGCCAATATCATGAATCAACGAAAGCTTCCGCTACTCTGATAAGAAGATATCATGATCCAGAATGTGAGCATGTCGGTCCTAAAGTCACAACATCACATAATACCACCATCACAATGGATGAGTCGAGATTAATATGGTGAAGATTTCAAAGCGGCTCATAATTCATTATCACGTGGATCGCTTAAAGACCTCCACTCGATTATCCAAACATGCGAAAATGAAGAATCAAAGACTACGAGCTACAGAACAAGAATCCAAGAACAATCTCAATGTAATATCTGTTTGTTTTCTATGTAATTTAATGTGTGTTTGAGGTGACCTCCCTTAGGGGGAGATTGTTAGGATTTGGAAAATCCAGTAGTTAAAGTGTCGGTCACCTCAAGTATATGTAATCGTTAGAAAGCTCGTAGTCGTAGTTATTTAATGTTAAGTAGTATTTAGCTTTGTAACATTGTAGAGGACGGACGGGTCTTTACCCACTGTATGCCTGATC
>OU343216.1:92459741-92486381 GCA_910596185.1 Chrysanthemum makinoi | reverse complement strand
GGTGCAGGTTCCATCTAGTATGTGCAAAACTCTTTTCAATCTCGAGGCACATATTGAGGGGAGCAAAATCATGAAAACCTCATCCTTCCCCAAAATGCTTTATCTACTTGATTCGATTAGGGAAATGATGTTGATATTTTTTAAAAATGATAATCAAAGAAGTTAATTCTTTCTCTTGCCTCCGTGTGGAAAACTATTTCAAATACTTGATTCACATGTTGAGGGGAGTTCTTCTTCTAAAAATATCAAAACAATTCATACAAATGCTTTGATAAAATATCATAAGTATCTGGATTGATTTTCAAATGGTTTTCAATTGGTTCCTATGGCAGATGAACAATACCAAAAAGATTGACCAACTTTACATTATGTATGGTGATATAAGGACGATAAGGTTATGTATGTGTTCCCATGATCCGCCTGAACCGGAGGGATCTACCCGGGGACTATCCACTAGTTAGTGTAGAGTTCTTAGGTATGATGATAAAAGGAGAAAAATGAGATATGGTAAGAGTGCGGACTAAGGCGAGCTAGTATGGAATAAACCCAACAAGGTTCTTGCTATGAAGTCTCGTAAAACTCTGAAGGGGTTGAAGAATTAAAAAAAAATTGAATGAGAAAAGGGTGAAAACAAATAGCCCTCCATTTATTCAACCTTAGGGCAGAAAACGGGTTCAATTCATATGCTACAGATGGTAACATCGGTATTGAAGACAAGACGTCATGGACCCAAAGGCGCCTGCACTTCAACTTTCCAAACTACTCAAGTTCCTCTTAAAAGGACTTGTTTCATTCTCACGGGGGAACCGACATTATCTATCGACTTTCTCTTAGAGATTGTTGATATTGAAGAAGGAGACCTTCTCCTAGTCTCCGATATAGGATCCAAATATGCACAAATTGAGTCTAGAGCCACGAGATCATCAATAAATCTCATTAGGACACTTTCAATGAAGACTCTGTTTCACACAATGTGGAAAGAGAGATTATATCTTGAGTCCTACGCATTATACTTGTGGTATTGCCAGAACATCTGAGTGATGTGCTTACATATTCACTGTGAAGATGGAAAGCCTTCTCGAGCCAACATCTAACAAGCTCCTGGTAGGTGGCATGTGAGATCTATTATGCATATCAACCATGTGACAAGCGAACGAAACAATGGGGCGACTCAATCTTTTGAATCAATCCTGGTTCAGGTTATGGATTGACGGATACCTTTGAAAAACCGGTTTTTATGCTTTAAAACTCTTTTCATTAGCACGTCAACCGTGTACTAACTTTTCAAATCAAAAGGTGTTTTATGATTGATCATTGATTTTCATTAAAACCTTCGTTATATTGCAAAAACTATTTCTATTGAGCAATACCGCATTGTTTTCAAATCTCTTTTCATCAATCGATTGGACGTAAATCCATTTGGTTACTTCACTCCGTGTTGTCTTCTTTGAGACGTTCGGTTTGAGAACGGCTAGAGCATTTGCAAAACCCATCAAGGAAATTCTTAATTATACACGATCCAAAAGCGTACTTGTACTGATCAACGGGAACCGTGGGCCGTGTACCTCAATTCATCGAAAGTGATCAAAGACACTTTCGTGCGCTTTTGCTAAGCGTCTTATGCGGTACACCCCGACGTTCTTGTTGATCGAGAATGAAGCGGTCAATCCATAGCCATGCTCACAACACATTCATCTCAAAAGATCATGATTAGTGCATCAATGACTCGATATTTTCACTCATACGCTACCTTTCTGCTGCGCCAATATCATGAATCAACGAATGCTTCCGCTACTCTGATGAGAATATATCATGATCCCGAATGTGAGCATGTCGGTCCGAATGTCACAACATCACATAATACCAACACCACAATGGATGTATCAGAGATTTTCTATTTGTTGATGATCTCAGCGGCTCAACATTATTATCACGTGGATCAGTAAAGACCTCCACTTGGATTAACCAAACATGCAATGTGTGGAATCAATGACACGAGCTTCGGGCAAAGTACTATCAAGAATGCAAGATCAATTGTTAATGTAATATCCGATTGTATTCAATGTCATTTTAGTATATGGTTGAGGTGACCTCCCTTAGGGGGAGTTTGTTAGGAATTAGAAATTCGATAAAAAGTCGGTCACCTCAAGTATATGTAATCGTTAGAATGCTCGTAGTCATAGTTATATTTAGTTAAGTAGTATTTTGTTAAGTAACACCGTGGAGGACGGACGGGTCTTTACCCACTGTATGCCTGATCCACAGCCCGTTATGTGGCGTTTTATGTAAGACTATAAATACTCTCTACCTCCCAAGTTAGAGAGTTGGAGCTCATAATAATATCTTTCACTTTCTCTCACTAAGTTCCCTAAACCTCTAACTTTCTCTCTCTAGAATTCCACTTATACGCCCACTTGTGTTAATGGTTTGATGTGTTTGTGAAATCCAATATCCAACAACTTCAAAACCTTTTTCACGTTTTTCTTAAGTTTTAAAAACGTTTATTTGTCTGATTAAGCATTCATTATCCCTAATTAACAGTGCATTTTTATCTTTTAATTGCTTGTAAATTTCCAAATGAGATTCTTGGTCTTTAATTAAGGTCAGGAGCTCAATTTCTCTATTAGACACAAGCTCATCTTGTTCAACGTTAGTCTCAACATGATCATTATTTAGATCCTCAAATATAACCCGGTCATTTGATTATCAATATTAACCATAAGATTATCTGATCGTCAAATATAACCGGATCTATTTGATAATCATCGGAATGAGATGTAGATGGCTCATGTTGAACACTCGATCCTGTCGGATGATGGAGAAATTGGCGAGATATCGGTCATGAATAGGTGTATTTTGTTCCGATACCTGAACAAGTCGTCCGGTGTCACCTGGCAGGCTGTGTCACTCATGTGTAAAGCTTGCATTTGTGCCATCAACATCACTGCTGCATTAGCCTGCAAGTCCTCCATATCATCATCAGAATGCCATAAAGCTCTGTTCCTTGTTGGTAAGAGTGCCACCAGCTTCATCCCTAAGATCCAAGAGCAAAGCCTCTTTGGATAAGACTGCCTCTTTTCCCGGCTTAGGGCATGCATTAGCCGATGACCCTTCTCATTACGGTTATAACAACGAAGACCATTAACCCCATTCGGCATTCCCCTGCTTCAACCACTTGAGCCCTTTGTTGTTGCGGAGCACCTATGTTATTCCTTCCCATAGCATTAAGCCCTTGACCACCTCCCATCGGACCCATAACCACGATTCGAACTTCAACGCATCCATTGTTCACATGACTGATTCCTTGTGTTTGATGAGGAACGAATGCGATTGTTGGATTTGTTTGTATACCGGTCGAAGGCTTTAGCAATCATAACAAATCCTTGTTGCAATTCATCGAAGCATCGGTCCTCATCGCTTCACTAAAGTGCTTGAGCATTGTTGTTGTTGTATGGAACCAATTGAGTTTGTTGAGTTTGTTGCTATGACGGATCATATGGTGTGATGGTTGCAGTTGGTTGAGGAGCGGGTTGAGGAGGAACACTAGTTTGAGCCCTCAAAGCAAGTTGTTGATTGTCCGGAAGTGACTGTGGAGCCGGAGTCCACGGATAGCCCTTTCTTTGTCAACTACTTTTGGTGAGGCTTCAAATAGTCATACAACAATCCGTATGTAGCATGATGAAGATTCTTAGCTTGACGGAGAAAAATGACATACTTCTCCCATTCCTGACCAAGACTACTTAGGAACTTAGTGTTGACAGCAATTCATGGCATGATGATATTTTGTTTGTCCAAATCATTGATGATGTCTGAAAAGCGTTGATGATATGACTCTAATGTCTCTCCCGGTTCAATCATGAAGTGTTCATAAGCCAAGTAGATTTTGGATTCCATGTCTTCCTGATTGAGTGTTGTGCCTTCCATTAGAAGATGAATATGTTTCCACATTGCTTTAGCTGTCTTTTGAGCATCAACACTTCGAAGGATCGGATTGGGTAAGCCCAAAAGGATGTATTGCATTGCTAGTTCATCAGCTTAAAAATGTAGAAGTTCATCACCTGTGAGGTCTGAGATAGTTGCAATGTTGGTGACAGCATCTCTTGGTGGATTGGCATTAGGATCTGTGGGTGTGACAACAGTAGGCATCTGAAATGTACCTTCCATAATGACCTTCTTTAAGAACTTTCCATGTGGCTTCTTTAGGTCACAAAATCTAAAGAACCTTATCACCCATTGATCATAATTTCTGGGAGTGAGCATTGGAGGTCTATCAAGTGAGCCAGCTTCATGAATTGATTGTTGGCTACTTAAGGCTTCACACATCTTGCAAAACCGTGTTGGTTCCTTCATAGTACTCCTGGATGGATGTTGATTGTAGAAGTTTGTGTAAGGTTGTACTTGAAGACTAGGTGGTGGTTGAACCATTTGTGGAGTATGTTGTTGATTAAATTGTTGTTGATAAATTTGTTGTTGTTGATTGAATTGTTGATGTTGTGGACTTAGTTGTTGTTGATGTTGTTGTTGTAGTTGATTATACATGTAAGGAAAGTAGTTAGAGTATGGTGGTTGTGACATGTTGAAAAACTTGTGTTGTTAAATGGATCTTTGTAGTCGAGTGAAACGTTGTTGATGATGTATCCTTAGGCGTAGAAAGCATGTAAAGGCAAAGCAATACTTAGGCGTAAAAAACACCAAACTTACGCGTAAGAATTGAGAAACACTAAAGTTATGCGTAAACTGAAAGTTAAGCGTAGAAAACTTAGGCGTAGGATTTGCTTATGCGTAAGACAGAGCTTAGGCGTAAGAAAAATCTTATGCGTAATGAGTTCAACGCATAAGTTTGAGCTATCATAAGATTAGGGTTTTGCCCAAAAGATCTTTTACCTATCCACAGTAAAGGATATCCAAAATCAGTGTTTTCGGCTTATCTAAGCAAGAAAACCTGAGTAAACCTGGCGAAGATCGATCCAAGGATGAGTTACGCGTAAGAATAGGGTTTTCTTATGCGTGAAAGCAACAAAAATTGATTTTCGCCCAAAGATGTTTCTAAGCAAGATTTTTGTGATGAAACAGCTTCAATATCACCAAAATAACACAAAAGTGTGAAACTTGATGATCCAAAACTTTAAAACACCTTACGCGTAAAGATGAACACGCGTAAGGAAAAACAAGTAAAGTTTGAAACTTTTTGCTAAAAACTGAAATTTTAACACCTAAAAACGTTGAAAGTACAAGAATCTTGGATTAGAAAGTGTAAAAAATGAGTTTTTTAAGCGTATCAAAGTTTCAAAACCGAGACTTACGCGTAGAACAAAAATAACTTCAAAAACAAAACCTTTTCACCCAACTATTTGGCGATTGATACCACTGTTAGGTTCCCATATTTGTAACACAAGCATCAATAGAAGAAATAGATTAAGAGAGGATCGGTTGAACAAACACACACACACACACGATATGATATAAAGAAGAGTTATGCGTAAGGTGAAATGTGAATTGAACAACAAACCCTCAAGTGAGGGTTATACAAGAGTATTTATAGGGCAAGGAGCTAGGGCAACACTTCTAGACTCCTTCCCTTCTTATGGGCTTGGGCCAAGGCTTATGGGCCTTCTACATAAGCCTTAGCTTAATAACAAATATAAAGGCCATATTAAGCTAACTATTACATATGAATCACTAACACTTGAAATATGGTTTAGGAGTGATTCCAACAATAACAAACTTCCTAGTGAAAGTAAAGAAGCATGGGGAAAACTAAGAAAGGAGTTCGTCCAGAAATTTTTCCCTCCTTCAAAAATGGCTAGGCTTCTCGGGAAAATATACCAATTCGTGCAGATTGGAGAAGAAACGTTGTACCAAGCATGGGAAAGATTTAATGAGCTTCTCTATCGATGCCCTACTCATGATTTGAACAAACATCAGATCGTATATGTCTTCTATCAGGGGATTAATGCGCAAACACGAGAACTCCTTGATTCACCAAGACCTATTCTAGCGATCCGATCAGGCCTTGGAATGTATTCGCGATTCTGAACATTGCTACAAGTGGCACATGGATACAGGATACGGACCGAGAGATAACTTCGATCATAAGGTAATGAAGACAATAACAAAGCAAGATTACAATTACGGGAAATTTTGAAAAACGAAGGTTGGAAGAAGGCGAAGCATGTAGGGTTGAGAAGGTTAAAAGTGTATTTGAGACCAATACCGGGAACAATCTTGAGAAAAACATTCTTGACCACATCAAAGAATGAGGAAGCTGATGATAGGATAGAAAAATGATGAAAGCATTCGTGGATAATACAGTCTCTTCTATTAAAATTCACGATGAAAGGATTAAGAGATTAGAGAGAAGTATTAGTTCATGTTCATAAGCCATCTCGATTACCTAGGCTCGGGAGGAAGAAGTTGTCCACATTGTAGAAACTATCCTCGAAGAACCTTTGACCTTTTCAGAAAAGGTTAAGCGACGAATCAACATGGAAAGACAATCTCTTTTGGACCAAACTTTTCCGGTAAACCTCCACTAAATATTCGATCGTCATGATATTGCACGGGAATTAAGCTATGATGAAACTATTCGCCTCAACGAAAGATGCTCACGGTTTTGAGGTGAGTTACCACAAAAGGAAAAAATCCAGATGCTTTACTCTCCCTTGCTATATCGAGCCTAAACATGTGTAGCGCCCAGTAAGATCTTGGAGCTAGTATTAGCATAATGCCTCGTTCGATGTTTTTGCGTGTGGAATTGGCAACTTAAAACCGGCCAAGATGAAAATTGAAATGGCTTATCGATCCATGCAATCGCCATTAGGAATTGTTGAAAATGTATTGGTGAAGATTAAGAGATTCTTTTTCCTAGTGGATTTTGTGATTCTTGACATTCCGAAGACAACAGATACCTGTCATTTTAGGAAGACCCATGCTTGCTTTCTGCTTTCACTAAAGTGGATGTCTTTGCTAGAAATTAACTCGGAAGCTAATGGAGATAGCCACATTCGGACCTAATGAACATTTGTCTACCCAGGAGAAGGTATGTGCAATTGACCCAGTGGGGAATTTTGGTGAAGCCCTTGAAAAGTTTCTTAGCGACCCCCTGGATCCTAGAGAGCTTGACTCGGGAAAAGATTTTGATGATTTCGTGAATTTTGAGGAAGAGGATAACTTAGGATTAAGTGTTGAAGACCTCTCAAGTGATGTCGAGATGACCCATTGGCAAGATAACTCTGAAAAAACATTCGTGCAATCGGACCAACCACAGTTTTATGAAATGGGGGCACGAATCCATCATAGGAATCCCCACTATCTAAAGATCTCATGCAAAATTGGGTTCATTTATTTTCATCCATTTATCGACACAGATTCCCCAGTCAACATTATCTCAAAGGAATGCTACAACCAGGTTATGGAAAATGAGCTCGATTACAAAGGAAACAACTTCCTTGGGATAGCAACAAACATACGAGTTTTTGTAGGAACAACAAGTTTCTAGTCGACTTTGTGGTTTTGGATGATGTTAGCGAATTCGTGGCAGATGGACTGACCGGGTGATTTTCGGAAAACCCTTTAAAGAAGTATCTGGGCTTGATAAAACGAGAAGAAACTGGTTTGGTTGAAGATTGGCGACGATAAACTGTTTTCAAAATGCCAAGGACCGTTAAAATTTTAAAAATTGGACTAAAAGACGGTTAAGTTATGCTCGGCCGCTTGCTTGGTATTAGTGAAGAAGATAAGGTGAAAGGTTTTGATCACCCCTACCAAAGATAAAAATTTACTTAGGTGTTTAGAACTTGGAGAGGATACAAACGGGATGTGAATTTGATCACCGCTTCAACATGGAGATTGCCCAGTCCACGAGATGACAAACAAGCACTGTAGCGCTGCTCTGAGTCTAACTTAAAGACTCGTTAATAAAGAAAAGTGCTCTTTCGTGAGACAACCCGAATTATCCCTTTCTTTTGTTTTTATTTCCTTTCTGTTGGGTTTGTGTTTTCTAACCATTTTTACAGAGACAAAGAAGTAATTGCTAGCGCTTGATTGCGTCACGACAGAGTTACTGGCGGAACTCATCTTGGTGATTACGCCGTAATCATCATTTGCGAGAATTCTTGACGCGTACCAATTACGGCGTAATACCATCTCGGTGGGTTGCCGTAACTATTCGCTTCACAGCTCATACCAGGTTTTGCCAGTTACAGGGTAACTCTCTCATAGGAGTTACGACGTAACTATCCTCTGCTTTAATTCTTTCATGTTAAAACACAAGACTGATTCGTTGAGGTTTAGGGGTGTGTATGGATAAAACCACAATATCGATATCAAAAATAACCACAAGGAATGACTTAAAATCCCTTTAGGAAAAAGGATAATGAATCAAAACCCGTGAGTGATAGTGATACGGATTAGGAAATCCGAGTCGTTTCCCAACGAGGTGTGAATGGGCAACGTCGTTATTGGTTCGTTATTAAAATGCTCGATGTTTTGGATTTTTGATTATATTAAAACTACGGGGAATGGAAAACAATTAAGGGAAATTACACTACGGGAAATCCTAAATACGCTATTTATTCTAAAACGTATAACTTGAAAATAAAATGCAACTACGTCTATTCTAAGTCCTAAAAATGATCTAAAACTACTTTCTAACTAAAAATGATATTTGAAAATTAACTAAGAAATAAAACTAATTTTTATGATTTTTCTGGAATTTATTTGAATTAAAAACTAATTTTAAACTAATTTAAATGCTAAAAATTACAAATTATACTAATAAAAATCTGGAAAAATTATTTTTTTGCTTTTTATAATTTTCTTAATCTAGGAAAATTGAAAAATTATTTTTTGGAACCTTTTCTGAATTAATTGAATTAAATGCTATTTAAAAAGTATTAAAAACTAGTTTTAATTGAGAAAAATAGTAAACAGTTACTAACAATTATGAAAAATTCGGGGAAAATCTAAAATATTATTCTAAACCTAGGAAAAATAATAAAAGTGATGCAGGTGTGCAAGAATTAGATTCTGCAGAGAAAAGTGCTTATTAATAAGCACTAATAATAAGCTAAAGGCTAAGATAGAACACCAAATGATCTCAGAACTTAAATAAGGCTAAAAGTACTTAAAAGCAACTTAATTCAACTAGTCTAAACCTCTAATGAGCAATCTACAATGATTTGGTTCAATTTCACTAATAAGCCAAACTAGCCTAGACCTACCCACTTTAAGCTAACTCAACTGCTAATCCAATAAGCTCTTCGAAAACCAAATGAGAACTTCAAGACCACCAAGTTAGGAACAAATAGACCAAGTTTCAGACACTAAGTAGCTAAAATGAGGACTAGACAAGATCTCAGTATAAGGTCGCTCACCTTAGAGTATGTTGAGTGTGAACAGGGAATATAACGGCTTATTGAGCAGCTTATTACGTGCTTAAAACAGCTTCCAAAAATTTGACAAAAATCAGATTTTAAAACTTGACCAATTGAACTTGTTTAATCCAAAATTTCACTTGATATGAATCAAAACTGAATCCATGAAAATTCCACAAACTTTTGCAAAAACTGAATGTTCTAACTTTTGACTTTTAACAGATTTTGAAATTGTTGACTAATGTGATCTTTGAATCCAATAAACCAGATTGGAAATGAAGTTTTAAGATGGAATGAGACCTAAATAAGCTATACTAATTGATTCTAATCCTAAATGCAAGCTAATGCTATTACAATCCTAACTGTTAAACTAATGAGAACAGAAACAATATAATTTTGACTTTTATTATTCTAAGATGTAACTAAATGAACTAAGTGACTAATATAAAGCTAACCTAAACCATAGCAACTGAATTTGTTCACTATTAAACACTGCAACTACAATCAACCTCTAATGCCAAACACTAATACTTAGATTGCAATTAACTCTATCTTATACCTAACCTTCAAATCAAAATAGCAATAAACTAAATTCTAACTATCAAATAGCAACTGAAAAATGATCTAATTATGATAAATAACCTACAGCAAAGAGTAACACAAAAATATTGCAGCAAAACAGTTTTAAGTTTAAAATACTTCCACGTGAGAGTTAAATTAATTTAGCTTATCGAGAACCAAGTACCACTATTCTAAACAATACCAATCCAAATCCACTCAACAACCCAATGCGATCCAGTTCACTTTTCAACCCAAATCTGCTTCAGTTGACTTTTTTGTTGGTTTTTTTTTTTGAAATGAGATTGAGACAGAGAAAAGCTCACTAAAGCTATAAATAAATGAACCTTAATGAAACAAGCTTAAACTTTTTAATAAGCTTATAAGAAGCTTTAGAATATTTTTATTTTTCAACTATTTCTTTCTGATTTTTTTTTTTTTTATTATTGATAATGAAGTAATAAGCTAAAAACAGTGTTGAGATTAAGCTAAAGTAAACATAAACAATATAGAAAAGATTAAATTTGAAATAAGGATTTAGAATAAAAACTGAATTATATTAAACTTTTGAAATGAAGAGTACAATAAGGAATACAAAGCTGAAGATTAATGAAAACTTAAAAAAACTAAACATGAAAAATACATTTGCTACTGAATTAAGAGAAAAAAAAATAAGAAGTGTCTACAATTCGTGGGTGAAGGGGGTTTATATACTTGAGCTTGAGGTCTTGAGAAGGATCTAGAAGCTGATAGTGTGCTTTCTCTGGATGTTTACAACCCTTGGATCATATCCCAAATGCATCCAATTCATTTCCACCTTTGGATCATATATACCACGTAGCTCCCAATAGGAAGCGAGGAAAAGGGAATGACACCGGATTGCCAAGCGGCATTCCGTGTGTCGCATGTCGCATCAAGTACAAGTTTACCCTTAATGATTGTGAATTTGGCCAATTGGGAGGAACGGCAATTAGGGTTCATCACCTGGAAATATTTGGGGGTGAGTTTGGCGCGTATGGTTTTTTAATATATTTCAATTTCGGTTGACTGGGTTTAAGTTGGGTTTGACCGGGTAAATGGATAGTGGGTAAACCGGGTTAAATGGTTTTGGTTGGACCGGGTAAACCGTGGGTTTTGGGTTGGGCTTTTGTATAGTTTGGTTAAATATTGGACTTGGGATTGTATTTGGACCCATTTGATAATTCAAGGACTAAATGTGTACAAACTGAAATTTCAGGGACCATTCTTGTAAATCTGAAAATTTGATCAAGGACTAACTTTGCCAATCTTCAAATAATCCAAGGGCTGAATTTGCCTACTTTGAAATTTCCAAGGACCAAACATGACAATTCTGAATCTTCAGGGACTAAAACTGTCATTTTGAGAATTGATTGTCCAAACTTGCAAATTCCTTTCCCAGCCTCGGCTTTTTGCACTCTTCTTTCTCTCGTGCTCGGTTTTCTTCGGTTTTGGCTTTCTTTTGTCTGTTTTGTCACATCCGTACTGCACATACAAAACTCAAGAAACACGCAAATATTAAGCATTAACGGCTCTTTCTTGGTTAATTTGGGTCAGTTTTGATAAACAACAGATATGTGTTTAAGCACATATCAAAATACCCCAGACGAGACCATTGTCGTGTCCCACGCAATGCATACCCACTTCTATAATCAAGGATTTCAATCTCTTTCTACTAAACCTATGAAGAAGTAGCAAAGATTCCTCAAAGAGATTAAGAAAGCCTTAATTCTAAAAGCCCGGCTTTACCTTTAATTCACATATAGATATTACGATTAAGCACATTCCGATTATGAGTGACGGTTTGCTGAACTTTCATGTCAATCAATAACTCCAACATTTTTCAAACAACACGTTAGGATCACGGAGTAAACACAACCACGTGAAGTGACCATACGGATAGAATACATCGTCCCTGATTTTTCACAAGTCCCCAAACTTAGCGTAAAATCGAAATCATTGTTAAATATGATTCTAGATGCTAACACTACCCATGGAAGTTACTTGTGTAATTACCTTTTGCTCCCATTTTCCTATTTGCCTCTAGATTTTTTTATTTTTTGTGAGAAATGAATTTCTTCGAATTTCTCGTTTCGATAACTTTTATTCTGATAAAGATACAAAGCTAAGTCGCTAATTAGTTATCCATCTTCCCTCGAAAACCATTGCACACAAGAATGAGGTCCACATCAAGGTCCTAATTTAACATGATTTAGGAAGATATCTCCCGGATTCAAAATTTGGCTTAACACTATTTCAGCACATTTGCATTTTTGCAATTTAGGCCCTTGGTCTTTTCAACCACTAACTCAACGGGATTACCGTTTTATCAGAGTCTTATTATGACTTTGGATTTTCCTGCCTTTTTGAAGTCTATGACAACTTTTTGGCTTTGGATTTTTCAACTTTAATACATTTGGGCTTTATTTCATGTTAAATTTTATGCCAAACTCTGAATCCTACGGCTTTTATAACAATAGAAACAATAGCACAAACTATCAGAATCATTGTCTATTACACCGCAACAATGACAGTACCTTGATGTGTACCCAACTCTCATGGGCAAGGATTCTCTAAAGAAGATAAAGAACTAACTATCGTCAAAAACTCAACATCTCTAATTATTATTAACAAATATGGGGTGAAACAATTTTGTGGGAACAAAAGCCATAAGTACCTTCGATGGGCTCTAAAGAGAACCATCTACTCCGCTTTTAGCATCTAAACTCATAAGTAACTCTATCATTCCTCGATCTCCAAATTTAAAAATCCCAAATAATGAGATCCGCGGATGCTTAGCCGATAATTTTTAGATTATCTATGGTTAAGGGAACAAGCTAGCGCTCAACACGCCGGAAGTCAGAATTCCATTCCTACTCTTACCAGGAAAAGTCAACAAGGTGTCAAAACATATATTAACTTAGCAAATGCTTCGTCAAATAAATTCAAGTCTCGCATTTTAAAGTCATATTAGAAACTAGCAAATTCTTGTTTAAGCTTCGCATATTTAAAATCACTTAGGGGGACTTGCAAATTCTTGGCCTTGTGAGCTAGAATCGCATTTTATAGCCTCTTGTCTAAGCAATTAGCAAAGGCTTTTTCAAGAAAAACGCATATTTAAAGAAACTTCTAAGAAACTCGCAAGAACTCTTTCAATCATAAAACTAGAAAAAGCTTACAAAAAATTTTAAATTTTTCTCATTTTTAGCACAATTTTTCTAAGGAAAAACGGGGTTACGAGAGTATACGACAAAAATAAACAAGTGCGGTCAAATCAAATCGAATATTACCCTACCCCAGACTAAAACGAAACATTGTCCTCAATGTTTAAAAGCAAGGGTATCAACGAAAATCTAAAAGCCGTTTATTAAGTATGCTAAAAGATAAACGTTAGTCGATAAGATTTCGGATATCGGATTTCCATCAGCATCGAACATGAAACTCGAGTGGAGAAAAGATAAACTTCGAGCACGAGAGTCTTCATATCGGGAAAATCCCACACAACATCACAAACAACCAAACACGAGAAATCGAAGAGGCTAACCCCTTCACGCCTTATTAGAACATAGAAAGAAGATAGAGATATAAGCATGGGGTGCCTCCCACGAGCGCATACTGTTTTCTTAAACGAGTCGCTAGCGACTCGTCCCAATTCATTTGTCCTTGGGGAAGAAAATGGTAGAGATACCAGGTCAAAACGGTGTCCTTCCGAAAGAATGAGGGTGGGTTGGGTGGAGAATAAAATGTCGGGCTCAAGCACATAAGAAATAACTCCTCCCAAACTCACATAAGGCATATGAAAGAATGATCCATCATCCGGCGGTTTTGCGGGTGGACGAAAGGATGATGGATGGATAAGAGAATACTCCAAAGAAGTCGGGAGCTCATGGTATAGAAAGGTGTTACTCAAAGGCTCATCAACGAAGGCATCCAAGAGAGGATCCTTTTGCCGAAAAACTTTTGTGATATGAATGTCCTCTCCGATGAGTATCCCAGGGTTAAAAATCTTGTCCTCGGAGAGGAAGGAAATCAAGGTATCATCTACGTGAAAATCCTCACGAGGAGAAGAATCACTCTCGGCTAAAAAATACTGGACCTCAGGATCAACAAGTTCATCTGTCGAAATCTTCACTTCCTTATCTTTCTTCGGGAAAAATGGATCATCGTATTCTTCTTCATCCTCAGAGAAAATCGATTCGGTAGGAGAAAGTTCATCGGTGAACTCCTCGCTTTCTTCGTCAAAGAGTTGATTTTCAAAATTTAGAGTATATTCAGAATCGAATTCGAACAAGGGATTTGTGAATGTCGTTTTGAAAGATTCGGATCGAAGATGTCTCAAAGAAGGTTCCATGATTTCGAAGAGTGGGATTGCCACTCAAAGGAAGGTCGATTTTCTTAGAAATCGGAGGTGGGACAAGTGGTGTGCTCTTAGAGCTAGTAGTTTCCACCACTACCGTTGTAAACTCCTTTTCTTGTTTCTTTTTCCGTTCAACTTGTATTGTCGACATACTCTTAATCGTAAATCTTGAAAGATCAATTCGAGTTGGTTTAGGTTCAACTTTCTTCACATCATTCGAATCATCCGGAGGGGGGTAAGAAGACGGCTCATTATATAACAACTTTCAAGTAAAAAATGTCCCCTCGGGTCAAAAGTAGCATTATTATTAATCTCAACGGGACCTGAATCATCATTAAGAAAAGCCTCGATCTCTTCCCAAATGGGGTCACTTTTCGTAGTGAGAGACGGGAAAGAGTCGGTCATAATTGGATTAAATGGTAAAATGGGATCGCCACTTTCTTGAGAAAAATCAATCACACCGATGCTATGAATCGAATGATCATCGAGTGGAGGTTTTGACGCGTTTTTGCATAAAACACTATTTTTTCATTTCCTTTTCTGATCGTCAACGTTCCTTGGTAATGATCCACAAGGACTTTCGCGGTTCTCAAGAATGGTCTTCCTAAAGTGAGAGGGACTCGGGTGTCGACCTCTATATCAACTACGGCGAAATCCACGGGAAAATGGAATTTATCCACTCGTACCATAACATCGTTGACTACACCAACCGTGTGAGCAATTGTTCGATTAGCTAATTCGATAGTCATACGAGTCGGTATAAGAGTCTTCAATCCAAGCTCATGATATATCGCAAGAGGCATGAGACTTATGCTTGCACCTGAATCGGTTAGGGCATTACATTCCTCAATATCATTCAATGAGCAAGGAAGGAGAAATTTCCCGGGATCACCAAGCTTCTCGGGAGCTTGGTTCGAGGAAGAATTAAACGGTGTAGGCTCAAGTGAAATCTTTGAAATTTGTTCCAATTTTTCTTCATAAATCATGTATGTAGCTTTGATCATATCAGTCGTAAGTTTGAACTTTGTTCCGGAAACAACTTTCATTTTGTCGAATCTTGATTGAATAGATTTGCACGGTGTAAGGTTAGTACTCGACATTATGACAGAGATAGAAGGAACTTGGGCAACCAGAGGTTGGACGTATTTGGCTTTTCCATTATCAAGAGGAATTACCGGGTCCTTTGTCACCTCGGTCTCTCGTGCTACACTCATCACCGGAGAGGAAGTAGTCATCGAGGGCCCATCATCTCGAATGGTAACGGATTTCATTTCTCCCTTCGGATTTGGAATGGTGTTACAGGAAACCGAACTCGAGGTTGACTCATTTGACACAAAACAGCATTCAACATATTCTCAAGTTTATTCTGCGAAGCATCCATCTTGTTGTTTTGAAGTCGAATTTCGTTCTTAAACTCATTGCTTTGTCTAGTTAATGAAGTTTGGAATTCATTTCTCAAACTTGAAATCTGGGTTTGCATGGTGTGGATTTTAGCATTATTGTTCGACGTAATCGAGAATTCATTTGAAGGAAAAGGCGAGACTTGATAGCTTGAATTTTGATATCCTTGATTGTAATTGACTCCTTGATTCGGGTATTGATTTGGTGGGGCTTTGAATTGGTTTTGAACATTTGGTCCACGAACTTGATTCTGATTAAAACGAGTCTGATTGTTCGATTGAGAAAATCCCGGAGGTCCCATTTGATTACTAACACGAGGATTCGGTTCAATTTGAGGACGGTATTGGTTACCTCCGGTTACGACATTAGCTTCGAAAGGATTTCCATCGGTGGCGGTACAATTGTAGTAAGCATGCGAGCCACAAGTAGTACAAGTCGATTCCACCGCTTTGACTTGAGCGGGTGGAGAATAATTAATCTTAGCGGTCTTAATCTTAACCAAATCCTGAATCATATCCGTAAGCTTATCAATCTTAGCATCGGTGCTAGACGTATTTTCGTAAGACGAGGTCGATGGTGTAACACTTTTCGGGCAGCAACCGATTTGCTACGTGAGGTACGAACTTTAGATTTGTTCTCAATAATCGACAAGGCATCTCTCGTTGATCGGGTCAACAAATTACCACCGCGGCGGCATTGAGAGAGTCTTGATCAGTCTCATTCAAACCGTTATAAAACGTATCAAGTTGGTGTAATTCCGTAAAACCATGATGGGGACATTGCCTAAGCAAATCTTTGAATCGGTCCCATGCCTCACTAAATGATTCATCAAATCTTTGTGTGAATTTTGTTATTTCATTTTTTAAGCTTGTTGTTTTGGATGGTGGGAAGAATTCGTTTACGAATTTTGACACTAAATTCTCCCATGTGGTTATCGATCGAGGAGGTAGTTTTTCGAGCCAAATCCGGCTGCTCCCTCGAGTGAAAACGGGAAGAGTAGTAGCTTGATAGCTTCTTCGGAACGTTACGGTACTTGATCGTAGACGTGAGCTTGTTAAACCGTCGGATATGAGAGTGAGGATCGTTCCTCTCAAATCCGTAAAATTGGCTTGACG
The DNA here is from genome assembly GCA_910596185.1 of Chrysanthemum makinoi. NCBI lineage: Eukaryota > Viridiplantae > Streptophyta > Magnoliopsida > Asterales > Asteraceae > Chrysanthemum > Chrysanthemum makinoi. Next base: position 92,469,558 of record OU343216.1, on the reverse strand, counting down.
AAACCAAATTTATCAATCCGTGTTTAAGCTCAAAGTTATCGGCAACGATTGCCTGGACGACGATGGCTTCTCCATAACCCTCGGTGGGTGCTTGGAGTTGCTCTAGCATAGATCGGTTGTCCTCTGCCATTTCGACAATGGAAGTCGGATTAGTGAATCTCGGGTTGACTAATGGAGCACGTCTATTTCGCCTTCTTGGAATTGTAGCGGCTTCACGTATGGTCGTAGTTATTAGAACGAGTGCGCATGCACTTTCAAAAACCAAGGCAATTAAAACGAACGTATTCGAAAACACAGTGAACTTAACCAATAATCCCAAGTGAATAAATCATCTCTATAAGACAAACTTTAGCGGCGGAGAAGCTTTTTAGGTCGCGAAGCTTATTAAAAACCCGCTTCTTTTAGCCGCAATTTAATGTCGAGGCGTCCTTATACCCACCACACAGTTTGTTTATCCAATAGAAATAAATCGACTCACAAGCGACACAAAGGCAAGTTTTTGATCTTTGGTTCGGGAACTTACTAATGATAACACCTCCGTTGAGAATGTTATATAATTGATGTATTCTATTTTAGCTCAAAAACAAAAGGAAAATCTTTTTGTATTTTTAATGATATATATATATAAAAGAAAAAGGAAAATATTTTTTACTTTTTTGATTTTTTATAAAAAAAATAGTAACTTCACAAAGGAAGGATCTCGAGTCACTAATCGTCAAACCTTTAACGATATTGTCGCGACACAACCTCCCCGGCAGCGGCACCAAAATTTGATTCGTTGAGGTTTAGGGGTGTGTATGGATAAAACCACAATATCGATATCAAAAATAACCACAAGGAATGACTTAAAATCTCTTTAGGAAAAAGGATAATGAATCAAAACCCGTGAGTGATAGTGATCTGGATTAGGAAATCAGTCGTTTCCCAGGTGTGAATGGGCAACGTCGTTATTGGTTCGTTATTAAAATGCTCGATGTTTTGGATTTTTGATTATATTAAAACTACGGGGAATGGAAAACAATTAAGGGAAATTACACTACGGGAAATCCTAAATACGCGAATTATTCTAAAACGTAATAAACGAAACGAAAATAAAATGCAACTACGTCTATTCTAAGTCCTAAAAATGATCTAAAATTACTTTCTAACTAAAAATGATATTTGAAAATTATCTAAGAAATAAAACTAATTTTTATGATTTTTCTGGAATTTATTTGAATTAAAAACTAATTTTAAACTAATTTAAATGCTAAAAATTACAAATTATACTAAGAAAAATCTGGAAAAATTATTTTTTTGCTTTTTATAATTTTCTTAATCTAGGAAAATTGAAAAATTATTTTTTGGAACCTTTTCTGAATTAATTGAATTAAATGCTATTTTAAAAGTATTAAAAACTAGTTTTAATTGAGAAAAATAGTAAACAGTTGCTGAAAATTATAAAAAATTCAGGGAAAATCTAAAATATTATTATAAACCTAGGAAAAATAATAAAAGTGATGCAGGTGTGCAAGAATTAGATTCTGCAGAGAAAAGTGCTTATTAATAAGCACTAATAATAAGCTAAAGGCTAAGATAGTACACCAAATGATCTCAGAACTTAAATAAGGCTAAAAGTACTTAAAATCAACTTAATTCAACTAGTCTAAACCTCTAATGGGCAATCTACAATGATTTGGTTCAATTTCACTAATAAGCCAAACTAGCCTAGACCTACCCACTTTAAGCTAACTCAACTGCTAATCCAATAAGCTCTTCTGAAAACCAGAAATGAGAACTTCAAGACCACCAAGTTAGGAACAAATAGACCAAGTTTCAGACACTAAGTAGCTAAAATGAGGACTAGACAAGATCTGTAATAAGGCTGCTCACACTTAGAGTATGTTGAGTGTGAACAGGGAATATAACGGCTTATTGAGCAGCTTATTACGTGCTTAAAACAGCTTCCAAAAATTTGACAAAAATCAGATTTTAAAACTTGACCAATTGAACTTGTTTAATCCAAAATTTCACTTGATATGAATCAAAACTGAATCCATGAAAATTCCACAAACTTTTGCAAAAACTGAATGTTCTAACTTTTGACTTTTAACAGATTTTGAAATTGTTGACTAATGTGATCTTTGAATCCAATAAACCAGATTGGAAATGAAGTTTTAAGATGGAATAAGACCTAAATAAGCTATACTAATTGATTCTAATCCTAAATGCAAGCTAATGCTATTACAATCCTAATTGTTAAACTAATGAGCGAAACAATATAATTTTGACTTTTATTATTCTAAGATGTAACTAAATGAACTAAGTGACTAATATAAAGCTAACCTAAACCATAGCAACTGAATTTGTTCACTATTAAACACTGCAACTACAATCAACCTCTAATGCCAAACACTAATACTTAGATTGCAATTAACTCTATCTTATACCTAACCTTCAAATCAAAACAACAATAAACTAAATTCTAACTATCAAATAGCAACTGAAAAATGATCTAATTATGATAAATAACCTACAGCAAAGAGTAACACAAAAATATTGCAGCAAAACAGTTTTAAGTTTAAAACTGAAAAAGTACTCACGTGAAGTTCAGCTTAATTTAGCTTATCTGAGAACCAAGTACCACTATTCTAAACCAATACCAATCCAAATCCAGCTCAACTTAACCCAATCTGATCCAGTTCCAGCTTTTCAACCCAAATCTGCTTCAGTTGACTTTTGTTGACTGTTTTTTTTTTTTTTTTTTTTTTGAAATGAGATTGAGACAGAGAAAAGCTCACTAAAGCTATAAGAAGCTAAAATGAACCTTAATGAAACAGTAGCTTAACTTTTTAATAAGCTTATAAGAAGCTTTAGAATATTTTTATTTTTCAACTATTTCTTTGATTTTTTTTTTATTATTGATAATGAAGTAATAAGCTAAAACATTGTTGAGATTAAGCTAAAGTAAACATAAACAATAATAAGCAATTAGAAAGCGAAATAAGGATTTAGAATAAAACTGAATTATATTAAACTTTTGAAATGAAGAGTACAATAAGGAATACAAAATCGAAGATTAATGAAAACTTAAAAAACTAAACATGAAAAATACATTTGCTCTGAATTAAGAGAAAAAAAATAAGTGTCTATTCGTGGTGAATTTTATATACTTGAGCTTGAGGTCTTGAGAAAGATCTGGCTGATAGTGTGCTTTCTCTGGATGTTTACAACCCTTGGATCATATCCCAAATGCATCCAATTCATTTCCACCTTTGGATCATATATACCACGTAGCTTCACCAATAGGGAAGCGAGAAAAGGGTGGAATGACACACGGATTGCCAAGCTGGCATTCCGTGTGTCAGGCATGTCAGACGAAAGTACAAGTTTACCCTTAATGATTGTGAATTTGGCCAATTGGGAGGAAGGGCAATTAGGGTTCATCACCTGGAAATATTTGGGGGTGAGTTTGGCGCGTATGGTTTTTTAATATATTTCAATTTCGGTTGACTGGGTTTAAGTTGGGTTTGACCGGGTAAATGGATAGTGGGTAAACCGGGTTAAATGGTTTTGGTTGGACCGGGTAAACCGTGGGTTTTGGGTTGGGCTTTTGTATAGTTTGGTTAAATATTGGACTTGGGATTGTATTTGGACCCATTTGATAATTCAAGGACTAAATGTGTACAAACTGAAATTTCAGGGACCATTCTTGTAAATCTGAAAATTTGATCAAGGACCAACTTTGCCAATCTTCAAATAATCCAAGGGCTGAATTTGCCAACTTTGAAATTTCCAAGGACCAAACATGACAATTCTGAATCTTCAGGGACTAAAACTGTCATTTTGAGAATTGATTGTCCAAACTTGCAAATTCCTTTCCCAGCCTCGGCTTTTTGCACTCTTCTTTCTCTCGTGCTCGGTTCTCTTCGGTTTTGGCTTTCTTTTGTCTGCTTTTGTCACATCGTGCATACAAAACTCAAGAAACACGCAAATATTAAGCATTAACGGCTCTTTCTTGGTTAATTTGGGTCAGTTTTGATAAACAAAAGATATGTGTTTAAGCACATATCAGTAACCTTGTATTATTTTTTAAATGAACTTTGTGGGTGTGTTCCCTGTAAACCCTCACGAGACTTCACTCGTCCACTTGGGACACCAAGTGGTTTAAAAGGCTTGTTGTATTCACTAAATGCAACCGTGATTCCTACGAAAGTGAGTTAGGTTTGTTTTTCATTTTATTTTTTATTTTCAGAATTATGCTTGTCGGTATTGTGATTTCAAGGATTGAAGTTTGTTCATGACGCTTAAACGAAGGCATGATCCTTTCTCGTGGGCCTTCTTCTTTTTGGAGCAAATTTCAGGGAAGTTCTCGCTCTAATTCTACCTTTCTATTCACCTTTATTTTAATGCCTAGTACAAAAGGGACTTTGTACAATTCATAATGGGGAGGGAGTAAGTTATCTCTTGAACTTTATTTCGCCCTCATTTTTCTAGTTTATTTTGAAAAATTATGCCATTTTTAAATTTTAACATGTTTTTCCGAACCTAACTAGATTAGACCTTAGCAGAGCACATACAACCCTTGATATTACATGGTGAGATTAGCCTTATCCGTTTCCAATATTTTACCCCAAATCCACCAAATTATGAGTGTGCGGGTAGCTTGTAAACTTTAGAACTTGGCGTTTGCATCATTTTAGAGACCATAGACGAGGTATGTTGAGTAGCTCGATGTATTTGGACTTTTTCGGTTTTTGAAGGCAGATATTATAGGATTATCACCCAAAGCTGACCTACCATTGTGAGTCTATCGATTAGTCACCTCGACTTTTGACCCCCATGTGAAACCCTTTTGTTGCACTCCCCTTTAGTGCAAGATACCCCTAGATACACCCTTCTGAGCCATTCCTTTCATTTTGCCATCCCAATATATTGTTTTAAGTTACACCCACACCTTAGGCTACCACAGTAGTCTTTATTTGTAATTGGGAAGTTATCATTTGCCTAAGTTCAAGGTTCGAGTGGAAAGGTTTGGAAATCACGCTTTCATCGACAACAATTATGAAGATCATTGAAGACCCCCCGAATTCCCATTGTTCATATCAAGTGGGGGGATGTTATGTTATCATGTTTAATTCAAAAATCGAAAATATATATATATATATATATATATATATATATATATATATATATATATATATATATAGTTGATTGAGTTATGATTTTGTAAAGTGCGTTGTTATAAGCACTATAGTATGAGCTTTATTGTTTAGTATCGAGGAGGCTACCGGTCACATCAAGATTGGAGTTGGAGTTATACCAACTGAAGAGAAAAGGTAGTGTCCCATCACGTCCTCTAATGACGCATCTAACTTGCATTTCATAATCCGGTCTCTAGACTTCTAAGCTTGAACTTTGGGCGGACGGTAAGTGGTGATGACTTAATTATAGATATAGACTACCTGCTTGTTTTTCATTTTACACCAATTATATATCATGTCTTATCCTACCCTTTAGTCATGAAGCATGTATAGGTGATGCAGCGAGCAATCTTTGGTGTCTTGGCCATGGATTTGGTCATGTATCATTGATTTTGTCCACTTCGCCGTGACATGTTACTAATGACGAGTCACCCCTTAACCTTTGTCGTGTCTACCCATATTGCCTTCGAGAATTGTTTAGCCCTTAACTCTAGTGGTGAAGATTTGTGTAACCGCCAAGCTTGTGATAGAATACATGCTATGGTCGTGCGATTAGTGATCACCCGAAATTGACACTTAGAATAGTTGAGAGATTTGAGTGTTTTGTTCCCCTTTCGTGAGGTGTTAAACTTTGTTTTATTCTAGCATAAAGGAATTGTAAACTCATATTTTCCAGGTTTTGGGAGATATCTTTTTAGGAATCTATCTAATAAGGTCTACTTTGGGGCAAGTAGAGTTCAAGTGGGGGGATATTTGATAACATCAAATAGTTATTAAGTGTCAATTTCCCGATAATGCTTTCGTTATTTATATCATTTATATGGATTTACGCTTGTTTTCCATTGTTTTACACTTTCGGGTAAATTACGAGCATTGGAGCTAAAGAAGCGGAAATAGAAACATTACTAAAGATTTATCACAATATGCTTATTTTGAAGAAGTTACGGCGTAACTCATGTCTCTTACATTACGCGTAACTATTGCGTGACCGAAGTCCAACTTATCAAGAGGTTACGGTAACTCCCTTCCAAAGGTTACGGCGTAACTCAATTAGGTCAAAAAGAGGTTCCATCGTCGTACTACGCCCGTAACTATTGCAACACTTACGACGTAACAGGTTTATTGAAGACTACGGGTAACCACTTCTTAGGTTACTAACTAGCAGAATCTAGTGCATTTACGGAGAAATAGAAGGTTACGGCATAACTCCTTATGGGTTACGCGTAACCAACACGGCCTATAAATACCCCACCAATTCCAGCATTTCAAAGCATCCCATTCCATACACAACACTCGAGAATGTGGGAAAAACTCAAAGCGGTCTAGGGAAGCATACAAAGCTGTTTCCAAGGGAGAAGTCACACCATTACGATAAGCTTTAGCATTTATTATTTATTTTACTTTCAATTCATGTATTTCTTACCTTTGAATATTGAATTGATTTGCATGATTAATATTAGCGGCTAAGCACCCTTTGGTGCTAGCCTAGTTATGATTCCTTAATTGTTTTGCTTGCGTTTACCTTTACTTCCGTACAATTATTTCTAAGTGTATGCATGCATAGTTCTTTGGTAGTCACCCTTGGTTCGGTAGTTTTGAATGGCGATAGAGGCCAATTGCCTAGGAGATATGATCAACTGACCCTAGGTGGCGGATCGAGAGGCGAAGGGTAAGATATGACCAACTGACGACCCTTTCTACTTGTGCGATTTGACCAGCTGATCACCTATCGTTTGGATGAACTTAAGAATTGGGGGGTGTAGTGTCTAAGTTCCTAACGCCGGGCACTCACTATTTAGAATCTAGCATGTAGCGGTACTTAATGACTTCGGCAGGGGACCGGGAACAACATGACTTATGACCGGTGCACCACGATTTCTCTGTGGTGCCATCTTTCTTTGATAGGTTAGGGCGAATTGACCAAATGATGTCCTCTCTAATTGACACAGTAATGGAAGTAGGTAGACGTAGACATAACTAGTTAGGAGGATTAACTAGGTTAGCACCACTATTCCTCTATTGATTTTCCTTTACCATTTATTTGCTTTTATTATTGCTAGTAGTTTAATTAATTAAAACCCTATCAAACCATTAATATTCTGTGACAATTAGACTTAATAATTATCCGACACACATAGCTCTTAGGACGACATCGGCTTTACCATTTACTACACTACACACGACCGGGTACACTGCCCGTTAGTGCATTAGGGTAGACCATAGGTATAGCGAGACACTATAAATATTAAGACCTGGTCAGTAAAACCTGCATCACATTATAAAATATATTCTTACTATTTGTGTGTTCACAAATGTTTCATCTTCATATTTGATTAATGGTAAAACTATAGTTTATATAAATAAACTAGTAATGTTACTTAATTATATAAGAGCACATGGTGCCATGACAAGCTCAAATTACTCATTCAAGGCCCACGGGTGCCACCTCACTATAACAAACTTTCACAACTAACCCCCCCCCCCTCTCTAACACTCACAACTAACCTCCACTTACTCATTTGGGGCTCACCACTTACAACTTTATTTCTTTTTCACATTTCCAAATAAACTAAATTTATTTACTAAAATAAAAATACAATACAATATATTTAAAAAAAGTTATAAGTTAAACATTAAAAAAATAAATGTAAAACGTTATCAACAAGCCCAGCCCATTATTAACCCCACTATATATATATATATATATATATATATATATATATATATATATATATATATATATATATATATATATAAATATATATATATATAACGCAAGCCACAACTGACGAGGCTTAGGGTGCTCTAAATGTGTCATTCTTTTAATCTATGATGTCATAGACTTTTTTTTAATATGTTGTTAAATCGCTAGTTAAATTGTTTGAAAATTTGTGGAAGGGTTAGGAATAGATTTGGTGTTGTGAGCGGATTTGGATATTAGAAATTAGAAAAAAATCACGTTTTGACACTAATTGAATAGGGGTTGTCCCATTCAGATTAAAACAGAATAATCAGTGGAAGATTTGACCAAAGAAATGGGAAATAGACTTTATAACATAAACGTGGTCGGTTGAACAGATAAAAACGGATTTAAAACGAATAAGTTACGTTAATTCTAAGTTAGACAACGAAAACTACTTTTCTGAAAATTGAGTTGTTGTTAGAATATTTAAAAAATTATTTTAAGCACTTTAGAATCCAAATGAGCTAAAAAGTCCTTAACAAATATTGTAGCGGTTTACATATATATTAAATACAAGTTGGAAAATTTCTAAATATTGTATAACTAATTGATTACGACTTATTTATGAGTAATATTTGAGATATATTATAAATTACAGTTTATGAATATAAATTATAACTTCGACATGAATCACAATTTACTTGTTAAATCTTTATGCAGACATTTATGGGTGATATAATATCTTATAAAAATACATACACAGCATATCATAGCACAACCTAAGACATATTATATATTTAGATTGCGGTTTGAGTCACTCGACCTCGATTTCCGTGCACATTATTCCAACTTGTGATACTATACTTGAGGTGAGTTCATAGCCCCACTTTTACTTGTTTTATAAATTCCCATGGGGGAGATACATGTTATAAACCTGAACACAAGTCTTTTTACAAATGTATGTTATTCCTGATATTATTATTGCCTAAGTACCTGCATTGCCACTGAAAGTCCCTCACTACTATGAACCTTTAGTCACTTGCGAGTGAACGTGAATACTATGATTTGATCTATTGGGTTTGACAACCACATTTGGTGCTAGCCAGATCGATAGATAAATGCACACTATTTGAGAATCCTAGGTAATTGGCAACTACCTACCTGGGGGCATTGTTACTTTTTTATATACCGTTAACGTTGGGTGTCATGAGCTTAGTGCAATAATAACTGTGTTTCCTGATGAATGTCAATGTAGCAATTATCACTATATATCTTGTGTTCAAACTGATTAACTTTGAACTAATGGATTCACTGAACAATTTTATTGACTTTTTAGCATGTTTATCTTAGGTAACTAAAGAAGAATACTTTGGGCACGGAGTGGGCATCAAGACCTTTTAAATTGGTGTAAAATAATGTTATCATTTTCTACAAACTCATGACTTTTTTTGTGTAACTTAAACCATGTGGTATCACTTTTGTAACCATAACAATTGAGTTTTTATTGAATGATAACGACTTTTATAAAAACGTCTCCTTTAGAGTCGTTTTCTATGACTTATGACTGTAATCTATGAAGTAATACCCCAATTAGCCTTCCGCTACTACGTTAAAATTTTCGGGGTGTTACACCAAACATACCTCAGCTTCCAACGATGTTCTAGATTCTCCCTTGATAGCACACAATTCAAAAAAAAGTGTAGCCCCTTTACTGATTTATATAAATGTCCTAATATCCGACCTTTAGATCCATGCATTACTGTCAAAATTACTTTTACTTAGATGCAAATAACTACCGCACGAGAAACCTATCGACACACATCATCATTCATCCACACTATTTCGTTACATAACATTCATTATATAAACTTCCTAATGTCCGACCTTAAACCGCTACAAATCTAACAACAACCAATACGCCTTTCAAATTATTATACGCATACATTAGATC
>OU343216.1:92358310-92459641 GCA_910596185.1 Chrysanthemum makinoi | reverse complement strand
ATATTCACGAAACCCAAAGTTGTGCATAACACATTGGTGACATTGCTTACGGTTTGTCTTGGTTTTGTAAAATCAGCGAAAGAATCTATTTCTTGGTTTTAAATCATAGATTTGTAAAATCCAGTGACAATGGAAACATCACAGTAATAGTAAAGTGCATTTCGGATCTATCTTGAGTTTATTCTTGGTCTTGTAAAATCATAAAAGAAACTATTTCTCGGTTTAAACCATACAATTGTAAAATCTACGTGATGATCGAACCATCACGGAGAAAGGAAAGTGTATTTAGGGATCTTATCGTCTTTGGTGCTACGGTTTCTACTTCGAAGAAGGGATAAAAGGGTGTACTTCATGAATTGGGTGTTTGTTTGGATTGTCCTCATGGCAGTTTGGTTATTGCATGGTTTCTGGGGTGATGTGCTTTTAACCATGGAGTGGGATGAAACCATTATCATAGTTCACTTAAAAACGTCAAAGGAGGCTAGATTTGAGCTTTTAACCGGAGAAGATGTGACATGGCGTTAATTCACTATTATTTATTTGAAGTTGAAGTGAAATATCACGATTGAGTGTACTTAGTATATGCACGAAGGTATTGGGGATGGTTGGATGAAGATTCTTCAAGATCCTTGTTCGAGCTTATTATCAAAACGAAGACTTGGAAATCTAGTTATTGTTGGGTGTCTTTTTCCTTTTCTTTTACACTTGGGGAATCGGGCTCTTACCACCACAAAATAACTATCACTTTAAGGAGTTACGTTGTAGTGCTCAGTGTCACAATCAATTGTGGATTTTCAAGAGGTGATGTACGTCTTATACTTGATGGTTGGTTAGATGAAGAGTATAGAGTACTTAGAGATTCAGTGGAGCATGAATTCTAGGCACCGCTCTTTGCTACATATGTGCAAGTTTAAGTCACGAGTTCGGGTTGTTTTACTTTAGGGTTAAATTAATCATATTGGGTTTTCTCCATCAGTTGTTACAACAAAGAGCCTACTGAATGATAATAGGATTGATTACAATTTTGCCAAGAGAGGTTGAAAGAGATTATGGCGTTTGAACACGGTTCAAGCCTGCATTTACTCTAAAGAAAGAAAGGAGTATGCGTTTGATGCGCTTTATCTTAGAAAGAAGATAAATCTTCTTATGGCGTTTGAACCTGTGATTCAAGCCTTGTCTCTACAAGAAAATATTATGCGGCGGTCGCATTATCTTAGGAAGAAGAGAAATCTTCTCAATTATAACCATTCTAATCAACATGCTTCATACTTTTTTCCATGAGCTTTTCGGTTATCAAAGTGGTAGGACTACCAATGATTGTTCTCTTATTCCACTTGCTCAGATTATAATAACGGCGATGGCGACATCATTTGCTACCTTGAGGGGAAGTATGAATAGAATATATTTGGATGATTTTCACTTATTCAATCAAGAATGGCAACTCTGTATGCAATTCTTGAGGGGGAGAATAAGTGTGAATTTCTTTGCACGGTTGATTGTTATAGAAGAATAAATGGTCAAGCGGCTCCAAATTTCATGTAAGAAGAGCTTCTTCTTATTGGGTCATCTTACATGGAGTTTCTTAGAGCCATTGGTTGACATCTTCTACGGACTAATGAGTTTAATGACAAAGTGCTTCAGATTAGCATTGTGATTTCCTTGATGAACATCTTTTCACATTTCTTGTTTGATTAGGAGGATTTGAATTAGAGTTTGCTATTTACATTTACAATTCTTGAGTTGCATTTGATGAGTTGAAGATGTTGACTTTATATTCCCCAATTGGACAATCTTGAAGAAGGTCGAGTCTGATTCGGTTCTACATTTTACGGTACATGTTAGAAGACTAAAGGCGAAGTTGCATTTAATGATCTAAAGACTTCTTCTTATAATCGGAGGCATTCATCATAAAGATTGTCAGTTTAGGGAAGAGCACTAATTGGGGGAGAGTGAAATGTCAAATTTAATCCCTAATTAGACTTGCTCACTATTCTTGGCAAGTTGATTCTCACAAAGATTAAAAGTGTTCTTCTCAAAAAGATTTCAAGTATTTGGGCTTATAATATGTTGTTGATTCTGAAGTGTCAAAACCAGCAAGGGGGAAGGAGACACACATCTAAACACAAAGCGAGTAAACTTGATGAACTTAATTCTTCTAAGTGATTGAAGATATCCCGGGAAGACAAATATCATGACCGCAGAGAAACTCAAGGTTTTGCTCATCAAGGCTTTTAGTGTTATTATTCCAACTACATGGGGAAAGTGATGTAAGAGTTAGTTTCTGGTGATTAAAGAGGTACACAAGTATGACATATTCAGGGGAGATAAATGTATAACATGAGGGAGGTGTTAGCAGTTATTCTTTCGGTGGGAATGTATGCCGGATTCTTGAGCTTCATACACGATCATCAGGGGAAGAAATTGTTTAGCACAAACATTTCTTCTGGGCATGATGTGTATTCGGGAAGTTCTTGGATATTGGTGCCGGGTTCTTGAGCTTCATACACGATCATCGGGGAAGAAAATTGTTTAGCACAAACATTGGGAGGTGTTTTCATTAGGGCATGATGTGTATTGGGAGAGTTCTTGAGCATTATTCTTAGAGGTACCGCATCAATTCGTCTACTTGGGGAAGTGGTTTCTTGACAACTTTGGTATGGATCGCTTGGACTTGGTGAAAGGAACTTGAGAAGATTATTTAAACATAGGATGATCACGTTGATGTTCTTCTTGTTGATGATATAACCCCGAGCGAAGAATCACAAAGATCATTCTTAAAAGGAGCAGCAAGATCGATGATAATGGTGTGCTTCCTTGTGCACTGGCTACAAGGCTTTGAAATAGAGCTTGAATCACGCTCAACATAAGGATTTACGGTTTGGGGAAAACGCCAAAGTCTCTCTTTCTCAGGCTCATGTTCTATCTTCTATTCGCGGAGCCTCGGAAGCTTTTGGTGGTGGATGTTTAGAGATGGCGAATTCTATCTTCTCTGACGTGCTACTTGTTGGGTTTTGGTTCCTTAGATCAAGAATTATCTAAGTCTGGGAACTCTGACGAGTTGATATAACCAGACAGAAGAATGGAACCACGGATGAAGACAAACCGCGGCTAGTAGTAGTATGTAACCACGGATAATATAATGTAACCACTGCTAGTCTTGTATAGTCGGTTTAGTATTATGTATTAGATAAATATGGAAAGATATTTATCTTGTAGGTTACGTATTGTATTATGTAAAGGACTCCTTAGCCTATAAAAGGAGGTCCTAGGGTAGATTAGATATACGTAAGTTTTATATCTAAGGTCAATACACTTCAAGGTTGTAAAACCCTAATTCTGGTTAGAGTATTCGTATTAATAATAATATTGAGGTGTTGAATGTTTATTGTTCTTCTTCTTAAGATTAAGTATTAAATTCAGCGTGATACTTAATAAGTTCTTGTTTAAAGTCAGTTCTATATTAGATCGTTTGCTCAACTGGGATCAACAAGTGGTATCAGAGCTTGTGATCTAGAAACTATAATCAAGAAGAGGTCAAGTTAAGTTTTGTTCAAGTAAGATAAGATGTCTGAAGAAACACACATGGTTCTGCTTAAAGGTGCCCATGCTCAAGCATGGTGAGTACCAAATCAGGAGGATGCGAATAAGGCAATACATTCGCATGATTGATTATGCTCTCGGGGATGTTGTGGAAAAAGGTGATACTCTTCCTAAGAAGGGTGATGGCAAAAAAGAAATAGCCATTGTTAGTGAGATTGACAAGGCTAAGAGAAAGATGGAGATTAAAGCTCATAGTATTCTCTCTATGGGAATACCTAATGAATATGCTTTGGATTTTTGAACAATATGAGTGCTAAAGAGTTCTGGATGCTCTTGAAACAAGGTTTGCGTAATGAAGCTACAAGAAATCAAGGAAGAATATGCTCAAGCATCAGCTTGAAAACTTCACTGCTCTTAGTGGAGAAAAACTTGATGGCACTTACAACAAGCTTCAAAAGCCATTAGCCAATTGAAGTCAGTGGACTATAATGTTATTCAAGAAGATATAAATTTGAAGTTCTTTAGAAGTTTATCTCTGAATGGGCTTGTTCATACGATTGTGTGGAGAAATAAGGTGGACTTTGATAAGATGACTCTAGACAATCTCTACAACAACTTGAAAGTCTATGAGTCTGAGAATAACATTGCTTGGTGCATCTTCGCTAATCAAAACCTTGCTTTTGTTTCAACTAATCACAAAAGTTCACATGATGTATCCATTGTTGCCTATGGAATAACCACGGCTATTGCAAACAATACCACTGTTAGTGATACTGTCAGTGATGGTGCAATTTGTGCTTTCCTGTCAGATTTAACTACTAGTGTTGATGTATTGAATCAAGATCTAGATCAAATTGATCCTGATGATCTTGATGAGATAAATCTTCAATGGCAAATGGCAATGTTGACTCTCCAAGCAAGGAAGTTTCTGAGGAGGACTGGAAGACATGTCAAGTATGATGGTAAAAGAAGAGCTGGGTTCGACAAAAGCAAGATGGAGTGCTTTAACTGCAAGAAGAAGGGTCACTTTGCAAGGGAATGTCGAGCACCCAAGAGGATTGAAGGCATCGAAAACCACGAAGAGCGCTCCTTCTTCAGCATTGGTGGCTCAAGATGGTCTTGGTGATTATGACTGGAGTGATGAAATTGAAGAAGGACCTAATGCAGCTTTTTTTGCTAGTGAAGCTTCAAAAGAGCATAACTTTGCTCTAATGGCCTATGCTTCATCTTCTGTTCGATTCTGAGGTATCTAATGAGTCTACTTGTTCTTTTAAGTCATGTCAAGATAACTTAGAATCTCAAAAAGCTATCACCGAGAGTTTAAGAAAAGAAGTAGAAAGACTGTCTATCGACAACCTAGGTTATAGAGTTGGTCTAGAAAGTGTGGAAGAGAGGCTTAATTACTGTATCAAATGTGAGTTTGAGTATGTTGATAAAATTAATATACTAGGTGGGGAAATTGATCTTAAGAATAAAGAGATTAAGATGCTTAAAGATAAACTAGAACAAGCTGAGAGTGTAAAAGTAGAAGCCCTAAAAGAAAAAGAAAAACATGTTGTTAGGGTTGCTAAAACACAATATGCCTCTGATCTAGTAAATAAACCAATAGGTCAAAAATTGTTCAAGGATGGTACTGGACTAGGCTACAATGATATGCCACCACCCACTCTTATGCAACATGCACCACCTGTAAAAGAGCTCTCATTTAGTAATGAATTTAGTTTCAATAAACCTGTAGGTGAGACTAACATGAATGAATCACCTAAGATAGGTTCTGATAAGTCATCTGATGCTCCCATCATTGAAGATTGGGAATCAGATTCTGAGGAAGATAGATCTGAATCAACTCAACCTGAAAAGATAGAACATGTTAAGAAAGTTGATTCTAAACAAGCCAACCTTGTACCTAGATTTGGAGCTCAAATTACTAAGAAAGTAGTAGAGTACAAGGAAGTACCTAGGGAACAGATGAAGAGATATATACCTTGGGGCAATCAGAGAAACTTTAATGGTCTAATATCTAACAGGTTAGGTGATGAGTTTCAATGTGTCAAGAAAGCTTGTTATAACTGTGGTAGTTTTGAGCACTTACAGAGAAATTGTTATAAAAACAGACCACAAGTTTGGAATCAATGGAGGAGGGTAAATCACCAAAACTTTTCAAAGAAAACAAACCCTCATCCTAACAGAAACATGATTCCTAGAGCAGTGTTAATGAGAAATAGGAATACAAAATCAATTGTCACTACTACTCCCAAATGGGTTCCAACCACTGCTAAGCAAAGTGTAAACACGGCTAAGCAAAATCAAACCACTGCTAAGCTAAATATCACCACAGATAACAAAGAAGTTTTAAAAATTCCAAAGGTGATAACTGACACAGTGGTTGGAAATCATTTTTATGTTGTTAAGGCCTCAGCTAGTTGGTAATGGAAACCTAAGACCAAGGTTTTACATCATGTCAACTGTGCATCAATGGACCTAAACAAATTTGATTATATTGATGCACAGGGCAGACCCAAGTCAGTATTTGCTTGGGTCCACAAAAGGAACTAACTTGTTTAATTTCATGTGCAGGGCAATCTACAAGATGAGCTAAAAGACAAAGGAGTTTTGATAGTGGTTGCTCTGGGCACATGACTTGGGATGGGAGCAACCTGGAGGATTTTGAATCTTTTGATGGAGGATATGTGGCATTTGGTAATGATCCAAAGAGAGGAAAGATACTTGGCGAGGCACAATCGAACAGGGAATTTAGACTTTGAAAAGGTCTATCTAGTACAGGGACTTAAGTATAATTTATTCAGTGTTTCTCAAATGTGTGATAAGAAAAACTGGGTACTTTTTGGTGAAACTGAGAGTGTGGTGTTGTCACCTGAATTTAAGATGCCTGATGAGAAGTATATACAGCTAAGGGTACCTAGGAAAGAAAATATATATTGTTTTGATCTTAAAGATGTAATTCCTAATAGGTCCTTAACCTGTTTGTTTGCTAAAGCTTCTGTGGATGAGTCTAAGTTGTGGCATAGAAGATTAGGTCACCTCAATTACAAAAAAATCAATAAACTGGTAAAAGGCAACTTAGTGAGAGGGTTACCTTCTAAGGTTTTTGAGTGTAAGGAACTCTGTGTGGCTTGTCAAAAAGGAAAACAACATAGAGCTTCTTGTAAGTCCAAACTGTCAACACCATTACACAACCACTGTTTATGCTTCATATGGACTTATTTGGACCTACCTTTGTTAGAGGCTTGAACCATAAGCGTATTGCCTAGTTATCACTGATGATTATAGTAGATTTTCTTGGGTATACTTTTTGGGTGCTAAGAGTGAGACTAGTGAGATCCTCAAGAGTTTCATTACTAAGATAGAAAATCTAGTAAATCATAAGGTAAAGATAATCAGATGTGATAATGGAACTGAGTTTAAGAATGTTGTGATGAATCAGTTTTGTGTAGTTAAGGGTATAGAAAGACAGTTTAGTGTTGCTAGAACACCACAACAAAATGGTGTAGCTGAGAGGAAAAATAGGACACTAATTGAGGCTGCTAGAACAATGTTGTCAGAATCTAAGTTACCAACTACTTTTGGGAACAGTGAGGCACTGCATGTTATGTGCAGAATAGAAGTAAGGTAGTAAAGCCTCATAACAAGACCCCCTATGAACTGTTACATGATAGGAAGCCAATGATTGCTTTCCTAAAACCTTTTGGGTGTCTTGTTACTATCTTGAATACCATAGACTACCTAGGCAAGTTTCAAAGAAATGATGATGGATACTTTTTAGGCTATTCTTCTAATAGCAAAGCCTTCAGAGTATACAATAGGAGGACTAGAATTGTTGAAGAGAACTTACATGTTCAATTTAGTGAAAAGACTCCTAGTGTTGAAACCAAAGGACCGAGGTCGTTTAACATTGATATGCTAACCAAATCTATGAATTATGAGCCTATCATTGCAGGAACTTCCACTAATGTTGACGCATGTACTCAAAAGGATTCGATGAGAACCAATTTCTAAGGAAGCTGATTCTCCTCAAGAGTTCTATTTGTTTGAAAAGTGGAAAGCTAGTTTTGTCTCACCCATCATTGATAAGCAAGGTCCCACTGATGATGATGTATTGAATTCTGGAGGCAATGTTGATCATCATCAAGATAAGGATGAGTTGTTGAAAGATAACTCAGTGTTGGTAGAAGAAATTGAAAAGAAGAAAAGGCATTCTAAAAGCCTGCTAAGCCAAACCAAAGCACGGACAGATAATAATGCAAACACGATAAGCCAACTTCTACCACTACCCGTATGTGAAACCAGTTGTAAGTACTGATGATAGTACTTTCTTTAGGCCAACTGCAAAGCCATTATTTGGTGAAGAGGAGTATCCACATGATCTGATATGCTTTGATTGAAATTCATACTCCTACTAATGATGAAGACATGGATGATTTCTTCAATCTGATTTAACTAATTTGGAACATGTCATTCATGAAAGTCCTGTTACCTCCACAAGGATTCATAAGATTCATCCTAAGGAACAGATACTTGGAAATTTGAACACCCCTGTTCAAACAAGAAGCAAGGTTCTGACTACAAAAACCTTTCCTGAACAAGGTTTCTTTGCAAGATCACTTCACAAAAGAAATAGTCATAAAGATCTACAAAATTGCTTGTTTGCATGTTTTCTGTCTCAAAAGGAGCCCAAGAGAGTTGAAGAAGCATTATCTAAAGAAGGTTGGGTAGAATCAATGCAAAAGGAGCTTCTTCAATTCATGCTTCAAGAGGTTTGGACATTGGTTGATCTTCCAAATGGTAAGAGGGTAATTGGGACAAAATGGGTGTTCAGAACCAAAAGGGATGAAAGAGGTATTGTTGTGAGGAACAAGTCAAGGTTGGTTGCTCAAGGATACACACAAACTAAAGGCTTGGATTATGATGAAGTGTTTGCTCCAGTTGCAAGAATTGAGGCTATTAGATTGTTTCTAGCTTATGCTTCATTCAATAATTTTGTTGTGTATCAGATGGATGTTAAAAGTGCATTTTTGTATGGCACAATTGATGAGGAGGTTTATGTTTGTCAGCCTCTTGGTTTTGAAGACCCTGATCATCCTGATAAGTTCTACAGGGTGAGGAAGGCTATGTATGGGTTGCATCAAGCTCCTAGGGCATGGTATGAGTGCCTGTCTACTTATTTGATGGACAATGGGTTTAAAAGAGGGTTGATTGATAAAACTTTGTCCATTAGAAAGCACAAAGATGATATTTTACTGGTTCAGGTTTATGTAGATGACATCATCTTTGGCTCAACCAATAAGGAGCTATGCAAAGATTTTGAGAAGCTTATGCATGATAAGTTTCAGATGAGTTCTATGGGAGAACTCACTTTCTTTTTGGGGCTTCAGGTTCAACAAAGGACTGATGGTATCTTCATTAGTCAAGACAAGTATGTAGCAGATGTTTTGATGAAGTTTGGGTTTCAGGATGTGAAGAGTGCTAGTACACCTATGGAGACTCAGAAACCACTGCTCCTAGATGATGGAAGTCCCAATTGATCAGAAGTTATGCAGGTCCATGATTGGATCTTTGATGTATCTCACTGCATCTAGGCCAGATATTATGTTCTCAGTTGTGTGTGTGCGATTTCAAGTCACAATACATCACACATGAATGCTGTTAAGAGAATATTTAGATATCTTAAAGGTCATCCTAAATTGGGCCTTTGGTACTCTAAGGATTCTCCTTTTGAATTGGTGGCCTACACAGATAGTGACTATGCTGGTGCTAGTTTGGATAGGAAGTCTACAACTGGAGGATGTCAGTTTTGGGAAGCAGACTTATTTCATGGCAGTGTAAAAAGCAAACTATTGTGTAAAATTCTACAACTGAATATGTGGCTGCTGCTAGTTGTTGTGGTCAAGTTCTTTGGATTCAGAATCAATTGCTGGATTTTGGGTACAATTTTATGCATACTAAGATTTACATTGATAATAACAGTACAATTTGCATCATTAAAAATCCTGTTTTACATTCTAGAACTAAACATATTGAGATAAGGCATCATTTTATTAGAGATTGTAATGAGAAAAGGCTGATTCAAATGGTAAAAATTCATACTGATTTCAATGTGGTGATCTTCTCAAAGCTTTTGATGTGGGGAGGTTTCAATACCTTGTTGTTAGTATTGGAATGATAAATCTCTAACTCTCAAATTGTTTTGTACTAATTTGTATAAGTATTGGACTGTTATTATGTAATCTTAGTATTGCTATTTTTGTTTCTAACCACTGATAGTTTTGTTCAAACCACTATTTGTTGCTCTGTGTTTCCACTAACCATTTTGCAGATAAAAGAAAGTTCATTATAGAAGCAAAGAAGTACTGAAGTTAAATTGTTCATTCATTCAAAACATTTTACACTTACACTTACAATGAAACTTCAAGTGCAAATTTAAAAAACTAGTTCTATACATGATTTCCTACTACTATCCTAGCTCATATCAGTTGTTGGATATGCATGACAAGCTAAGGATCAAAATGGGAAGGATGGATTAAGGAAACCGAAGATGATGAAGATGAATACAGTAGATGAATGTGAGATATGACATTGTCCTTTGTGATTCATCTACTGGTTTCACCAAAAAGCATCACTCCATCTTCCTTTTACCCTTCCCTTACGATATGTGAAGAAGCACCACAACTTGGTGCAGGAAGACCAAGAACCACCTCTCTGTTGTTTGGGAGTGGTGGATTTCTTGCTCGTGGTCTTGATTGGGGTTGGGATGATGAAGGTTGGGGGTTTGAAGTCCTCTTCTTAGAGGAGTCATCAGAGTCATCAGAAGACTCACTTGGATTCACCACACTATCATCTTCAGATGATGGGAGAAAGGGGGATTTTCTTGGTCGTGGTTCTTGTGGAAGATCAGACCGCCATGGATTAGTATCTTCACTTGATGATGATGATGATGAGGAGGAGGAGGATGTTAGATCAATCACTTCTGGTTTATTCCAAATGGGGTTCCACATGGTGCTTGAGGTTGATTATGGATTTTGGAGAAATTAGGGTTTTGGTTTTAATTGGTGTGTGCGTTATATGAGATTTGGGTTCTTTTTATAAGCAGAGTTATAGGTTATGTAAGTAAATGAGGGGCAGGTTAAATGTGGTTGAGGAGTTAATGAGTTCATTGGGCTTTGGACTGATGTTAATCGACGATTGACCATATTGACTATCTTTGCTAACCGGATAGGTCATTTGGAACCACTGCTGGCTTTTCTAACCACTGATAACATTACCTTTCTTCTCTGTGTTTGGTTTGTGGTTTTGTCTTGCAGGTATGAAGGATTTGTGTACATTAGAGCTTACATTGGAGCTTATATTGGAGCTTACATTGGACTTGTGTACATTGGAGCTTACATTGGAGCTGGTGTTATGTTAGCTGCTAGTGTTTGATACTTAAAAAAAAATGTGAGAATCCTTCATCTTTTTGTGAGATCTACTTTGTTTTGACACAGATTTGCTTGCCATATCTCTATGTGAGATATTCTTTGACAGATATCTCTTGGTTAACTGATTGAAGTGACACATTGTATCCACTGATGGTATGTGTCAAACTACGGATAGCAGTTCTGAAACCTCTGATAGACTGTTGCTAGATTTTGAATAATACAGGGGCTGTTTGGTAACTTTGGAAAAACTATATATCTCCCCTAAATCACGGATGGATCATTAAATTGGTCTTCAAATCACTTCAATTGGCGCTCAACATTAACCCTAATCACTCATCTTTGCATATTTACCAACCCACATCATACCCATCATTAATCACAATGGCGGAAAAGTATTCCAACACTCATAACCTTGTTGCTAATCTCACCAAAAACGAATGATCTGAAGGTTTTCATCAAATGATTGATTTCCTTCTTCATAGTCCTATTCACTATGCCTTAACTGTCACACCAACCATTCTTAAAGCCTACATACATCAGTTTTGGAGGAATGTTAAGCTTGAAGTGGTTGATGGAGTAGAAGTGTTCAGCACTGTTGTGGATGAGAATGCTATTTCTGTTACTGAGGAGCTCATTAGGGAAGTTTTAAAGTTTGATGATGCTGATGGTATTGATAATCTTTCAGATCTGAGATTGTAACGGTTTAGAAAGGTTAGGATATACACACAGGGGTGCTAAGGTACAATTTTTAAGAGTTTGTTTTCAACACAATGGAAGTTTCTTATTCATACCTTGTTGATGTGTATGAGTAATAAGACCACTGGGTTTAATGAATTTCCTTCCAAAATTGCTCTGCTTTGTTATTTGTTTGTCTGATGGAAGAAAGTTCAATTGGTCTAGAATGATTTATGAGGGGTTAGTACAAAACATTAGGAAGAAGGGTAAATACTATTTGTATCCTAGGTTTGTTCAACTTATTGTGGAAAGCCAAATCAATGAACCCGTTGAGCATTCTAGGGAGTATGAAGTTCATCATATGCTTCCTAAGGTTTTTGCACATATGAGGAATCAGCCACAAAATGTACAACTTATAGATGTTCCTTTATTTCTTCATATGCTTACTTTGCTGCGATCCAGTTTGATGAAGGTCTTGAATCTCAACCTTTCGTCACTGAACCAACTTCTAGTACATCTGAACCCACTGCTAGCACACCTCAAACCATTGGTAGTACACTTGTAAACATTGATAGTACAACTCAACCTACTTCTAGTCAAACCTAAACCACTGTTACACCTATTGTATGGACTAGGAGACAGAAGGGCACTAAGCTACCTCAGGCTAGTGTTAGTGGTGTTGCTAATGAGGCTGTCACAGATGGAGCAGGTGACATGATTGGAAGGGCTTCCACTACTGATTCATGCTTAGATGCTGATCAGGATAGCGGAAACATCATTAAGACCCAACCTTTGGCAACTCCTAATGTGGAGAGTTCCTTGGAACTTCACACAGTGGAGAAATCCCTAGCCAACTGGCTACTACGGGTGCATAGAGTCAGGAGGCTGATGCGATGCTATGTTTACTATATCCAAGGATTCACCTCTTGGAGCAGTTGACACAGCTTGAAGTGATGAGGATAGATTGGAACATGAACCTGAATTGACGGATCCTAGTATGGTACCTGATGATTTTTCCAATGAACCACCTCTCGGAACAGTTCACACAGGTCGAAGTGGGGAGGATATTCTTGAACAGTTAAATGAATTGACGGCTAAATGTACCAAGATGGAGGAGACAATCTCCAATCTACAGGAGTTAGTTGTGTTTCAGGGAAAAGACATTAGGCGATTGAAGCACAGGGTTTTGGTTTTGGAGAAAGTTAGAAGACCTCGGATTGCTGTTTTGAGAAAAATGAGAAGGATGAAAAAGAAGGTGGACTTCTCTCCAGATCTGAATGTGGAGAATGTATCCAAACAGGGGAGGAGTGAAGGAATGAATTCAGGGGAGGCTGTTGATGTATCTATGGAAGAAAATGTTGATAGTGGAGATTCTGAATTTTTGGTATCTGATAAAGATGGGAATGAGACAGTTCTTGAAAATGTGAAGAATGTTGTAGAAGATGAAGTAGTGCAGGACAACCAACGATAGTATATGCGCAACCACGGTTAGTACTCTTGTAACCCTGCTGCAGTTTGACATGGCAATTATACCCACTCTTTCCATACCCTTTGCTATCACCACTTCCACTATTGTCACAACCCTCTCGTATCATCATAAATCTAAAGAAGTTGAGAAAGAAGCTGCAAGCACATTGATAAATCTAAGCAAAACCTCATCTATTTCTACACCTATGATTGCACCTGTTTTATCTATTGAATCTGCTACACCTAAATCTAGAAGTAAAAGTTTGATTATTGGTGATCCATTAAAGAAGAAAGTGGTTCAACAAGATGTTGGCAAAGGTAAAGGGATTGCAGCGAGTTGAAGTTTAAAAGTAAAGAAGAGCAGGTTGCTTATGATGCAGAGTTTGTTAAAAACATGTTAGCTGAAGAACAAGCACTTTAGAAAAAAGCAAGAAGAAGAGGAAGCTAGTAAGAGATGGTTAGCTACATGGTATGAATCACAAAACTATCTTGAAGCTTCTCAACAAATACATGATGAATACACTGCACAAGAATGGGCACTGTTGGATGATGAGGAAAGAGCTAGACTTTTGGGTCAATGGGCAAGGAGGATTGGTAAAGAAAGGAAGCAAGTTATAAGAAAGAAACCTCCTTTAATTGCACAGATGAGGAATGTACTGATGAAGATTATTAAGAATTCAGGCATTCATATTTCTGATAATCTTAATAGATGTTCATTTGAAAGAATTCAGGAGATTTATATGAGATGTATGAAGATTAATAAAGATGATTATTGTCCAATGAATTCTAAAAAGGAAGAAGAGTGGATTCAGAAGAATTATGAGTGGATTCAAAGTAAACGAAAGAGAAAATCTGAGATTCAGGAGACATCTGATTCTAAAAGACTGAAAGAAGTTGAAGATGTTAATCGAATTATTTCTTATGAGTTTAAGCTTAAAGTTGGAAGTGAAGGAGCTTGGAAAATTCAAAGACTCAACAATGAAGTTTATGAGTATAATAAATTTTCACAAATGCTTCAGTATTTTGATAGAGATGATTTGATGAATCTTTGGATACTTTACAATAATAAGTTTGGTGAAGTTCATCCAAATGATTATCATGAGAGACTGGTTTATCATAATTTGAAGATTTTATTTGAACCAACTCATGATGAACCTGAATGGAAAGGACTCTACAATGGTAATGTTACAAGCTGGTTTTTATATCAAACTTGTGGAGTTCATGTTTTAACTATTTCTGGAGAAGTTATTCATATGCTTGTAGAAGGTGATTATCCTCAACTAAATAAGTATCCAGCAGATTATGCTCGAGATAATGAAGCCTGTATTATCAAGATGTTGGTACCCTATGATGGTCAAGCTTACAATTTGTTTTTGAAGTATGAGAAAATTCTTAAATCTAGTAAGTGTTTGACTACATCCTCCAATTCAGATGTTTTGAGCTTAAAGGAAACTTGAGAATTCTATTGGAATGTATCAAGTTTAGGGAAGGATTGTTGGGTTTTTGGTTCCTTGGATCAAGAATTATTCTAAATACTGGAACTACGGACAGAGTTGATATAACCACGGACAGAAGAATGGAACCACGGATGAAGACAAACCGCGGCTAGTAGTATTGTGTAACCATGGATAATATAATGTAACCCTGCTAGTCTTGTATAGTCGGTTTAGTATTATGTATTAGATAAATATGGAAAAGATATTTATCTTGTAGGTTACGTATTGTATTATGTAAAGGACTCCTTAGCCTATAAAAGGAGGTCCTAAGGTAGATTAGATATACGTATGTTTTATATCTAAGGTCGATACACTTCAAGGTTGTAAAAACCTAATCTTGGTTAGAGTATTCGTATTAATAATAATATTGAGGTGTTGAATGTTTATTGTTTTTTTTCTTAAGATTAAGTATTAAATTCCGCGTGATACTTAATAAGTTCTTGTTTAAAGTCAGTTTCTATATTAGATCGTTTGCTCAACTGGGATCAACACTACTCGATATCCTTATCTCGGTACTCGTATCATCATCTTCTTAATCTATATCATATTCTCTATCATTGTAAATATTTATCAAAAAGAAAATACAAAAATATAAAACCATCAAAAACAAAATAGAAAAATATAAAATCTTCAAAAACCCATAAAAATCAGAAAATTTAAAAATACCAAAAATATGTTTTCTCAAGACATGTCTTCTGGTATCGATAACATCTACGGTCTTAGAAATGTCATTGAATAATGGCACGGGACCATAGAAAAGTTCGAGCAGGAGGTGTAAATATTTTTTTCCAAAACATTTCTCAAACTATGACTTGCAGTTACTTCAGACTGCAACCCGCGCTTAAAACCATGGTTTGCTATTATTTTTTATAGCAACGCGCTCCTTTAAAGAAAGGAAAGTGCTACGCTAAACCAATTTTCAAATACTTCGTGCACTTATCCTAAAACAAATTGAGGAAAGTATGTCAAAAGACCGCTATTCCTACTCAAATGTTTTTCCTTCTAAAATTCTTCAGAAAAATATTTGTTGTTTTTCAAAAATTGGTGGTAAATGAGTTGCTTGTAAATCAATGATTCGAGTTTTAGTAAAATGAAAACTCAATCAATGACTTAGCACTTTTAAACTTTTGATATAAGTCATTGATTGAGGGGAGAATGTTTTCAAATCTATATCATCTAAGACTTATCTAATTATCCTATATGCTTAAATGTAAAACATGTTAACCTACGTTGAAGGACTAGGTGCCTAGGATATGATTGTTAGGATTAGAAGAGTAGAGTTTGATAAACACATAATTCACATGCACTTGTATGATCTGATTGATATGTTGGATTGACTTTTATTAGTCGATTGTTGTTTGGGTGATGTCGACCACCATATATCTGTATGTGTGTTCACTAACGTATGCATGTATATTGCTATATAAGAATGTTCCCTATCCGGATCCTACATATGAAGATGATTGGATGCCGAAAGGAAAGGGTAACTATATCTTGGGTCGACAAAGAAGAAGCGAAGCTTAATGGATCTCTCCCACGGATTGTTGGCACGTTAGATGCGACTTCAGAGGTCTCGTTGCATCAGCAGACGGTTTTCTTTAAACCTTCAGCAACAACAACAAAAGCTTCTCAACCACTTAACGTATCTTGTGCAGGAAAAGTAGTGAATTATACCATTTTTTTTTAAATAATTTTTGAATAATATTGTTTTGAAAATGGAAAAATATTGGTTTTGAAAATAAATTGGACTTAATTTTGGAAATCACCGGACTTCATTTTATCGAATCTTAAGTCACACAATCAACGACTACGGTCATCGATTGAGGGGGAGAGTGATTTAAAATAAAATATTTTCAAACGATATTTCTTCATAAAAGTTCGTTTTGTACAATATAATGTGGTGATCTAAAGATTTAATGTTATGTCATGATATGATTTTCTTTAATACTCAAAGATCTTTCAAAATGAAATTTTTTCTGTTCTTTTTTGATTGTGAAATTGTTTTATTTTACTTAAAGATCTCTTAAAACTTTCATACCTGACACTAACAATCTTTAAATGTCTTAAATTGATCCATTTCAGTCATTTTTCTAAATTAAATCAAGCCACATCTTTCCCCAAAATATTTTAAATGATTTAAATCAATTGGGATCACAAATCTCAAAAGGTTTGAAATTTTTGATCGGGGGAGAGATCGTGATTTAAATCTCAAATCGGTTTTAAAAGGGTGATTGTTTTAAAAGCACTCCTTCCTTCATGTGCAAAACGATTTTGGAAATACATAATGCACATGATTGTGGAGGAGCATTTAACCATAAACCAGAAGAGCTTTTAAATCAGGCACATTTTCACCCATGTTTTCCAAACCTTATTAAATCACTTGGGATCCAAAATCTCAAAGGGTTTGATATTTTTGATCGGGAGAGAATTTGTGATTTAATATGAAATTTGATAAAAGATGATCGTTTTGATTCAAAGTGCAAGTTCTCTCTAATATGTGCCAAACTCTTTCGTATATCGATGCACATATTGAGGGAGAGCGAATGGTTTCTATCAGCAATCGTGAAAAGTACTTCAAAAACCACTTGCCTCTATGTGATAAAATGATTTCAAATATCCTACGCACATATTGAGGAGGAGAATTTACCAAAGAAATTCAAATGGCTTTTTCTAAGGAAATTGTTTCAAAGAACTCTTGCCTCCATGTGTTAAACAATTTTAAAAATCATATGCACATGTTGAGGGGGAGCATTTCTAAATGATCAAAACAATTAAGGTACAAAATGCTTTGATATTATATCACAAGTACCTTGATTGATTTTTCCAAATGATTTTTCAATTGGTTTCAAGAAGGAAAGAACAATACCAAAAGACCGACCAATCTACTTTATGCATGGTGTTATAAGGATTGTTAGGTTAGGTATTTGTTCCCACGATCCCGCCAGAGCCAGAGGGATCTACCCAGGGACAATCCACTAGATAGTGTAGAAGTCCTTTGGTACTCCCTCCGTCCCATTTTTATTGTCCACTTTGACTTTGACCGGTCTTTCTTGTTCAACTTTGACCATTAATATATTTATTTGTGTTATATAATACTTGATGAAAGTTATACCAAATGAAAATACATTTAAAACCAATACATTCATATATTTTTCATCAAGTATTATATAACACAAACAAAAATAATTATGGTCAAAGTTGAAGAATAAAGACTAAAAAAGTCAATATGGGACAATAAAAATGGGACGGAGGGAGTATGAAGAAAAAAGGAGAAAAATGAGATTATGGGAAGAGTGCGGACTGAGATAGAGCTAGAACTAGAATAAACCCAACAAGGTTCTAGTAATGAAGTCTCGGTAAGCACTGAAGGGGTTGAAGAATGAAAAAGATTTAAATGTGAAAAGGGTGAAAAGAAATAGCCCTCCAATAATTCAACCTTAGGGCAGAAACCGGGTTCAATACATATGCTACTGGTGGTTACTAAGGTAACACTGGTATTGAAGACAAGACGTCATCGACCCAGTGACGCACTGCACTAAACTTCCCAAGCTACTCAAGTTCCTCTTAAAAGGACTTGTTTCATTCTCACGGGGAACCGAAATAATCTATCGACTTTCTCTTAGAGATTGTTGATATTGAAGAAGGAGACCCTCTCCCTAGTCTCCGGCATAGGAAACCAAATGTGCACAATTGAGTCTAGAGCCAAGAGATCATCCACAATATCTCATTAGGACACAAAATTAATGAAGACTTGTTGTTTCACACAATGTGGAAAGTAAGAATATATTAAGAGTCCTACGCATTATCCTTGTGGTATTGCCTGAACATCTGAGTGATATGTAAAGTATTCGATGAAGATGGAAATCCTTCTAGAGCCAACATCAAACAAGCTCTTGGTGGGTGACATGTGAGATATTTTCAAAAGATCAAGCTTGTGACAAGCTGGATGAAACAATGGCGATTCCTCCGAGAAGATTGTGAATACTTTTGGAAAAACCGTTCAATGTGCAAATCTTCTTTTCTCTAGCACATAGAATGTGTATTCATGTTTTCAAAAACAAAAAGTATCTCTGATTGAAAAAATACTTTTGGAAAAACCGTTCGATGTGCGAATCTCTTCTTTCTCTAGCACATCAAATGTGTACTCTTTTCAAATACAAAAAGTATTTATGATTGAAAATTGATCTTTCTCATAAAACCTCCGTCGTATTGCAAAACTCTTTCTTCTAAGCAATACGCGATTGTTTTTCAAATCAAATTTTCATCAATCATGAATCTCAATTATTTGGTTCACTCACTCCGTGTTGTCTTTTTGAGACGTTCGGTTTGAGAACGGCTAGAACATTCTGAAAACTGTCAAGGAGATTCTTGAATTATACCGATCCAGGCGGTACTTGTCTTGATCAACGGGAACCGTGGGCGTGTACCTCAATTCAACGAAAGTGATCAAAAACACTTTCGTGTGTTTTTAATGCTAATTGTTGTTTGCGGTACATTTAGACGGTTGCGGTGATCGAGAATTGAAGTCAATCCAAAGCCGCATGCCCACAGCATCCACACTTAATTGAAGAAATCATGACTAGTGCATATCTACATAACCTAGCTCTGATATTTCTATACTATGCTTCCTTCTGGCGTTGCAAATATCATGAACCAGTAAAGCTTCCGCTTTCCGATGGAAAGATGTCATGATCCAGAAAGTGTGAGCATGTCGGTCCAAAGTCACAACATCACATGATGGCAACACAATAAAGGGTGATCCAGAGATTTACTGTGGCTGATGATCTCAATGAAAGCTCGAAGATCATCAAGATGTGGATCAAATCAAAGACCTCCACTAAAAGTACAAATCAATGCGGACTTTGAAGAATCTCTACTAAAGTGCAAAGATTACGGAACTTGAAGAATAGAAGTCTACGAGCTCAGAACTAAAGACAAAGATAGAATGCTAGGATGCAAAATGTATTTCATGGGGTGACCTCCCTTAGGGGGAGATTGTTAGGAATTGGAAATACCATGTTAAAGTGTCGGTCACCCCAATTGTGGTCTAGCATATGTTAGCGCATATACGTGTCATTATTTAAGTTATTTAGTAGTTAATTAGTTAGTGTGTAGTGTAGTTTAGTTTAGTGTAACACCATGGAGGAAAGACGGGTCTTTACCCACTGTATGCCTGATCCACAGTCCGACAGGAGGACGTATTAGTTTGTAACTATAAATACCCTTCCCACTAAGGGAAGGGTGTTGCTTCTTGAATCTAACCTTTCATTTTTGTATTGCAACTCTCTTTCAAGAAACATCCTCTCTACTCTCTTCATCTCTCTAATGGCTTTCTTATATCATCATAATCCTAGACCACCCGAATCATCAAACAACATAATATTCACGATCCTACATGGTGAATCAATAACCATTTGTTGTGTGTCTCAGTTACACACCTTTTAAGATCAACTCCCATCTTTGCTGCATATAAGTTAAACAAAAATACAAGCAAATATATACAAACGTCTACAACAATTTTAGTACCCAAAAACTTCTTCTCAACACCAAAGACCATTAGACACAATAAGTTTATGGATTTAGCATTCCAATACCTGTTACCAAGTACTGAAATCTACCCACATCAAGTCCTTTTGTTAATAAATCAAAATAGTTGTCATCAGTATGGATTTTGACAACTTGGATTAGCCTTTTCTCATAATAATCTCTTATAAAATGGTGTCTAATTTCAATATGTTTAGTCTTTGTGTGTTGAACTGGATTCGTAATAATGCAAATGTCTTTGCTATTGTCAATATGTATGATGGTATTCATAAAATTGTACCCATAGTCCAAAAGTTGATTTTGAAGCCATAGAACTTGAGCACAACAACTTGCGGCAGCCACATATACTCCTTTCAGTTGATGAATTTCCCACCATTGTTTGTTTCTTGCACTGCCATGACACCAATCTATTGCCAAGAAATTGGCATCCACCTGTAGTAGATTTCTATCCAAACTAGCACCAGCATAATCACTATCGAGTAAGTAACCCGTTCTAGAGGTGATTCTCTAGGGTACCATAATCCTAGATTAGGAAATGCTTTAAGATATCTAAAAATCTTCTTCACAGCAGTCAAGTGTGAGAACCTGGGAGTGACCCGAAACCTTGCACAAGCACATACTGAAAACATAATGTCTGGTCTAGATGATGTAAGATACATCAAAGAACCAATCATAGATATGTACATGTGCACATCAACTGCTTCACCACTATTTTCCTTCAAGAGTTGATGTGTTGCAGGGGGTCTTTGGATGACTTTGCATAAGAGAACTTGAACTTCCTTAGTATCTCAGCCACATATTTATCTTGACTGATGAAAATACCATCTGGCCTTTGTTGTACTTGAAGTCCCAAAAAGAATGTGAGTTCACCCATAGAACTCATCTTGAATTCGTCCTTCATTAGCTTCTCAAATTCTTTGCACATCTCTATCTTTGTAGATCCAAAAATGATATCATCAACATATACCTGAACTAATAAGATATCATTCTTGTCTTTCTTGATGAACAAAGTATGATCCACTCTGCCTCTATGAAACCCATTATTAAGAAGATAAGTAGTCAAGGTCTCATACTAATTTCTTGGTGCTTGATGCAAGCCATACAAAGCTTTAACCACCCTGTATACTTTGTTTGGATATTCAGGGTCCTCAAAGCCTGGAGGTTGTGAAACATGTACCTCCTCATCAATCTGCCCATATAGAAAAGCACTCTTTACATCCATTTGATAGACTTTAAAGCCCATAAAGGATGCATAGGCTAAGAACAGCCTGATTGCTTCAATTCTTGCAACTGGAGCAAACAATTCTTCATAATAAATACCCTCCTCTTGAGTGTTTCCTTGAGCTACAAGCCTAGCCTTGTTTCTGATAACAATTCCTCTCTCATCCTTCTTGTTTCTAAACACCCATTTTGTACCTATTACCTTCTTGCCATGAGGTAAATCACAAAGCACCCAAACCTTTTGAAGCTTGAATTGAAGCAACTCTTCTTGCATTGCTTCCACCCAACTTTCATCTTCAAGTGCCTTGTATACATTCTTTGGCTCCATTTGTGACAAAAAACACATGAAAAGACATTCATTCTTGCCTTCATGATTTTTAGATTCATAGATTTCACTAATAAATCCATGAATATCAGGCAATTTTGTTTGTATTCTAGTCTTTACTGGTGAATGGACATCCCCAATCACATTTTCAAGAGGATGTGATTTATGAATTGAAGTATGGGGAGTCCGAGGAACTGCAATCTCACTTGGCATATTTGAGATTTCAACATCATTTTCTTGAGCTTCTTCTGTAACTGGAGTTGTAATTTCCACTTCTGGTGGTGCAGTGGAAACATCTGGCCTAGCAGTGGAATCTGAATTTCTACTGCTTTCAGGATTTTCAGTGTTCATGTTGCTATCTCCTTCCTTTCCAGAATCATTAGAAGGTTGAGCATCTCCAGTCTTTGGAATATCATCATTATCTGCATAGTCCCAAAGTGTTAAACTGAATTCATCTTGATCATCAGCTTGATCCTTGCTTGGTTCATCATCATCAAGAAACTCTTCTGAACCTGCAAAATCATAAGAAGATGTACCTATAGAGATAGGTACATAATTCATGGTATGGGTTAGAGTATCAAGATCAAACAGCCTTTCTGGACCAGTTCCTTTGACATTCGCTTTGTTTTCTAGGAACTCAACATGCAAATTTTCTTCAATCTTTTGGGTTCTTAAGTTGAATACTCTGAAAGCATTACTAACCATAGAATACCCAACAAAATACCCTTCATCGATTTTTTCTTCAAATTTTCCCAGATAATCTATGGTATTGAGAATAGATACATGACATCCAAATGGTCTCATGAAGTCTAGGATAGGAGGTCTACCTCTAAATAACTCATAAGGTGTCTTGTTCTTTGCTTTCACTACTAAAACCCTGTTTTGTACATAACATGCAGTGTTAAGCATACGCTTAAAAAGTGATTGGCAATTTTGAATTTGCCAACATGGTTCTAGCACCTCTATAAGTGTCTGTTTCTCCTTTCAGCAACACCATTATGTTGAGGAGTTCTAGCAACACTAAATTCTCTTTTAATACCTTTATCTCTGCAAAAATCATCCATAACTCTATTCTTAAATTCTGTCCCATTGTCACACCTAATGATTTTAACTTTCACATCATATTGGTTTTCAACCTTGATGAAGATCTAAGGATGCAGTTGTTTCATTAGTCCTTAGAAAGAAAACCCATGTAAACTGCTAAAATCGTCATCACAACAAGACAATACTTCTTAAGATTTAAGTTGCTCACAGATGTAGGACCAAACACGTCCATATGTAACATTTGAAGTGGGTGAGCAATAGAGTTAACCAACTTTGACCTACAAGAAGCTCTGTGTTGTTTGCCTTTAAGACAAACCACACAGGTTTGATCATTTTCAAATCTTTTCTGAGGTAATCCTCTTACCAAACCATCTTTGACAATCTTATTAATGGTTTTGAAGTTAACATGACCAAGTCTTCTATGCCATAACATGGATTCATCCACTATGGCCTTTGCAAGCAAGCATAATCATCTTTAGCAACAATGTTGTTCATATCAAAGCTATATAAGTTGCCTTTTCTAGGAATCTTAAGAAGAATCTGACTTTCATCAGGCATCTTAAAATCCTTATAGAGAACAAAACACATATCTTTAGTAAAAAGAACATTGTTTTTCTTGTCACACATTTGTGACACACTAAAAGATTATACTTAAGCTCTTTTACATAGTACACAGGTTCAAAGTCCAAGTTACCGTTTGATGACCCCTTTACCACCAACTTTTCCATTAACTCCACCTCCAAAGTGACATCTGTCCATCATAGTGTTCAAAATTTGAGAGATAGGACTTGTTGCCAGTCATGTTCCTTGAACATCCACTATCTGTGTAGCCTTGATCGATTTCTTTGTTCTTGGATGTTCCGCACATAAAAAGAAAGGTTAGATTCCATTGGGGACCCAATCCATGATTGACTTGGATATGCCTCGTGTATCAATATAGTTAAATCTATCAAAGGTCATTGATACACCATTGGGATTGGTTGTTGAGGTAATTCCTTTAGGTTTCCATTCCCAACGTGCTGAGGCCTTCACAACATTTCCCGTGTTACCCCTGGTCTTGTTTACAACCCTTGCAGTGGGAACTTTTGATTGAGCAGTGGTAACTGCTGGTTTAGATTTTGGTACCCAGTGTTGGTTATATTGAACTCTTTTATTAGAAAAAGACCTTTTCCCTGTTTGTGCAGATTTTGCAAAAGTTGTTTTGGGTTTTGCACTTGTAACAGGTGATTTAGGGTGAGCAGTGTTAATAGTTTTAGCAGTGGCAAAAGTTTTAAGACCACTTCTTAGTTGAACTGCTCTTGGGACCATTTTGCTGTGTGAATTAGGGTGTACATTATTTTGAAATCTGTTTGACTCCACCCTTTTATTCCCATGGACTTCCCTTCTCCCAATATGATAGTCACAATTTGCATGTAAATGATTAAATCTACCACAGATATAACATGCTTTATTGTACATCACAAAATCACTACCTAGTTGTTGAGATTTGACATGATTCCAACTCTTTTGGTTACCCCTTGGAGTTGATGGCTTGTTTCTATACATCTCAGCATACCCTATAGTTGATCTAGGCTTGTTAACTTGTTTCCTAGGTTCCTCTGTAATAGTATTAACAACTTTTAGGATAGAAGCCTCTTCATTCTTTTTAACAGTCTCATCTACAACTGATGAGTCACTAGCACTTTCAAAAACATCAGTTTCAAGCTTAACCTCTTCCCCACTTTTCACAAATTTGGGAGGACCATATTCAAGATTCAGATCCTGAAAGTCTTCTAGTCCTGTATGAGCTAAATCTATGCCAGAGTCTGGAACACCCCTTAATGGTGGAGGAGGCATTGTATCCCATACAGACTTAACTTTACTAGTAATTTGAGCATTCCAAATTTTATCAATTGACTTAGACTGATAATAACAGGTTTCAACAGTTAAATTGACATTCTTATTTATCCTAAGTTTTCAAACTCTTCTTTTTAATGCCTCATTCACTGCTGTCTTATGATCTATCTCTCTTCTAAGAATAATCATATCATCATTATATTTTGACTCATTTGCTCTATAATGCTCTAGTTGTTTCTCTAAAACATATATGCCTCTTTTAAGGTTTGTCACAGCATAATTAGCAGCAAACAATTATGTTCTTTGGTTTTCATAAGATTCATTAAGCCGTTCACATTCTCTAGAAGCCCTACATGTTTTAGAACAACTTTCAAAGTTTTGTACCTCAGAGTCAGAGAAAGCCATGAGAGCATGTTCTGTAGACACAAGAGAAGCATCTGAAGGTTGTTCCTCTTGTTCATCAACCATGAAACTCCAATCATAGCTCACACCATCAATTACCAGCATTGCCTTTGGTTCTTCCATAATTGGTTCTTTCTTTTGCTTGTACCAAGTAGACCTTTTGTCCTGGTTCCTTGGTCTTCTGCATTCTCTAGCAAAATGCCCCAACTTGTGACAGTTGAAACACTCTACTTTCTTTTTATCGAACCCTGCAGTTTCTCCACCATTGATGTGAATTGGCTTGCCAGTCTTCTTGTAGAATTTCCTAGCCCTCATGCTAAGAAGAGCTATCTGCCATTTTATGTCCATCTCCTCCAAGTCATCTTCATCAATTTGCTCTATATCTTCATGAGTTAAAATAGAGCCATTAACTTGAGTGGAGATAAAAGCATAAAAGGTAGGATCTCCAATACCATCAACCTTCTTCTTTGATCCTGCAGTGGTAACACTAGCATTACCAGTGGAAACTGTAGAACCAGAAGTGGCAAAATCATCATCATTGTCATCTTCAGAATCATCACAGTCTACAGAGGTTGACAACAATGCCAAGCTGTTAGAGCTTGTACCAAGTTTCCCTGCCTTCTTCAATCTTTGTTCAATGAGTTTGAAGTTATTGTAAAGATTATTGAGCTTCATAGTTTCAATCTCTGGTTTATTTTCCCAGACTGTAACAATTGTATGAAACTCAGGCAAACTTCTTAGAAACTTCAAATTGAGGTCTTCCTTTTCTACCTCAATGCCAAACACAGTCAGTTGAGTGACAATCTTCTGGAGTTTGGTGAAGATTCTGTCAAGTGATTCATTGCTTGAAGTAGAGAAGTTTTCATAACTTTGCTTCAACAATGTCTTTTGAGTCTTCTTTGTAGCATCATTGCTACCAAACACTGAGCAGATCTCTTCAAAAAGTTCTTTTGCTGTCTTGTACTTGCTGAAAGCAATTATCTAGTCTTTAGGAAGAGTCATTAGTAACAAACTTCTGGCCTTCGGTCATTCTTCTTCTTTGCTCTTTCATCATTAGTCTCAGGTACAGAAATTGTTACAAGTTCTGTGTCACCAACTTTCTCAGTCTTTGTAATAGACTTGAAGGAGTCACCAGTGAAGATGATCTCCCATAGAGCATAGTCTTGTATGAGAAAGTATTGCTCAATCATTATCCTCCACATCTCAAACTCATTGAATTTGAGCTTAGGAAGCCTTGGAGCAGAATTGGACAGGTTGTTTTCAATCTCCATTGATTTGAGTGAGTAGGTTAAGCTTATTCCTTGTATCTTCTAAATCAAAATATCAGAACCTTCGCTCTGATACAACTTGATGGATCTCAACACACACCTTGTGTTAGCGATATTTTGAATTATATTAATAAGCTCGCGAAATATACTTAGTAATACTTAGAAGATATAATGTAAGTAAGAACAGTTTAACACAAAGCTCAAATATTATTAAGAAATAATACGAGTGATTTTGCTTATCACTAGGGTTACACCTTGAAGCTTATATGAATAACACGTAAGTATTTCGTACTCTAAACAATGACCTAGGATCTCCTTTTATAGCACAAGGAGTCCTTTACAAGATAAGTATAATGCTAACAATATAGAATATACACAAGATTTTTTTTATTCTTATCTATACACGGATACATAACAATTATCCTAATAGCAGTGGTAATAATGTACTGGCAGTGGTAATGAGTTTCCACTGCTAGTGTAATCTTTAGCAGTGTCTTCCACAGCTTATCAGTGGTAACTGTTAGCTTTATTCCCAACAAGATGTTATCCCAAACACTCCTTCAAGTAGCACATTGATTAGTGGAAAATTACTAAATCGACAAGCAAGAGAATGAATAGCAAGGTAAGGAAACCACATATGTTATTCAATCAAACAAACACAAAAGCTATTTGAGATAAACAAATAATCAAGTAATGCAAGGAAGACAATTTATCATTTAGCATAGCATACGAAAGTTCTTTTCATCGCTTTGTGTTAAATATAAACATGTATACCAAGCTTGATTAGTTTCTTTTATAAATATTATCAAAACCTTAATTTCAAAAGAGGACACATTGTTATTCAAAGATGAAAACATCCGTCTCCAATTAGATCAAAAGTTTATGCAAAAGTTATGACCAAAAAATGACTTTCTATTATAAATCAATGATTCTGTAAATTTTTGTTTTGAATCAGTTTATGAAATCATTTTTAAATGAAAGTAGACTCAAATACCTTTAAAACGATAGGTGGCACGACTTCTAACGACTTACGGTTAATTAGTTATGAATTTTTAAAATTCAGACAAAAACTGTCTTTAGACGGATCCCTTGCTTGAGGATCCGTCCAGTAAATGAGGGATCCGCTGGATCTGACACAAAATTACAAAAATGCATGTTTTGACCCGACAAAAAGGTTTAACCTTTGTAGACTTTTTAGTGAAGTTATATTATCCATTTTTACCTTTATTCAAGCTTGATTAACAAAATATCT
Source organism: Chrysanthemum makinoi (assembly GCA_910596185.1). Taxonomy (NCBI): domain Eukaryota; kingdom Viridiplantae; phylum Streptophyta; class Magnoliopsida; order Asterales; family Asteraceae; genus Chrysanthemum; species Chrysanthemum makinoi. The sequence continues at coordinate 92,432,138 of OU343216.1, read as the reverse complement.
AACAACAAAACTTCAAAGAGAAAAAAAATCAACAAAACACTTTTCATATTATGCTTGACTTCACCAAAAATTTGATACAAGGACCTTACTCGTTTTGAAAACCATTTGTTTTAAAAACTAGAGCCAATCCACTCTGATACCAATTGTGAAAACGTAGAGGGGGGGTGAATACGTTTCCGTTTCAAACTTAAAACTTTTGTATCAAATATAGTATAAACCATTGCATTTGCTAATCTCGATGCGAGGATGCATTTAACGCATTACGGCATGTAAGGCTAACCCCTTAATATCACATAAGATTCCGCAAGATTAATGGTTCATTTAAATCACGTTTCACCATTATTAGTCTGGTTGCTTTTTCTTGATCAAGCGTAAAGTGTTAAATATAGTTTATGACTATATGAAAGACCAAGTATACATCACAAAGATAGACATCAACCACATAGAAAATATACAATGTAATGCAAGAATAAAAGTAAAGCGATAAGTAAAAGGATAGACAAACCAACACGAGGATTTATAGTGGTTTGGCTACAAGGACACCTTCCTTGCCCTACTCCACTCCCCGAGTCACCTACTCGAGAGTTGCTTCACTAGATCAACAAACTCCATTCTCAGCGGAGAAAACCTTACACAACGTCGCTTACACTTTTTCCGGTACTAAGCTAAACACCAAGTTCTTCCACGAGGTAGAACCAAACCTATCACAACGTCGCCTATACTTTATCCGGTACAAGGCTAGATATTGGGTTCCATTACAAAGGAGGAACCACTACCCGACCAACACGACACATCTATGACACCCGTTATGTTTTGTGGCCAACATAACAAACCTTGTGTTTTATGGCACAAACACATAAACTAAACATCATAGATACAAGAATATGATACTAGATACAAGAATATGATACTAGACAATATCCAAGACAATGTGTCTAATGGATATGAAATCCTAAACTAAACATCAAGAACACAAAGCATGATGTAGTTAGTCTTCTATGAATGAAGATGACAAGTTTCCCAAGCTTGTTGTAGAAGATCTTCATGTGCTTGTATGCTTGTGATGGGTGATCACTTCAGTAGGTAAGGATGCAAGATCTCTAAGCTTGCATTGGAGGATCACTTCGGGAGTATGCTTACAACAAATGAAAGTTAGAAGGATTATGATCATATGAGATGAGGATGGTTTACATGTTTTCTAATGATCTAAATATCCTAGAAATGGTGGAGAGAAACTATGTGTAAAGGTGTGAAGAAATGGTAAGAAGTGGCTTGCTATTTATAGAAGAAAAACAGCTACTGTTCCACGGATCCCACGGATCCCTCACTTGAGGGATCCGTCCAGTGTATTACTGGGGATCAGTGGGACGCTCCCTTTTGCCCATGGGTTTTGGGTCATGGGTCATGGGTTATAGATCATGGGTATCAAGTAAATTCAATGTATCTACAAGATGCAATGCATCTAGTCCATGGTTTATGGATTGGAGTGCCCACCAAGGTACAATGTATCTAGACATTAGGTATGGGTCTTGGACTTTGGGTTTTACCCAACTACATTCAATGTATTTGGTCAATGGGTCAAATACTTAAGTTTCTACCCATTATAATACATACTAGTTATGTATATATTTACCCAATATGTACACACTAGCTGTTATACATAAACTATTTAACTAAACATGTTTAATGGTTTGTTGGGGGTTTGATCATAACGCAACATAACAAACATGTACGAACCTGTGTTGTAGCATACAAGGACTTGAGTCGTCGAGAGGTGTCGAGAGTATGTTGAGACAAGATCAAATTTACAAGTAACTTATACATTTTACATTATGTATTACAAGTTACATGTTTGTCATCAACAAAACAAATGAGAATGTATAGATTAAATATCGTAATATTTGCGCTAACATACTTGATATATCATGATCCGGTTTCTTAGCCTTGAAACTTGAAATTTGGATGGACGGTAAGTGGTAATGACTTGGTTATAGATTTAGACTATTTGCTTGTTATTTTTACTTTACACCAATTATATCCCATGTCTTATCCTACCCTTTAGTCATGAAGCGTGTCTAGGTGATGAAGCGAGCAATCTTTGGTGTCTTGGCCATGGATTTGGTCATGTATCATTGATTTTTTCCACTTCGCCGTGACACGTTAGTAATGACGATTCACCCTTAACCTTTGTCGTGTCTACCCATATTGCCTTCAAGAATTGTTTAGTCCTTAACTCTAGTGGTGGAGATTTATGTAACCTTCAAGCTTATGATAGAATACATGCTATGACTGTGCGTTGAGTGATCACCCCGAAATTGACACTTAGAAAAGTTGAGAGATTTGAGTGTTTTGTTCCCATTTCATGAGGTGTTCGGCTTTATTTTATTCTAGCATAAGGGATTTTTAAACTTATATTTTCCAGGTAATGGGAGATATCTTTTTAGAAATTTATCTAATAAGGTTTACTTGAGGGCAAGTAGAGTTCAAGTGCGGGGATATTTAATAACATCAAATAGTCTTGAATATTAAGTGTCAATTTCCCCAGATAATGCTCGAATTTTATATCATTTATATGGATTTACGCTTGTTTTCCTCTATATTTGACTTTCAGGTAATTTACGAGCATTAGAACTAAAGAGACGCGGATTTGGAGAGTTTATTGAAGATATATGATAGTATGTCCACTATGAAGTAATTACGACGTAACTCCTCTCTCACATTACGCCGTAACAAAAGCATGACTCAGAAGACCAACTCAACGGCAGATTACGGCATAACTCCATCTTAGGATTACGCCATAACTAATTAAGTCAAATGATGTTCCACGCCGCTGCAAGATACGCCGTAACTCTTTCAACATTTACGGTGTAATCATGATTTTGTAACGTATATTGAAGATACGGCGTAACTCATTCTATGTGTGGCGTAACTCATTCTATGTGTTACGCCGTAACCAGCTTTATCTAGAGCATTATTACGGATTTATATAGGTTACGGCGTAACTCTCAACTTAGGTTACGCCGTAACTAGATCTGGCCTATAAATACCAGCCCTAAATTATGCATTTCACATCATTCACTCCACACACAAAGCAGAGAACGTGAGTAGAGGATTGAAGACAGATCTTGAGGAGCATACGGAGCCATCTCCAAGGGTGAAAAACACTCCCTATCTATAAGCATTAGCAATTTATCATTTCTTTTACTTTCAATTTGTGTATTTCATTATGTCAAACGTTGGATTGACTGTTTCAGTTAATATGATCGGCTAAGCACCTCTGGTGCTAGCGTAGTTATGATTCCTTAATTGTTATGTTTATGTTTACATTGCTTCCGTTTAATTGTTTCTAGTGTGTGCATGCATAGTTTGTTGGTAGCTACCCTTGTTTCGGTAGTTTTGAATGGCGGTAGTGTCTAGTTGCTTAGGAGAATTGACCAAGTGACCCTAAGTAGGTAGACTGAGTGGGAAGGGTAAGAATTGACCAACTGAAGACCCTTCTTCGCTTGTGCGAACTGACCAAATGATCACATGCCGTTTGGATGAACTTAAAAAGTTAGGGATGAGTGTCTAAGATGTTAGTGCCCGGGCACTTATTGTTATGAATCTTGCATGTAGCGGTACTTAATGACTTGGCTTAGGGGACTAAAAACAACTGGTCTTTCAAGGGTAGTAGCTTGATCTTCGGTGGAAACCTTTGCTGATAGGTTTGGACGAAGTGACCAAATGATGTCCTAGCGACCTAAACCCCCACTTGAATCAATTGGAAGTAATTAGACGTGAACATAACATGATAGGATGAGTAACTAGGTTAGCACACTTCTCCTCTATTAATCACAACCCTTTCCTTTATTTACTTTCTTTATTTTCTTGTTTTATTAGTTTATTAATCATTTCCATCTTAAAACCAATTAAAATCAGTGACACCTAGACTTAATTAGAATCCGCTCACATAGCTCTTGGGATGACCTCGGTTTTACCAATTACTACACTACACACGATTGGGTACACTGGCCGTTAGTGCATAAGGTAGACCATAGGTAAACGAGACACATATAAATATTAAAACCTGGTCAGTAAAAGCTGCATCATCTGGTCATACAACCTGACGACGTCACACTTTAAATATGGAGGGTGTCACTCACAGTTTTCACTCCAGACGGCCCAGATCTAGAACCAAGACGACGTCTCAACTAAAGACTGATGGCGTCACAACTCTCAAGTGACGCCGTCCCATCGATAACTTGGCCCAGACGAAAACCTAATGACGGCGACCTGACGACGTCCCATACAAAAGGTAACACCGTCGCGATTGTAAATCTATATATAGAATTCAATTTTTCTATATTTTGAGAGGTAGAATTTTGGAGAGCAAACCCTAACTCAATTGTAGTCCGACTTAGACAGTATTCTAGGGTCCCATACCCTATTTTACACATCAAGATAAGTTTGTCAATCCAATTTATCATTATGTCTACCCCATGTTCGATAAATTATGTGTATGCTTGCTTGTCTATCATGTCTAGCTAAATTACTTGTGTGTTTGCTTAGATATATGAAACCTGGTAATTGATTGTTGTTAGGTTGTTTCTTGTCTTAATTGAAATTGGCTTAGAATTGCATCTAGGCTATCGTTGTGTTTAATGCTTGAGTATGCTTAATGATGATATGGTGCATGGATTAAATAGCTTAAGCTTGTCGATTCCGTGAATTATATACGAGAGATAACCTCATAGAACTAGAGAATACGCACACCCTACGACTTTTACGAATACAACGCGTTAAGATAAAGGACGTGACAACTCAACCAACCAATAAAAGATAACTAGGGAGTAATAGTATCTAAGTGAACACATCTTTAATCATCATATGAGCACACCTCAATTAAACATAGCTATACTTAGTAATTAGATAATTAGATAATCAGTAGAAGTAGAGTAATCGGTAGAAGTACCACCCCCCAACCAATTACCCCGAGATTTTACCTTAGCTTTCTAAAAAACCATAAAAAAGATTAAAAAAAATCATCTTCAACCTCATCTTCTCGTCATATATTTTTACTAGCATTCTATTCCCTAGAGAATGATATCAATCCCGAGGCTTACCCTGATATACTACAACGATTAGGTTCACTGCCTAAGAGGTTGAAAAACTTGCTCGTAGAAAAAGAAGTTTCCTTGACCCCGAAGGCGCCTTCCGCGCGCATCAAATATCTCAAATTAAAAATGTAGATTGTGGATATTTAATTTGGAGCGGAGAGAACAATATTAATATATATATATATATATATATATATATATATATATATATATATATATTGATAATGCTACACGCCGTTGTTCGGGTCAAAGGAACTTCCTTTTCGTCGAGCAAGTTTTTCAACACCCTAGACATTGAACCTAATCGTTGTAGTGTAGTATTAGGGTAAGCCACGGGAATTGATATCGTTCTCTAGGGAATAGGAATGCTAGTGAGAAGTTACTACGCTAAGGTTGGGGTTGAGGAAGATTATTTTTTATCTTTTTATATTTTTATGGAAATGGAAAGGTACGAATCTCGGGGTTTGGATTTGGGGGTTGGTATTTCTACCCATTACTTCTATTTATCTAATTATCTAAACTAAGGTGTATTTAGTCTATGTCTAATATTGTGTGCTCAAATGATGATTTAAAGATGTGTTTACTTAGGTTTTATTACTCCTTAATTATCTCCTATTGATGGTTGAATTGTCACGTCCTTATTCTTAATCGCGTTGTGTGTCTAAGTCGTAGGGTATGCTTATCCCTATCTTTGAAACTACCAAAGGTTATCGCCTACAAAATCTCTAGGATTTATAAACTCAACTCTAAGGTACTCTTCGGATGGTTTAGCCTACAATGACTCTAGGTATTATAAGCTAAGGTTCACAAAGATTAATCAAGCATTAACTACACAACGAATGACCTATCGTAATACTAGATCATTAACAATTAAGATAAGAGACAAGCAATCAATATTCAATAATCAAGTTTCATATTCCCTAAGCAAACACACAAGTAAATTAGCCGGACATGGAGAACATGCAAGCATATACACAAGTAATTGAAGACATAATTGAATTAATGAAGTAAAACACTTATCTTGATGTAAGATAGGTATGGAACCCTAAAATACTGTACAAGATAGCCTTGGTTCGGTTTAGGTTTTTACTCCAAAGACTACACCGAAAACTAAAAATTCGGATTCTATATATAAGATTACATATGCGACGGCGCGCCGCCTTATGATTTGTGACGCCTTCGGTCGCCGTCATTAGGGTTTCGTCTTGGCCGTTAGTCTTGGCGACGCCTCACCTTATGCTTGTGACGCCTTCCCCTTCAGTCTCTGACGTCGTCCGGATCAACTCTAGGCCGTCTAAGTTGCGACGACCTATTCTTTTAAAACCTGAAGCCGTCACTTGAAAATAAGCAATTTGGCTAATGAGCCGTCACAAAAGTGGTCTGACGGCGTCACTGATTTGTGCCTGACGCCTTCCCCTTCAGTTCCAGCAGCTTGAGTGTCTCGATTCTTGACTTTGGCCATTTTCTTCGTATATTCGCGCCTTTTCGTCCGAATAAGTGTCATTCCAGCATTTTGCCTGCAAGATACCTAAAAAGTGAAAAGGAACGATATTAAACGGATATAAAAGTGATCAAATAAGGGCTTAAACGACCCATCAAAAAGGTACATTTTAAAACCTTATCAAATATCCCTACACTTGGTATTTGCTTGTCCTCAAGCAAATGTGCTTTTAGCCAATTAATTTATAAGTTAGGGGTCATGAAGCATTGGTTTAGAACAATCCACAACACATATAAGCCCCGCAAAAGTCATAACAAGCACAGAAATTACATACTAGCACCTCACATGGGGTGTTTGGATACTCACATCTCTAGGGTGTATATGAAATATAACAAGTTGGAAATGGAAGATAAACACTCATTAACCGGTCCTAGTACATAGATTACCATAGGCTTGAGACTAGATCAAACCTCCATTGCTTTGGCGTAAGCACCTAGGAAAGACTATCAAAGAGGTCTTTTAAAGGGTTGTAATGTTAGGCTTACGGTAGGGAAACAAAGGGTTTGGTGGGATAGGCTATTTAGTGGTGGTAAGTCAAAAATCTTTATGTTACAAGCATGCGAAGAATGGCGTTGCTAAGCCAAGACTCGACACTCTAGACTCTAGATAACTGAAACAAACAAACATAAATTTAAATATAGATGTAGGATGGGAGCCCGTTTTTTTTTTCATATACTTTTACTCTACCATCATCTACGGTAACATCAAAATGATAGGGATTTATAGGCACATCCCTACACTTGAGTTTTTTTATTACTCTAACACTAATATGACCTGAATTGAAAAGACCAAAACACTTGGAGTACATTATTACGCAAATAAAGGGAATTTGAATTTAACGTTCCCTTCCCGTCATCTCATAAACTTTAACTTTTCCCATGAGTCCCAATCGTCCCAAAACTGTGTACAAAGGATATGACTCGACTAAGCAACTTATGCAAGCAATTAAATAATTGAACTAAGGTTTTAGGGTGATAACAATAATGCACTAAAAGTGAGTGCATACAAGGTAGGCTAAGGCGATTTGGGTGTACATTTGGGGGTGGGGTGTAAACAATGCTCTTCATTGATATTCTGGAAAACCGAAACATCACGAGAACCGCGAAAAGGATAGGCTCTGAGGGGTTAACTAGGGGTATCGTGTACTAAAGATGAGTACAACGCAAAGGTGTGGGGAAATGTTGGATCGATATACTTTAATCAAACTATCTTAACTAGCTTGTTAAGGTTTAATAACCTAGGATAAATCCTAAGTTATTAACAAAGAAACACGACAATCTTTATCAAGTAATGCGAATTTACTTAACAAAGCTAAGAAGAATAACCTTTTATTATAAACTCTCAAATGCTTATTATGCAGATACTCTAATTCAACTCTAAGATAATCGAACTTCTCTCTAAAACACTAATTAACTTGTGAATTCGTAAACTCTAAAACTCATAGACTTCGCATTACATCTAATGCCAATCTATGAGTCCTTTTATAGACTCAAGGATATCCTAGTCGGTTTACAATTGATAACCTTTTATGACAAGTAATCTAAAGAAAAAGACAAAAAACATAGAATACAATACTTTCCATAAACGAATACTTGATTCTTTTGTTCTTGAGGTACTTTGACTTTTAGGTGCGATTTTGACTTTGTCTTTAGCAAGATACTTTGACTCTTTGACTTTCGGTACTTTTCTACGTACATAAGATTTTCATATCTACAACCTACACTTTCACGTCTTCACGAGACACTTTCATATCCCAACAATCCTCCCCTAACTTGAATTCTACTTGCTTGACTTCAAGTTCCTTTGTGAATGTATCTTTAACAACTTCATATTTAAGATCAGATTGAGAACAGTCTTTTCAATATATCTCTATAGTTATGTCCGTGCTTGTCAAAGTATCTCTTAGAATTGTTCTTTCAGATCAAAGCCAAGCTCCATCTTTTCGACAACACAAAACAACATATGACAATTTGTACATTAATTTAGTTTAAGTTGCATACTATTCTCATCACTTCCATGTGTATTAACTCCAGAGAGGTGAATCATTGAAAATTTAATGGATTTAGGTCTCTTTACCAAAGCCATTATCTTTGGAGTAGCCAAATGTTTTGGTGTGTAAGACCATGGTACATTGATAACCATATGATTTTTTAGCAAATCATCACTATCAACGATTTGATTTGTCTTTACCAAAAGTTGTACCCTTCCGGACTAGTTAGTTCTTCTATCTAATGGTGAACTAATTACCAATAATGGTTTTTCCATAGCCTTTACCACAAGCCATTTTCTTGTGGGCTAGCCAACTCTTCACAAGAACATAACGATATGGTGAGTTGATTACCATACAACTTATTAGCAAGTTGTCAACTAAAAGCAGTTTGATATATCTTTACCGAGCCGTTTGCTCATGGATTAGCCAATCCTTTTGTAACCATGGTGGATTGATTACCTATTTGATGTTTCCATCTCAAAATCCATTTATTTAACCTTTGTTTCAAAAAATTTGTTACTTAGCAAAAGGTTTCTTTGAAAAATTACTTAAGCGGTTTAAAACCTAAGCATTACTTTGATGAAAGTACCTTGTTTGATCAGCAAAGTACTTTGAATAAAGACTTGATTTATCAAAAATTATTCAATAAAATTAATACCGCTTACTCATCTTCTTCAGAATGGTAGTCAAGTTGATAAATAGATTGATAACCATGCAAGCGGTTTCATTATCCTCTTCTACTTCCAATCCATGCTCTAGCATTCTTCTCATGAGCTCAATTGTGAGAGGATATCTTCGTGTTTACAAACATGTGTATCATTTTACCATTCTCTAGCTCCAAAACATGAACTCCAAATTCTTCAAAGAATCTCCAAAGAAACAATTTCCCAGTTTTCTTGATTTTTCCATATATCATCAGTACTTTCCTCTTCTGATTCCCACATGGTTATAAGATCTCCAAGCAAAACCAGACCAATTCTTCTCGATGGAATATCTCCAAAATAAGCTTTTACCACATTATATAGATAGAATAAATCCACTCTATCTATAATATGTAACAAATCCCATAACCTATTGAAAACTTTGAAGCTTTCATCTTCCTTATGAAAAATCATATAATCTCCTTTTTGGATTTCACAATATCAAAAGCACTAATCTGAGATCTGTTCATCTTCATGTCTATATCTTCTTTTGAATAATCAAAATCTACCACTCTGAGATAATTTCTTAATGCATCTTTAGACTCAGATCTCAATTCAACTCTTTCTTTCTTTGAAAACTGTCTATCTGTAACTTCAGTTTTTCTTTTTCTTTTTAAGCTCTTCTTCCTTTCAGCTTCAGTCCAAAAAGCTTTGTTAGGTCACAAGGTTTACCACACAAGCTTATAAGAAAGATAGAGATGCGATTGAACAAGTATCACACACACACACGATATGATATAAGACCGGTTAGGCGTAGGTGATGTGTGAAAGGAAATAACTTGAACAACCAACCTTCAAATGAAGGTTTACATAAGGTATTTATAGGCAAGGAGCTAGGGCAACACACCTACTCCTTCCCTTTCTCCTATGGGCTTGGGCCTAAGCTCATGGGCCTTCTACATAAGCTTAAGGCTAATAACAAACATAAAGGCCATACTAAGCTAACTATTACATATGAGTAACTAACACTTGAATAAGGTTTAGGAGTGATTCCAACAATCTCCCCTCAAGTGTTATTACATATGAGTAACAAACACTCAAGTGTTGGTGATGAAAACAGTAAAGGCGTTGATGTAATAGTAGCTTTGACGCGTCTTCGACATTCTTCTTTCTTGTGAGAAGAATTGCCTTGATTTGAACAATCTCCCAGTGTAGAGAGATAGTTTACTTTGAACGGTTATGCTTTGACGCGTCATCATTAACTTGTTCTTTGATCATTGTTCTTTGTGGTGAAAGTGATAGTATGTTGTTGTACGCATCAAACTGCCTCAGTGTTCGCTTCGCTGCTACAGTGTCTCCACGTTTCTTCAACATGCTCACACGCTCTTTGACGCGTTGGAATTCAGATCGTTGATGGAGTTCTTTAAGTCTTTAACTTTGTAGATTCTCTGTATTGACGAAGAATCATTATGATTGTTGTGTTGCTTTTGGATAGAACTTCCATTAGTGATGATGTTGGCGTGAGCATGAGAAGAATTTGCACGATCATTCCGCTCCAGAGCTTCCATAAGAAGAAAACATTTAAACGGTTAGTAATAAGCGGATTCCGGCACTTACAAGTTTGAACTTCGAGAGTGTCAACAGCATAGTGTGAAAACACAACTCTAATTCTTACAAAGGCCGTTCCCGAATCGGAGTCCCACAAGTGAGATAACACGATGTACCGAAGTACACCTACGATTCAGATGAGTCGCCGAGGTACACCAGAAGCATCACCTCACGACTGTAGACCGTTTGAGACCACTAAGCGCAATCCACGGGAGTTGAAGGCGACTGGTCAAGGGCTGTTTAATGTTGACCTGGCGGGGAGTTTCCATTCATTCACTGAGGATCACAAATGTGAACCTCTCATAAATGTTCTCGACAGATTGCTAAGATCTGTGAAGGACTCGATATGAACCACTGATAACCTTATTTGTTGATCATCAAGTGATTAAATGTCAAGTGTACCTAAGAGATCTTTTGATGAATCTCGTGGCTCTAGACTCAATAGTGCGTTTTGGTTTTCCCTGAGCGGAGACTAGGGAGAGGTCTCCTTCTTCAATACCAGCAATCTCTAAGAGAAAGCCGATAGTTTACGTAGGGTTCCCAGTGAGAATGAAACAAGCTTATGTTAAGAGAAACTTGAGTGGATAAGAAGGTTTAGTGCATGCGTCACCGGGTCCATGCGACTTTTAATCTTCAATACCGGCGTCACTAAGTGACAACCAGTAGCATATGAATTGAACCCGTGTCTGCCCTAAGTTGAATAATCTGGAGGGCTATTTCTTTTCACCCTTTTCTTTGCATTTCTTTTAATTCTTCAACTCCTTCTTTCTCCGATTCTCATTTTCTCCTTTTACAATCATACCTAAGGACTTCTAAATACTAACTATTTGTGGTGTCATGGGTAGATCCTCCGGCTCTGGCGGATCATAGGACGGTTATTCCTAACCTTAGTCACCTTATAACTCCATGACTAACCTATGTTGCCATAAAACCATTGTTGTGAAAAATCTCTCAAAGTATTTGTGAATGAAAAACATTTTAGTACCTTTGTTGAGATAAGATTTTGCATAAATACTCCCCCTCCACATGTGCTTAAGAGTTTTAGCGGTTAAAATGCACAGTGAGGAAAGAGCGCGCACATTTTGAATTGATCAACTCAAGATAGACATTCCCCCGCGAGACACAGTTACGTGGCATAGTTAAAAGTTACATTGTCAGCTTTTAGGTGACAACTAGCTCTAATAACTACCTTGAAGGTGTAGACAATCCTCGAAAGGTTGTCAAACCCGCCAGAGTTCATGTCTACCAAGAGTTTCTCGAATGGTACATTCTATTCAGACAAGTCCTTTGCGAGAAACGTTTACATCACTAGCGAACTAGCTTGAAATTATTACCCGTCCAGGACAAGTCTTTTCAAGTTACTAACAGTTAAGCATCGTTAATTCGTTGGTTAAGTCGAAGCACAGATTCATTTGCATTTTACATAACATATTTCTTATCACACATTTTCTCCCCTCAAAAATGGCATATTAAAGTGTTATTTTTGAAACGTTTGAGAATAAATATGACCATTTCGAGTGTTGCGGGAAGAATGACCACTGTGACCAATTTTTGAACAAATTTTAACTCAAGTACTCCCCCTAACGAGTGATTTAAACGGTTGAGGTTTTGAAAATCATAAGGGAAAGTACTTGTTCTTTTGAGCAAAACCTTGAAAAGTGAAAGGTTTGATAGGTTTTACTCAAAAGTAAGAAGCTTTCGCTCCTTTTATAAGGATTGTGGCACTGAAGCGTACCACACGGTCCTTTATTTACAAGTACGGGTTGTACACTGTAATGTGTGCACAAGCCATTGACATAATTAATCAAACATACAAAATGATATGAAGAAAACAATTCAAGGGGTACCAGGAAGTGCGGTGATGTTCCCGAGGGGTGTGCGCAGGCGTTGAAATCCGGTTATGTTTCTCGGTGGACCACCGACATAACTCTCAATCGTCTGAACGATCCCTTGAAACAACCGTTCATCAATCATTGTGATGATCCGTCTCACATCCCTCCTTTCCTGAGAATTCTAGAGCTTAGGAGACCCAATTTTAAAGTATATCCTTCAACACGTATGCCAATCCATCCCTAACCAGCCTTCAAAGTATGATCCCGAACTTGTGGAGTCGCTACACGCCATAGCGATTTCTTTGAAGTTCACTACGGTCGCCGAAAGGTTTTGATGAGTGTATATTGAGATAGCTGGTTGATATCGGGAAGATCAAGCTTTGGAGGAGTGAAGTTGACACGCGTCTGATAAGATTCAACAGCCAGCTGGAGATCTTCTACACTTTCCTTGATGACAATCCGTCTTATGAAGATGAGAAGTGACTTGATAAATTCACGTTGTACTTGCATTGAGAATTGTCTCATGCGAACCTGTACCTTGGCAAGGTACATGTCTTCGATGTCATTGAGAGACAAATTCTCAAAGTCAGCCTCCGAGAAAGCATAGTCCCGTTCATCTTGTCGTTTGACTACGATCTTCTTTAGGAATGTGTAGTCCCACTTAGACGAAAGGTCAACGTGTATGATGGCAACGATATCTTGAGAACTATGCACAGCATGTTGAGACTTCGAAGCTTCTATAGTAGATTCGTGCGTTCGGCCGATGATGAATCCCATACAATGCATCTCGGTCGTATGCCTCCACTGTGTTGGAGAACAAGTGATTGGCACGTTCCTCAATGGCTATGCGGTTTGAGTAGAACAGTGATGGGAATGGAAGTGTCACGACGTAGCATATTTTCTTGAATCATCGCCACCGTGTAGAAGAAAATCCAGGTCTTTGTTGAAGAAGTATCTGAAAGGAATCCTTGGTTCAGTTGTTTGTCCAAGTGTTGGTAGAGGTTTGGTCCAATCGGTGTAGTATGGAGGTTGTCCCTTTGTGTGAAGTCAATGTTTGCTTCCGGGTTGAGCCAATCCATGGTGTTAGACATAGCTCGAGCAATGTTTTCAAGGTGATATTCGACCTCGAGGGTACTTTCAGAGCTGTCTTTTAGAAGTTGAAATGCTTCATTTTTGATTCGCTTCATCTCAGATTTCGTCATTTTCTTCACATGGAACTTTTCTTGCAGAATTTTGCATGCTCCAATGTAGAACCGTCTACCAAATTGACCTTCTTCGGTAGAGTGTTGTTAACAAGATTAGCAAACCATTCAAATTCCTCTGTTTTATCGTCATCTAGCCATGATACGACGTCAGTTTGAGGCGTCTTCTTCTTCTTCTTTTTTGAAGGCCTAGATGATGATTCTGGTTTCTGAACTTGTTTGGGAGAGGTGGGTTGTTGTAGGGGCTCCAGGACCTCTTCATCGTCACCACCCGTATACTCAAAGTGATCATCGGTTTTCTGATTCGGGGGTGGTAACTTCGGAATCGTCCGAGGTTTTTCAAGTAGAAGAACGAGGAGGAGATTTTTGTTGAACAGGAGCCCGTTGTGGAGGAGGTTGCAACAAAGAAGATTCACCCTTGGCGTTTAGGTGCAGTCTTTATCCTTATCCTTGTCTTCATCGTCTCTAGGACGTTTAGACTTTCAAACTTCAAATCTACAAGCTTCTTGAAGTTGGTAGTCCAGCAATTCTTGAAACAGCTTTCCTTCATCAGAAGTAAATGTCCCAGTCGTGCAGACATTTGTGTGACAAGCTTGGCCACCAATTCATTATCCGAGAAAACAACTGGATCAATTGGATTGATTGTGACGGTTAAGGGCGTTGATCGAATAGTTTGCTTGGCGATCTGCATGAGATTTGGATAAAGTTGTTTGGTGAACAGATCCTTTGTGACTTTAAGGAATTACTCGAAGGTACTTTTGGTGTAGCCTTCGATCATTTCGTTCAGTTCCTCTTGACGGTGATTTTTCATGAATTTCTGAACAAACTTCCTTTCTCCTTTCATCTTTTCATGCTCGTCATACATATGTTGTATGTGATCAGCAAAGAAATTTAGCTTTCTGTTGAGCACGTTTTTCTTTCGACTTGTTTTGACTTTGGTAATCCGTTCATGAGCTTGAGAAATCTAAGATTTAGATGGTTTCTTCACGGATTTGGATGATGATTTGGTTGACTTCTTTGATGGTGGTGGCGGCGAGTGAGAAGACGAATCTGATGATGAAGAGATATGAGGAGACTCTGGATCCTTCTGAGGTTCAGAGGTTTCTTCCTTTGATCGCACAGGACTATCTAGAAGAACGTATCATAATCAACATCTTGATCTTTTCGGACTTCTCAGTTTCGGTTCCTCAAACTCATATTCGATAGTATCCTCCCCAAGCGTTTGTTGTTGCACAAGAGTGGTGGCACCAGCTCCCTTATCGGGTTGATTAACGGCATCAAGAGATGGTTGAGTGGGCAAGCACCACTTGATCCTCCGGGACCACCCATTTGGTCTTTAGCAAATGCTTTAGCTTTATGAAGGTGTCTAACGATATTAAACTTCTTCTGTATGATATATTCCAGTTGCTCTTCTTCTTGATCTGAGCTTTCATCATACGGTACAAGTACAGGAGTCATTCCTTTTCCTTTGTCGGTGGCGGTGGACTTGGAGGTTTAGGCTGCTGAAGGAGGTGTTACGTTGCAGATTCAGAGTAGGTAATCTCTTCATCGTGTCGGTACCTTGAGAACTTTCGTCCACAAGCTTTCTTTGCTTGGTTCGTGTGTGGGAATAGGTTCAGCTTCCTTTACGGGAACAATCCTTTTACGAGGAGGATTCCTTTTGGGAAGCTTCCTATAAATATTGTACTTGTAACACTTCCAGCACTGCCTCTTCGGTCCTCCAGTAGGTGTACAGAAGATTTTTCATCAAGATGACCAACTTTGCCTTCTTTACGCTAACCGATACCTTTATATGTTTCAAGCTTTTTGATTTCGGTGGTTAGAAGGTGATCAAGTAAAACCGAACCCTGTTTCTTTGTTGTGATTCTTTGATTCTACAGATAGTATGGGTTCAGTCAATATGTCGTGATTATCCGGGTCATTGAGCCTCATGGGGATGTCAGGATGAAGTCCAAGTGCTCTCTGGATCAACAGTTTGGTGTATCCGACATAGGGAATCTTGGAGCCAAGCTTCTTGTGAAATACCATCATGTCCTCCCATATCCGTGCTTCGATTTCAATGTCCTTCTTGTTGATCAACGACCAGAAAATTTGTAGTTCCATGAGCTTGTGATGCTCATAGCCACCGCGCCACGACCGAGACCGATTTGGTGATGATCATGTAGAGTGTTCTCCATGGTTGAGGAATATTCTTCAGCTCTACGTGAGAGTGCTTAGTAATGATTCCCGAAGCTTCATCATAACCAATATCTATCAAGAATTTCTGTCTCTTCAGTAGGGGTAGCAAAGAAGTCGGTTGGAGCGATGTCAGGAATGATGAGAACACCCATAAGTCAGCGGGAGTGATAGTGACTTGTTTGTGATTAAGTGTCACATTCACTTTGCACTTTGACCAGGTGATCCTCTGCATAGAATCCCGAATTGTTGAATGTAGACCTCTGGAGGCTGTGGCAGAGTGTGAGAGCATGTTGGTAGGGATGATTCCGAGAATATCCACGCAATCAAGCAGGAAGATTACGAGCAAGTGAGGGTATAAAGTCAACCCTAAGGTTGTTCTTTCCAATCTTTCTCGGATAACCCTCTGGAAAGATATCAGCAATTGTAAGAACTTCTGATGCATCAACAATCATTTGTTCACCATGTCGTGATCACGAAATAACATTAGCCAAAAGAACCAACATATCGAAAGACATAGTGTTAGTCAACAGAAGGTCTTATTGTCTAGTTATTGAATGTAAAGTGTCAATGATTGTTACGAGTCCTAAGTCACTTGTTTGTTCAATAGTCCAATGACGTCGTGAAATGTTTTGTGAGTTAGTTAACTTTAAGTTTTAAATTTTATGTTATCACTTATTGTTCACAACATATCAAACGATTAAGTTTATTAGTGACATTATTGGATTCGTGACGTTATGATTAGTTTATTTACAAGTTTGTATACGTAACAATTCATTATGAAGGTCAATCCAGGCTTAAGCGTAGTTTTGGAAAGGTTAAGCGTAAGCAGCGAGTGATGATACGCGTAGACGAAAGCTTACGCGTAGGATCCTAACTTACGCATAAGAAATGTTACGCGTAGGAAAGGGGACCTTATGCGTAGGGCTTACGCGTATGCGTATATATATACCTTACGCGTAAGGCTTTCTCGTAAGAGTAGACCTTATGCGTGAGAGGTCAATGTTTACGCATATCCTTCACAAGATACGCGTAGTCCCATTGTAGAACCTTACGCGTAATAGTTATGCGTAGGATTGTTACGCATAACTTGACTACGCGTAGGGTAATCCTTATGCGTAGAGTTGCAAATGACCTTGATTCTGAATATTTAAGCTTAGCAAAGCCTGAAATAAATTCATCAAATCATCAAAATTAACACAAGCATTCATTATATCAACAAGTTATGGCATTAAACATTCATAACAGTTACGCGTAAGAGAAAGTCATACGCGTAGGTCAAAACCCTAAGGGTTAAGATTTACGCGTATAATTTCTAGCCATGGGAATTGCACCAAATAAATTTTGGTAGTTCTAAGATGTGTTGAGAGTCTATAAACCAAGTTATAACATCTAACTCGTTGTGAATCAAATTTACCCAAAGTTATGAACTTTAAACCCTAATATCAAATTGTCAAACAATTAGTGTTTCTGGGTGGTTAACAACCATGAAAATCATCAATTCAACCTTATATGACTATAACCCAACAATCTTTTAGACCAAAACACTTCACATTTGGAAAAACCCAATTCGACTCATAAACCCTAATTTTCAAAAATCATTAATAAGTGTTTCTGGGTAGGTTTTGATGGTTAAAATGATATTCTTGATGTATTTGGAACATTTTGACACCTTCCTTTTAACCAAAAACACACACACCATGATTGTGTGTTCATACGCTTATGCGTAGAACACCTAATCACGCCATAAAACAATTTTTAGCCGTTGGATTTGTATGAAATTAAAAACCTTGGCTTAAAAACATGTTTAGATCGTTAAAACACTTACAAAATGATGATCAAATCAACGGATAACTTGAATGAATCTTAGGCGTAGATGTATATGGTTGAGAGTAATAAATGAGAAGTGAATAAGTTAGGTGAGGTGTTTTATTAAAATTATCTTTAACATTTTGACAGTTTTGGTCCCTCCACCTTTTCCTTTTTTTAAACAAAGCCATTTAACTTCCATTTTGGTTACCAAACAAAGATTTTTAGGAAAGAAACTTGACGACACTCCCCCTCGACTTGAGAAATATTGAAAGGTTATTAGTTTTAGTTCGAGGAGTGTCATTTAACCAGAAAAGTTTACCACCATTGATAAAAGAAACAACCGGGATAAGATAACATGCAAGTACACAGATGATATGAAACGGTTAAGAATTTATTTTCTCCCCCTCAACACTTGATCGGAAAAATATTAAATTTTGAAAGTTTAGAGTGTTGACGGAAGAAATGTACTTGCCATGTAGAAAGAAAATTAGATTAGAAGAATATTTTTGTTGTTTTATCAGATTTTATACTTTTGTATTTTGTTTTTGAAAGAATTATTTACAAAAGAGATTTTGGTGTTTGACAGGTTTTTAAGACTGTTTTAGGAGGTCATCCAATTCCTCTTGAGTCAAACACCTCATACCAATCCGGTGGACCAACTCATTAAACCTAGCGGGAGGCAAGGCTTTGGTGAGAAGATCAGCCAATTGGTATTCTGTACCCACGAAATATAATTCAACAAGTACCACTGTTCCACATGATCCTTGATGAAATGATATCAAAGATCGATGTGCTTTGATTTCGAAAGTGTAACCTGAGTTGCACGAGATCGCAATGGCACTCCGATTGTCGCAGTACATGGGATTCGTCAAATGCGTAACCATAGTCTTTGAGTTGTGTTCTCATCCAAATGACTTGAGCACAACATGCGGACATGGCTACATATTCTGCCGGTTGAGGACGCGATGTACAATCCTGCTTCTTCGATTGCCATGACACCAGTTTATCACCAAGAAATTGTAAAGCTCCTGAAGTACTTTTCCGTGAGTCTAAGCATCCTGCGTGGTCGGCGTCTGAAAAAGCGATTAGTTCAAAACCAGAATCCTTCGGATACCGGATCCCCTAAGTTAATGGTTCCCTTTATGTATCGGAGGATTCTTTTAGCCTCTGAGAGGTGAGTTTCAGTTGGTCGCGACTGATAACGAGAGCAAAGATATACGGCAAAGACAATATCAGTCCGCTAGTTGTTAGATACATGAGAGACCCAATAATACTACAAGTATTTTGTAGGGTCCACCAATTTCCTGTAAATCAAATAGCGTCTAGCTTCTTGGTATGAGCCATTGGTGTGGCATAGGTGTCACAGGTTTTCATTCCAAATTTGTTTAACAATGTAAGGGCATATTTGGACCTGACTCAAAAATACCACGTGATGATTGATGAACTTGCAGTCCAAGAAAGAACGTGAGTTTACCCATCATGGACATTTCAAAATTTTTCTTCATTAGTTTTGCAAAAGCGATTGAAAACTTTTATGTGTAGACCCAAAAATGATGTCATCCACGTAGATTTGAACAATTAAGATATGTTCCCCGTGATATTGTATAAAAAGAGTTGGGTCAACCGAACCTTTGGTCAAATTATTAGCAATGAGGAAGGATGATAGCTTATCGTACCATGCTCGAGGAGCTTGTTTGAGACCATACAGAGCTTTGTTCAGTTTGTAGACGTGATTCGAAAACTCAGGATCAACGAATCCATCCGGTTGGCTGACATAAACCGTTTCTTTAAGTTGTCCATTGAGAAACGCAGTTTTGACATCCATCCGATAGACCGTCATATTCATATGAGCCGCTGAATGCTAGAAATATCCGAATTCTCAAGACGAGCAACCGGAGCAAAAGATTCTTCAAAGTCAATACCCTCTTCCTCACGATAACCCTTAGCCACCAGACGTGACTTATTCCGTATAACATTTCCTTCACATCCAATTTGTTTTCCAAATCCATTTTAGACCAATGACGTAGACTCTGCTGGTCTTTCAACCATTTCCATACTTCAAGACGTTTGAATTGGTTGAGTTCTTCTTGCATGGATTCAATCCGGTTGTCTTTTGTCATTGCGTCTTTGATGTTTTAGGTTCAGATTGGCAGACAGTGAGTGCATAAATGCAATGTTCACCGTCCGTGTGAAGACGTTGTCTTGTAACGACTGGTTGATTCGGGTTGCCAATAATGTTTTCCACAGGATGGTCTTTCGTCCATCTATGTGTGGAGGGTTGATGTTGATATACATTGTGCAGATTTTGAGGATTCAAATTGTTTGTTGAAGATTCCGCGACATCTGGTGCAGCAGACTCGTTAGCAAACGGGTTGAAGAACGCATTTGGATCAAAATCTGCAGGTGGGGGTACTACATTCAGAATATCATCAGCAGCTTCATCATTGTTGGAAGCGGTTTGGTCAACTGTTGTGGTGGAGTCAATGGGTAGGTGCATCCCAACAAGTAGTTTTGTAGCGGGTGTATCAGGTAAAGAGTATTATCAGGTTGAGCGGAGAAACAAAGCGGATACACTGAGCACGTTCATCAATATCGTCACAAAGCAGTGAGCAAATAACCTTTCTATATGTTGACGAGTAAGCGGGGCTTTGTGCAGCCTGATGATGGGGTTTGGGGAAGTTTAAGCGGTTGTGACCGGGTTCTAAGCTGTTATACTCAGAAGTCATTGTGAATATAAATTATATAGACGAAGTTTCTTAATCAGTTTCCCAAAGCGACAATCGCTTCTTTAGCAGATTTGAAACTTTGATGAAGTCTACATTTCCTCTAACTTTTGAAGGTTTCAGTATGCAGCCGAATTTGTAGATGAGCAGTAAACCACACAAAGAAAATCTGACTAATTGCGGAAGATCCGTTCGAGGGTGACATGCTAGAAATCAACAAGATCTTCTCACGTATTTGGGTAACTTCACACAAGATCACCCGTGAAATTGAGACGATAATACCAAAGTGAGACGTTTGAGCCACATATCGTCTTATTTCTTCCCCTTAATTGAAGGAATTCAAGAAGGCATTGGGTTTTCTCAAAGAAGCATGTAGAAGAACAAGGAAGCAATGACCACCTACACACTCTCTCCCCCTCGATGTTTTCAATGATTCAGCATCATACACCACGTATGTTGATGATGAATTGAAGACAGCGAAACCATGTATAAGGAGAAAGTTTAAACCATGTATGTCCAATTGATCGAACAAGTGTGAAGTACCAAAAATATTTCGAGAGAGTCAACTGCGATAAAACTTCTCTGTTCATATTGTTGATCATCAACTGTGACATTGTTGTAGGAAACACTTTGATCTTCTGTTATAGAAGATTCAGTTGTTGTTGTAGATTCATGTGTATCTGAAATTAGAGTATTATCGGTTATGCAGCGGAAACATTCGATACATATAAAGCACGACTTTTGGCATAATCTTTAACTGAGGAGCAAGCAATGTTTCTAATTCATGACGATTAAGTACAATGGTGGAACAGCTGATGGATCATTAAATTTTAGACAGTGAGAAACGGGTCCACGACTGTATTGCAGTAGAAGCCATAAAATGTACACGCATAGAAAAATAGAAGGGGGGCAAGGAAGAGAAAAACATGGATCCCCAAGTGTAACTGGGTTCCGGATGTTAGAAGCATAAAGATGTAGTGTCAATTATCTTCTTGACACCTGAACATGCTATTTTGATGATTTCCTTTCCTACCTCAGGGATGGATGTTGTTGGTATTCCACTTGTTTTGGTGCAACTACTTAGTATCTTGCTCAGTAGGAATCCACCTAAGACTACAGCTTTGAAAATCCTACCCGTTGGTATCCATCTAAGGTTAGATCTAAGGGATGTTGAAACTTCTTTGGGAAAGAAGGCGTCCTATATGGATCCACCTATTAGGTTTCTGAAATTTTACATTTAGATCAACGGGTTTATTTCTAACTGTTTGTTGAGTTAACTTAGGATTTGGTTTGCTACTACGGTGGTGTTCAAGATAATACACTCGAAGGTGATACACTAGGTCGTGAACCTAAGATTCCATCCTTTTGAAGAAGTGCCCTTTTCCTAGCCTTTTCTAGATCATAGTTCTTGTATGCGTCATTTGAATCATATGAATTTTTAATTTTAATGCTCGGTTTAGACACTGTTCGAACTAATCCTAGATTTGCCGGGAGCGTACCATATGTTGAGGTTTAACGTAAATTGAGTTTAGAAACATGTTTAACAGAAACGAAGCATTATTCTTAGGCCAGAGGAATGTGGAGGAGTGGTTTTAACAAATGATTATTCTCAACAACTTGGGAGGCAAACCGTGGTTTTGAAGATTTAGAATGTTCAGATTTAAAAGCAGTTGGTTGTCTAACTACTGATTGTTTTCTGAAAGGTTGTAGAGACGATTTCCCCAAGATTGTTGGTTTAGCAAAATTATTATCCACACTCTTGTCGTGAATCTTCTCATGTTTGTTATAAAGCAACATGTGCAAGCCCCTTTGCTTGAAGTTGAGCCTTTAAATGCTCATTTTCTTTAACTAATGTATCCACACGTTTACTTTGTTCATTCAAAGATTTACTTTTTGGTTCTGAGTTTAAAACATTGTTTTGCAGTTTAAGTTCAAGAGAGATGCAATGAGCCTCAAGTTTTGAAAAATCTTTTTGAAACTGAGAAATGGTCTTTTTGAGGAGAATGATTTTAGATTCAAGAGTTTGATTTGACGTTTCAGTTGAATTGTTAACAAGTAAGGGCTCGACATGAGATAGTTGTTCTGGACATTGTGCAACACACTGTCAACCTCTTCTTCATTACTAAATTCAGGTTACTCAAGATGTTGTGTCGCATTTTGCATCGTAGAATATGATCAACCGCGATTGTACCTCGACCATCTCACGTGTCAGTGTCATAGGTGGGTAAGATATCTTCCTCAACCATTTCTTTGTCCAGCTTGGGCTGCGTGTCGTAGTTAAGTATGATATCTTCTCGGAGCTGCTGTCATCATCTCGCTTTTCCAATGCTACAACCTCATTGTCCGCATTACCGACAGTCGATGCAGAATCACAACATTCTCAACGTCCATTTGAGCATTCCTTTCATGTACATCAACTCTTTCACCTTGCACGACTACGGGATATCGGGAATTTGATGATGTCTGACGCTTCAATGCCAGAGCGAGCCATATCCTTCTTTCAATGCCACAAATGGATCTTTATGTTCAGAATCCATTTCACTTTGCTCTGAAGAATCAAAAAGAGAAGAAGGTGCAAAGTCGATATAGCACACAGAAGGTCGATATAGTGAATTTCAATTTCCTTCCAAAAATAA
This sequence comes from Chrysanthemum makinoi, assembly GCA_910596185.1. NCBI lineage: Eukaryota > Viridiplantae > Streptophyta > Magnoliopsida > Asterales > Asteraceae > Chrysanthemum > Chrysanthemum makinoi. The sequence continues at coordinate 92,408,922 of OU343216.1, read as the reverse complement.
TTATGAAAAATTATGACTCTCAAAATTTGAAATTCACTATAAAATTCAATGCTAAGGTTGTAAGAAAAATTTGAGTTATGACAATTTTGACGTCAAATTTTACCTGAAAATTTGAATTTGGGCCCAAAAATTTGAATTTTTGACCAAAATTTTCACGGTTAAACCAAAATTTGAATCTCGCGTAAAAATTGAACGTTTAGTCTCCTTGAAAAATTAATTTTTGCCAAAAAACTCTTTTTTTTTTTTTTTGATAACTTGTGTTGGTGGATCTTTGTAGTCGAATGAAACGTTGTTGATGAAGTGTCCTTAGGCGTAGAAATCACAATAACCAAGTAGCACTTAAGCATAAAAATACCAAAGTTACGCGTAACAATGAGAGTTACGCGTAGTTTTAGCTTACGCGTAGAGGGAAAAAGACTAAAGTTATGCGTAAACAGTAAGTTATGCGTAGAAAACTTAGGCGTAGGATTATCTTATGCGTAAAACTGGGCTTAGGCGTAGGATGAATCTTATGCGTAGGATTTTCTACGCGTAAGCTAATATGCTTATGCGTAAGTTTAGGGTTTTATCCAAATGATCTTTACACTATCACGCTGCAAAAGATATCCAAAGTCGACGTATTTTCAGGCTTATCCAAGCAAGAAAACACGGAGTAAACCATGAAACTGAAGATCAAACCAAGGATAAAGTTACCCGTAGAATTAGGGTTTTGATACGCGTAGTTCTACTCGTAAAATGACTTTTGCCCAAAGATGTTTCTAAACCAGATTTTTGTGATGAAATAGCTTCAATATCACCAAAATAACACAAAAGTGTGAAACTTGATGATCCAAAGCTTCTAAAACAGTTACGCGTAGGAAAACACCCTCGTACAAAAACTAGCTTAAAACGATTCTACACACATAAAGTTTCAAACTTTTTGCCAAAAACTTAAACTTTAACACCCAATAACCTTTAAAGTACAAGAATCTTGGATTGAAAGTGTAAAAAAATGAGTTTTTAAGCGTGAGAAAGGTTAAAAAACGTGAACCTTACGAGTAGACAAAAAACAAACCGTTTCACCCAACTAGATGGCGATTGATACCACTGTTAGGTCACAAGGTTTACCACACAAGCTTATAAGAAAGATAGAGAGGCGATTGAACAAGTATCACACACACACACACGATATGATATAAGACCGGTTAGGCGTAGGTGATGTGTGACAGGAAATAAGTTGAACAACCAACCTTCAAATGAAGGTTTACATAAGGTATTTATAGGCAAGGAGCTAGGGCAACACACCTACTCCTTCCCTTTCTCCTATGGGCTTGGGCCTAAGCTCATGGGCCTTCTACATAAGCTTAAGGCTAATAACAAACATAAAGGCCATACTAAGCTAACTATTACATATGAGTAACTAACACTTGAATAAGGTTAAGGAGTGATTCCAACAAGCTTCTTCTCTAAAATCCTTGATATCTGCAATACTCTTCTTATAAGCTTCTGTCTCAGCATCATAGAGTCTTTTCATGTCAACATAGTTCAACTTCTGCAATCCTTTATACCCTCGACCTTTCAAATATGCCATCATAGCATTTCTGTCCTTAGCTAAATTAGGTCTTCTAGGCATATATCTAACAGGAGTAGGTGATTGTAATGGTTCATCAGTTTTAGCATCTAATTGCTCTTGCAACTTTTTAACCACTTCTCTACTTTGAGCTTCTTCAGCTTTTTGAGCTGCTCTATCTTTAGCATTTAACTCTTCTTGAAGTATTCTAGCAGCAGCTTCATTCCTAGCAACTTCAATTTCTCTAATCTCTGCCAAAGTAAGTTTCTTCTTCTTTTCTTCTACTAAAACACCTTTCCCTTTATCCTTAGGATCAATTGCAGGTTGAGAAGCTCTTTGTTGTTCATCTTCTTGCACTTCTCTAATAGTAACACCACCTCTAGGTTGTGATAATTCTTGAAAAATTGTAGCAATGAACTCATCATCACTTGCAGAATGAATTGGTTTGAGAATAGCTTCCTCCTCTTCTTGTATAACAGGTTGTAGAAGGACCGCCTTCTTCTTCAAAATTCAAAACTCTTGGAGTTATCACTTCTTGTCTAAAAGTACTTTGTTGTTGAAAGCAAGACTTTGTTGTTCGACCTTGAACTTGTTCAAGTACCTTGAACTTGTTCCTCTTGTTCATCAGTACCTTGAATGATCTTTTCTTGTTCATCGGTACTTTCAGGTTGTTTCTTCTTCTAAAACATCTTCTTTCAAATTATCTTTATCTAAATTCCTCCCCAAGTTGATAGAAGAATGTTGATGAACCTGGTATGGCGTTGTGTTTCCTAGATCGCTTTTTGGCCTTTTCTTGGATTTAACCCAGATTCGAAATTGTTGAACTAATGGCCACACAAAAGTCTTTAGCCTTCAAAACTTGCTTTAATTTCTTTATCTGTTTGGCTTGGACCTCTGTAGTCTTTTTCAACTTGACCAACTCCCTTGTCAAAACATAATTATCTAATGTGATTTCATCAGGAGGTATGGTATGTGAATCCTCTCCTTGAATAGGTGAATGATCATCTGGTTGAGAAACAGTGAACCCTTTGTGGAGATGGAGAAGGTGAAACTGCAACATGTTCTAGAAATTCAGTACTAGGAGAAGCGGTACCTTGTAGAGATGCAGTACCTTCATTTGATGTAGCCTGTGGAGAAGCAAGACTTGTAGAAGCAAAGATATACAGATGAAGTACCTTCAGATACAAGTATCATCAGCTTCAAGATCAGCTCTAACGACCTAAACAACATCCATCATGGAAGTTGTTAAAGGAGTATCTGGACCCCTGAATAAAACACTTCTTTTTGCCATAAAAGTAAAAATCTTGGATTGTTGAACAATAACAGGCAATAAGTCTGTAGGTTTTGGCACATCAGAAAGTTGCTTGTTTAAGAAAACCTGTATAAACCTTGGGTACATTAACCAAGTAGATCCATGTGAAATATGTGAGAGCATTCCATCCAGTATTAGCCTTGAGGAGTTAAAAACTCTATTCAGTAGCTAACCAACCATAGCAGATGCTATATTTGACCCAGCCTCCCAAGAGGTACTCTTAGCACTTATGCAATGGAGCAACACATGAACCAAAAACTTCCAATGTGGACAAAATAATTGTTTTCTAAACGTTTGTTCATTCAAAGATCCTTCATAGCCAATATGTGGAAAAGTATCCCATATCCACTGCTTATCAAACCTTAAAGCCCCATCTGCATCATTGAACAATAAATCTTCTCGAATGGAGTCTTCAGTAATCTTAATAGTTCTTCCATCAACTGTTGATCTAATATAATATTCGTCATTCTCCATGTTATCTCTAGAATTAGCCCAAAATTCTTGAATCCAGGGCTCAATAATATCCGGCTCCACTAAAAGAGCATAACCGATGGCGAACCAAGTAAGATAATCAATTATATCATGAAAGAGTATATTCGTGTCAGTCTTATCCAAATTAGCAACCATGTTATGCTTAGAAACAGTAGGACAATTCACCATTGTTGATTATGTAAGCAAAAAGAATTGAACGCGAAGAATATGAATATGATGAGAGAAAGATGGAAAAGATTCTAATGTATCAATATAAGAGGGAAAATCGGAAAGAAGGTATTTATAGGTGAGATTTGAAAAATCACACCTCAAAATAACATTGTTACAAGTTAGCATTAAATTACCCTCAAGATAACCGTTGGAACAAGTACTTTAATAAGACAAACAGTACTCCACGCATGATACTTTTCCTGCAAGCATACTTTCCCAAGTACTTTCAAGCAAGCAGTGCTTTCAACGAAAAACAAGTACTTTTCCAATTTCTCAAGATTATAAACTAAGTATACATAACTATCCTTCCCTCAAGCATTACACAGGACTATACAAATACTAAATAGTCCTCCCCTTAAATGTAGCTCAGGAGTTAATCATGCCAATGCTCACCACCAAGTGAGTGAATCTAGAAACATCGAAACCTTTGGTGAGTAGTCACTACATTATCATCTGGTGAACCTTAACCACATTGATAAACCTGTGCTCATAGCAATCTCTGATAAAGTGATGCCTAATCTGTATGTGTTTGGTCTTGGAATGATAAACTGGATTCTTCACAATACAAATAGTACTCTCATTATCAATGTTAATAGGAGTATTCTTGAAGTTGAATCCATAGTCCAAGAGCTGATTTTGCATCCACAAAACTTGTCCACAACAGTTTGCAGCAAGATATTTACATATTCAAATGTAGAGGATGTTGCTGCAATTGTTTGTTTCTTGCATTGCCAAGAGACTAATCTTCTTCCAAGATATTGGCATCCTCCAGTGGTTGATCTTCTATCATAGTTATCACCTGCATAATCACTATCCGAAAAAGCTTCTAAGTGAAAAGGTGACTCTTTTGATACACACAACCCAACTTTGGTTGTTGCTTCAAATAACAGAAGATTCTCTTTACTGCATTCATGTGAGAGATCTTCGGTGAGACTTGATATCTTGCACATAGACAGACTGCAAACATGATATCGGGCCTTGATGCGATTGAGATACATAAGAGAGCCAATCATTGATCTATAAATCTTGACTTCAACAGGGTGTCCATCTTCATCTTTGCCCAATGAATTGATAGATTTAATGGGTGTAGTAACAGGCTTCATAACATCAAAATTGAATTTCTTAAGTATCTCTGTAACATACTTGTCTTGACTGATAAAAATACCTTCCTTTGACTGCTTAACCTGAAGTCCTAAAAGAAAGTCAACTCTCCCATTGAACTCATTTGAAATTCTTTACACATCAGTTGCTCAAACTCCTTAACCATGGATTTGGTAGCCCCAAAAAATGATATCATCAACATAAACTTGAACTAACATGATATCTTTCTTGTCTCTCTTGATAAACAAAGTCTTGTCAATAGCTCCCCTTCTATATCCATGTTGCAATAAGAATGTGGAGAGTCTTTCATACCAAGCTCTAGGTGCCTGATGAAGGCCATAAAGAGCCTTAACCACCTTGTAGACTTTGTTTGGGTGTTTAGGATCTTCAAAACCAGGAGGTTGTTTGACATAAACTTCCTCAGTAATTTTGCCATATAAAAAGGCACTCTTGACATCCATCTGGTAAACTTGAAATCCCATATAAGAAGCAAAAGCAAGAAATATTCTAATAGCTTCTATTCTTGCTACAAGAGCAAACACTTCATCATAATCTACTCCTTCTTCTTGTCTATATCCTTGTGCTACTAACCTTGCCTTATTCTTTATAACATTTCCTCTTTCATCTCTTTTGACCCTAAAAACTCATCTGGTTCCAATAACTCTCTTCCCATCAGGAAGATCACATAAAACCCAAACCTCTTGAAGTTTAAATTGAAGAAGTTCTTCTCAAGATAGCTTCAACCCAGCTTCTTTAGTCAAAGCTTGAGCAATATTCTTGGGTTCTTCTTGAGAGATAAAACAAGTAAATAGACAGGTTTGATGGTCCTTATGATTCAGACTGTTTTGTTTATACACAAAGCTAAGTAAAGCATTGTGAGGTGTAGAAAAAGTCTTAGCTTTGTGTCTAGTCAGCACTCCAGAAGTAGAAGGACCAATGATTTGATCCGAAGGATGATCCTTATGAGTTCTTAAGTTTGGAGACTGTGGAACTTCATAATTATCCTCTAAATTAGTAACATCAGGACCTTCATTGGAATTTGGGAAAATACCTTCATCTTCAAATTCATCATCAGTATCTTCTAATCTAGGTATGGTATGATCATCCGGATCGCCTAAAGTCATCAATTGGTTCAACAAGATTACTTTGTTTGAAAGTACTGTCCAAAGTACTGTGAGAGTACTCTACAGTCTTGTTATTCCTCTTTGCCTCTTCATAAGGTCTCCTTTGTTCATCAGTGTAAGAATGTGCTAAAACACCTTGAAGAAGCATCTGATTAAGCTCCTCTTGAATAGATTGATCCTCAGCAGATAAAGAGTAATCTGGAACAACAGTACTTTGCTGTGGAGCAACAGTACTTTGTTTTGGAACTTCAGTACTTTGTTTTGGACTAACAGATCTTCATCGAGAACGCATCAGTCTAATATGAACTCCATGAACAACATATTGTAAATCTTCTCCACTGTGTAATTGGTTGATTTTCTTCTCTAACAGGTACATAGTTCATAGATGGAGTTAAAACCTCAAGATCAAACATCCAATCGGGACCTTTACCTTTCTCATTGTCTTGATCTTCTAAAAACTCAACATGAAGACAATCTTGAACCTTCTTAGTAACCTTGTTGTATACTCTAAAGCCCTTACTGTTAGTGCAATAACCCAATAAGTATCCTTCTTCTGACTTGCCATCAAACTTCCCCAGATTATCAATAGTGTTTAAAATAGTAAAAGGGCATCCAAAAGGTTTCATAAAACGAATATTGGGTTTATTGCCCATCGCCAATTCATAAGGTGTCTTCATTTGTGGTTTAGTGACTGAGACTCTGTTAAGTACATAACAAGCGTACTTACAGTCCCCTGAACTGAATAGGTAGGTGAGAATCGCTAACATTGTTCTTGCCGCTTCAATCAAAGTCCTATTCTTCCTTTCTACGCAACACCATTACATTTGTGTGGTGTTCTTGCAATACTAAACTTCCTTTTTATGCCTTTGTTTGCACAAAATTCATCCATAAGTTTGTTCTTGAATTCAGTCCCATTGTCACATCTAATACCTCTAACCTTGAGTCTCAATTGGTGTTCAAGAGCAATAATCGATGTGGATAGCATCAAAAGTATCATCTTTAAGACTCAAGAAAAATACCCAACTGAATCTACTACAATCATCTGTTACAACTAAGCAATACTTTTTATTGTTTAAACTTGCCAGAACAGGTCCAAACAAATCCATATGTAATAGCTCCAAAGGTTCTCTAATAGTTCTCTCCTCAAGCTTCTTGCAGAAAGCTTTGTGTTGTTTACCCTTCTTGCATGCCAAGCATGAATGATCATTCTTGTAAGTCTTTGAAGGTAAACCTCTAACTAGATTGCCTTTGACCAGTTTATTGATATTCTTGAAGTTAACATGGCCCAATCTTCTATGCCATTGATGTGCCTCTTCAGATGTTGCTTTAGCCACCAAACATGTGGCTCTTCCATAGGAATGTAGACTCTTCATGTCTAAACTATACACATCATTTGTCCTTGGTACTTTAAGAACTACTAATTCATCATCAATAGGCTTAAAGTCAGAGGAAAGGATAAGGCATTCTGTGTCATTGAATAACATAGGATGCTTTTTATCACAAATTTGTGATACTGACAATAGATTGAACTTTAACTCCTTCACATATCTAACATTCTCAAAATCTATAAGCCCTGCTTTGATAGTCCCTTTTCAAGTAATCTTTCCTCCATTGGGATCATTCCCAAATGCAACTCTTCCTCTATTAATCTTCCTAAAATCGACAGCAGGATCTCTTTGTCTCTGTCATACTTCCAGAGCAACCACTATCCACAATAAGATGATCTTTAAGCTCCTCTTCCGGGTTGCCCTGCACATAAAGAAAAGAGTTAGAAACTTTCAGGAACCCAAGCCATTCTGACTTTGTGTTCCCCTTGTGGAGTTACAAACTCAAATTCTTTGAGTATGTAATTTCCACTGTCTTTCAAATGATGATCCGAATTATCTTTTGATCTTTATCATGTGGTTTTTCAAAACTTTCTGGTTTTTCAACACAAATCTCTTTTTCTTATAGCACAAAAACATCGATTACTTTTTGGTTGAAAGTATCTGTCACGTCTCTCAAAGATTTTCCTCTTAACCCATTTTGTTTTAACACTTGGTTCCTGTGATCTAAATCTCCTATGTGAATTGTAATACCTTCTAGGTTGATAGTGAGATCTCCTAGAATTTCTATACCAAGTATTGTAATCAGTACCTTGTTTTATGAAAGCAAGTACTTTGAGAAAGTATGGGCAGAGTTAACGATACTTTGGAAAGTACCGTGAGATATCTGAAGGTTTTGAAAAAGGTTTTATTTGGTCACAAAGTGGGTATCTATGATCCGTGAGAAATTTCGTGATTGACCCTATTTGAATTATTCCAAAGCGGTTTGTGCTCTCTAGGTTTATGGTTTCCAGTCCTGTGCTTTGGAAATTTTCTAAGGTATTTCGAGTGATGTTCACAATCCTTAATTAGATGAGTAGGACCGAAACACACAAAACACAGACCGATCATACCTGTCAAAGTGACATCTTCTATGTCTATGCCCAAAATTATTTTGCCTTCATGGTGAATGATTAAACCTGTTTTGACCAAAATTATCCCAAAAAGGTTTAGCAGTTGATCGGTCCCAAACGGTCAGGTTTATTACACAAGTCAACCACTTGAGAATGGTCAACCGTAATAAAAGTCAGACAGTCTAGAACCAAAGCAATTAAGTCCAGGAGAGTAAAGTGTTTCCCCAGGTCGTTAAGTCCCAACGAGCTGTGCGATTGAATAGCTAAACGTATAGTGATCGGGTGATATTGAACGGGAAAAGGTTTGTGGATTATGAATAATTATACCTAAAGAAAAAGTTTGTAAATTACAGGGGCTTAAATGCAAATTAAAGAAAATTAAAAAGCTAGATTATATTAAATAAACGCTATCACTATTTTTAAAATTGGATTTTCTTGATTTTTCTTTTATAAATTTGAATTAAAAATTCATTTTAAACTTTAAAACTAAATTAAAATACTAAAAATTATGAAATTAAAGAGGAAAATTGTCAAACTATTTTTCAAAAATCTAAAATAACTAAAGAGAATTTTCAAAACTAATTTTGTATTTTTCTGATTTATGTTCTAATTTCTATGAATTTAAAACTATTTAAAACTAATTAAATTGCTAAAAATTACTATTTAAACTAGGAAAATTATGGAAAAATATTTTTTGGCTTTTTATATTTATCTTAATCAATGAAAATTGAAAACTTATTTTTTTGAAGATTTTCTGATTTGTTTGGATTAAAAGCTATTTAAAAAGTCCTAAAAACTGATTAAAATAAAGAAAAATAGCAAACAAAGAATGGAAAATTATGAAAAACTCAGGAAAGGTCTAAAATATTATTCTAAATTTATGAAAATATAAAACTATAGCTTATGTATGAGAAATAGAAGTTTCAGTGCAAATGCACATCTTGAGAATAAGCACTTAGAATAAGCTAATAAGCACGAGAAAGCACAAAATGAACACAGAAGCTAATCTAGGCTATAACTACTCTAAAACCACTCATTGCAACTACTCCTAACTTCAAATAAGCAAATCACTAAGGATTTGAGCTAATTACCACTTAAGCCAAAACAGCTTATCTGCCTACTTTTAAGCTAAAGAACTAGCTTATTCAATAAGCCAATGTGAAAACCAAAACTGGAAACCTAAATACCACCAGCTTAACTATCTCAAGACCAAGTTTCAGACCTTAGTGACCAAAAACAAGACCTGCACAAGGTCTGGAAGTTGCCTGTGCACACTCAGATGTCACTGAGTGTCTGCACAGGGCACTTTTGCCCCATTTGCAAGCTATGTAGGAGCTTATAGATTATGACTAAAATTTCACAAAAATCAATTTCCAACTCTTGACCAGCTGAACTTGTTAAGTCCAAAATTTTACTTGAATTGATCCAATAATGAATCAATAAAAATTCCACAAACCTTGGTGAAACCGAGTTTTCAACTTTTTGACTTTGAAGCGAAATGAAAGTTGACTAAACTGAGATTTGAATCCAATTTATGAACTGATTGAGATGTTTTATGGTAAAATAGAAGTTATAATAGGCTACTCTAACATTATCTAATCATAAAACAAGCTTTTGATCTATAAAAATTCCAACAGATATGAAAATGAAAACAGATTTAGAAGGATTTTGACTAAAAGTGTATGCAGAAGCAAAGTATGAACTAGAATGAGTCTCAAATACCTAAATAAGTTTTAAACAACTGACCTTAACTACTGAACAACCCTCTAACTCAGATTTGCTATGAAATCCAAACACTAGATCATCTAACTAATTATGCAATCTACTTATGCAGAACTGAGACAAAGATTAAGCTACAATCCTAGAGCTAAACTAAGATCAAATCAGGGTACTAACAAGATTAAGCATGAACGAAATATGAATGCATAAATGGCAGTTTAAAGAAGATGGAAATCAAACTCACATGAAGTACATAGCCAAGTAAGCTTACAACAGAACCAAACACCACTATTCTAAACCAAATCCAACCCAAGACCAGCTCTGCATCAACCAAAATCCATTTCCATAATTGCTAACCAAAATTTCCCACAGTTGACTTTTCGTTGACCGGTACCAAATTTGTTGTGCTTGGGTTATAAGCTTATCAAAAGCTATTAATAGCTTAGATAAGCTGATTTGAGTTGTAATAAAGCTTATTTGAAGCTTGATACTTAGCACTTTTAAAATAGGTTTGATTACAGGAAATAGAAAAACAGAAAATTTAATCAAACTTTGAATGATCACTGAAAATAAGTTACACTGATTGAGATGACTTAAATGAGTACAAGGAAGATTAAAAGGTACAATTTAAAGCTTAAATATGACATGGAAATTAAAAACGATATACAAGGAAATGAAAACTAAAAAAAAACTCTACTCCCTCAACTCTCCTTCTCTTCCTTCTATTTATTAGCAAAAGGCTTCCACGTGTCTTGATCAAATCCCACTTCTTTTTAGAACCATTGGATCATTAGAGATGATATTAGCCGTTTGATGAATTTTGGCGCCAAAATGAGATATTGCCAGTTGGGACAGGTTGAGTACAAGGGAAGAAGAAGCATTAAATGCTCCTTGTTGGTTTGTGGAGGTGGAGTGATAAGGTTGTGGAGTATGTGAGCTGGATGTATGGAGATTGAGTGTTGCAGAGGAGTGGTTGAAGAAGATGGAGGGAAAGAGGCGGGATTTGACCGAGAGTTTGACCGAGGTGTATTATTAAACGGGGTCAAGGGTCAAGAGGGTTCAAGGGTCAAGCCATGGGTTGGGCTTGGCCATCGGTTTGTGTGTTTGGGCTGCTGGATATTTTGGGTTTGTGTGATCCGGTTTTGGATTTGGTATTAATACACAAGGACCAATTTTGTAACATCTGAAAATTGGAGGACCAAAGTTGTACATCTTCCAAAGTAAACCAAGGGTGATTCTCCATGTCCCAATAATCAGGGACCATACATGAGATTTCCAACAATAAAATTTTCCCAAGGACCATTTTTGCAAATTCTGAAAGTGCAGGGACCAAACTTGTAAATTCCCCAAACTTTTTACCCAAGGATCATTTTTTTGATAAATTTTGATTTTGAAAGGACTTGGGTTAACTTTTATTCCAAAACAAATGCTCAGGGACTGATTTTGTCAAGATTTGAAAGTTGAGGGACTGAAACTGCCGATTATCCAAACTTAGCTCGTTCTTCATCTGATTTTAAACATATTGCATCTAAAACATATAAAACACAATTTTGGAATATTTTCAATATTTTGATGCATTTCTGAGTGTTTTTAAATATTTTGCAGTTCAGATTTGACCAAAAATGATGAGTATTTACACACTCATCAATCCCCCACACTAAACTATTGCTAGTCCCTAGCAATCTTTTGAGAAAACTTAATGTATTTGAATCTCTTTACCAAAAGCCATTACTTCTGGAGTAGCCAAATGTTTCAGTCCAAGTAAGAACCTTGGTACAATGATAACCAAATGATTTTGAGCAAATCACCAGCTTTCAACGGTTTTGATTTGTCTATACCAGAAGCCGTTTTCTCGGACTAGCCAACTCTTAGATAAAATATCTTTGGTGAGTCGATTACCAATTATGGTTTTCCAACTGCCTTTACCACAAGCCATAAACTTGCGGGCTAGCCAACTTTTTCACTAATTAAATACATGGTGAGTGAACACCATACAATTTTGGGCAAATTGCAAGCCGTCAACGGATTTGAGATATCTTTACTAAGAGCCGTTTGCTCCTGGATTAGCCAATCCTTTTGTTTATTAGACACATGGATCTGATATCGAAGCCGTAGAGTAAGTGCAAAACACTTACTCCCAAAAAAAAATTTTGGCCAAAAATGGGGAATTGGCGGTATAATTACATGATAAAATGGAGAATCCCCCCAACACTAGAAATGAATATTGCCCTCAATATTCAAAGTACCGCGTTATGCCGAACATAGAACGTAAAAGGGAAATACTACGACCATTATTTGAAATTTTATTATTATTATTATTATTATTATTATATATACAACAGCGTGGGGCAATTCCCCCACACTAGGGTGGTAGAAAATAGAAAGAAGTCAGAAATATGGGTGAAAACCCATAGTGTGCTACTTGTTTTTGATTCCGAGTCGCTAGCTTGACTCGATCCCCGCATTCATTGGTTCATGGGGAAAGTTTGTAGATCCGGGACAACCACAGGGGGAATGTCCTCTCCAAAATAGTGCTTCAATCGATGACCATTCACTTTAAAATTTGGACCATCGGGTTGAGATAACTCAATGGTTCCATATGGAAATACTTTAGTGATAGTGAATGGTCCAGACCAGCGGGATTTTAGTTTTCCCGAGAAAATCTTCAATCTTGAATTGAAAAGAAGGACTCGATCACCGACGTTGAAAACGCGGTTCTTGATTTTGGAGTCATGAATCTTCTTTGTCTTTTCTTTGTAGATCAAAGATTTCTCGTATGCTTGATCACGGAGTTCATTTAATTCATTCATTTGAACTTTCCGGTGATCACCAGCTGTCTGAATATCGAAGTTGGCATGTTTCAAGGCCCAGTATGCTTTGTGCTCTAGCTCAATCGGTAGATGACACGCCTTTCCGTACACTAGCTTGTATGGAGTACACCCGATGGGTGTTTTATAAGCCTATACGGGAAGGCCCGAGTCGTCATCTAGCTTATCCGACCAAGAGGCACGGTTTTCGCCCTATGTCCTTTCCGAATTTTTTAATCCTCGGTTGGAAACTTCCACTTGCCCACTTGTTTGGGGGTGGTACGCTGTAGAGAGACGGTGAGTTACACCATACTTTTGCATGACTCTATCAAATTGGGCATTGCAGAAATGCGCACTCACGATCACCGATTATAGCTCGTGGAGTTCCAAACCTAGCAAAAAGAGATTTTAAGAATTTCACAACAACTCGGGCATCGTTGGTAGGCAAAGCTTTCGCTTCAACCCCTTTTGACAAATAGTCAGCGACGCCACGAGTATGTATTTATTTCCTCGAGATGAAGGAAATGGCCCCATAAAGTCAATGCCCAGATGTCAAAAATCTCACACACTTGAATGGCGTTTTGCGGCATTTCATTTCTTTTGTGAGATATTTCCGTGACGTTGACAAGCGTCACAGGTTTTGACAAATTCGTGGGCATCCTTGTAAATCGTGGGCCAATAAAATCCAGAATCAAACACCTTCTTGGCGGTGTAGTTGGGACTATGATGTCCCCCAGTAGGTCCAGAATGGCAAGCCTTGAGAATGTCATTGGCTTACTGACCATACACACATCGCCTGATGACTTGATCCGCGCAAATTTTGAATAAGTAGGGTCGTCCCTAAGTAATGTTTTACATCTTTAAAGAATTTGTTTTTCCGTTGGGACGACATCCCTTTCACCACAAAGTTACCCGCATGGTAATTTGCAAAGTCAGCAAACCATGGGATAGAAGAGTCTCCACGAAAAGAAACCACATTGAGTGTTTCGAGAGGAAATGTTTCGTTTATTTCCTTTTTCTCGAACACATCCTGGTGAGGGTTTTCTATACGGGACAGATGATCGCAACGGTTCTCAGCTCCTTTTTTATCACGTATAATGATATCAAATTCTTTCAGCAGGAGAACCCAAGCGGAGCAATCTCGGCTTTGCATCTTGTTTTGCAAAGAGATATTTGAGAGCCGAGTGATCCGTATACACCACACATTTAGTCAAGATTAGGTATGGCGTTTAAACTTCAAACGCATATACCACAGCTAATAATTTTTTTCGTAGTGGTGTAATGGTTTGAGCTTCAGTCATAGTCTTACTCGCGTAGTGGATAGGTTGAAAAGGCTTGGTTTTTCGTTGCCAGGACTGCACGATAGCAAAATCACTTGCATCGCACATGAGTTCAAAGGGTAAATCCCATCGAGGGCAACTGAATGGGTGCTTTCGTAAGCTTTTTCTTTAATGTTTCAAAAGCTTCATGCACTCAGTGAGAAGATAAAAGGAGCATCCTTCTCAAGAGATGAGTCATGGCCGCGGCGATTTTAGAAAAATCTTGTATGAATCTGGATAAAACCGGCATGACCTAAAAACTCCTAATACCTTTGACGGTAGTAGGATGAGGCAATTTGGCAATGACACTTCGCTTTGTCAACCTCAATCCCGTTTTTGAAATCTTATGGCCAGGACATTCCTTCCTTGACCATAAATGGCTCTTCCCATTTAGACAAAGATTGGTGTCTTCACATCGCTTTTAGCATTTTTCTAAATGGGAGAGGCATGTTTGAAATGAGTCCCCAATGACCGAGAAGTCATCCATAAACACCTCCATTGTTTCCCTGATCATGTCGTGAAAAATTGCCATCATACAACGCTGGAACGCCGAGCGCTACATAGGCCAAAAGGCATACGTGTGTAGGCAAAAGTTCCGTATGGGCAGGTGAATGTGGTCTTTTCTTGATCTTGTGGAGCAATGGGGATCTGAAAATACCCCGAGAAACCATCAAGGAAACAATAGTATTCGCTCCTACTAATCTCAAGCATTTGGTCCATGAAGGGTAGAGGAAAATGGTCTTTATGGTGGCTTTCGTTTAACTTGCGATAGTCAATACACACACGCCATCCCGTAACCAATCGAGTTGGAATTAACTCGTTATTTTCATTTGTGACAACAAGATGCCACCCTTTTCGAACACAGGGATAGGACTGACCCAAGGACTATCGATCGTAAATTAAATCGGCATCAAGAAGTTTGAGAACCTCTTGTTTGATAACCTCATGAATCTTAGGATTCACCTTTCTCGATGTTGGATCGCTGGTTTGAAGTCATCCTCCATCAAGATTTTGTGAGTACAAAACTCGTGGTTGATACCCTTAATGTCGGAGAGTTTCCAAGCAATTGCTTGCTTGTGTGTCTTTAAGACCTTTATGAGCAGCTTTCCTCCTCCGCTAAGTCCTTAGCAATTATGACGGTAATTTATCATCACCCTCCAAGAATGCATACTCGAGATGAGGAGGTAGGTCCATAAGTTCAACCTCGGAAATTCTTCAGATGTTTGTATGGATTTGATTTCTTCAATCGTAACTTTCGAGGAGGACGGTAATGGATCTTCATTTAACAATTGCTTAAGATAAAGGATATCTCCCCTCATCATCATCAATTCCTCGCGAATCGATTAATCATTAGCAAGAAATTCATCGATCTCTTCTAGAAAGAAGTCACCTCCCTTAAACGGAGTAAGAGAGAGGGGAAGAATCGCAATAATGGTTGAGAAGATGGGATCCCCACTCACGAATTATGAAAATAACCAAGAAACTCTTGAGAGTACTCCTCCAAGCAATATCAATTAAATCGATTCGATTAACCGATTCAGCATCATAGTTTGAGGAGTACCCAAGTTTGATCAAGGTTAAAGGTGATGCCTTCATTACCCACACGTAATGATTTCTTGCTCAAATACATCAATGAGAGCACGCCCGCTCGTGAATCCGCCCAACAATGAGGGAACCCGATGATCGCATCAAATCAACAACCACAAAGTCAGCCGGAAAATGGAACTTTCCTACTTTCACGAATACATCCTCAGCGATGCCAAGAGGACGCGATATAGAACGATCCGCAAGCTCAAGAGTCATGCAGGTAGGAATAAGTTCTGGAAGAGAAAGTTTCTTCCATACCTGAATAAGGAATCGATTGATGCTTGCACCAAGATCGGCGAGGGCAAAGCATTCAATCATTCCCGAAAAACACAAGGTAGAAGAAATTTTCCGGATCTCCAAGCTTTTCGAAGCTTTTTAACGTAACTAACAGCGCTCGCTCAGAGGAGTTTTAGCCATTTCAAACAGTTTTTCCTTGTTGCTTAACATGTGTTTGAGAGTTGATGCAAACTTGGGCATCAATATGATAGCATCCGCGAAGCTTATGTCAAAATGAAGTTCTTGGAAAATTTGGAAGAATTTTTCCATTTGATGACCGGCTTTTCATGAGCTTTTGCTCATTTAAACGTGATGGGTAAGGAATAGATGTTTTGGATTTGGGATTTTCAACCTGAGGTTCAAAAAAACTCCGGTTTGGATTTGGGTTTCGGGACAACTTGAGGATGGACATGTGCTGCTTTGTGAGCTAGGTTGCACTTGGTCCGTTGTCGCCGAGTTCACTTTCCACTACCTTCTGAGGAGAAGAAAGGTAGTAGGAATAGCGGTCCATCATATGAAGCCACTTCACTGTTTGGATCGCCTTTGCATCGCCCCCCGGATTAGCGATCGTGTTGCTAGGTAAAGTACCTGAGCCCGAGGGTCGATCATTTATAGACTTCTTAATGTCGAAATCTGCTAACCAACAACCTATTCATTTCCTCGATTTCATGAATTGCTTCAACAACCATCGATGATGGTCCAGTTGGAACAAAGGCTTGATTTTTGTGTAGGAAAATTCTTGCCTCTATTGTTTGGATTAGGGCCTTGATTTTGGAAATTTCCTTGATTATTGCCATGAAATACCCTGGGTTGAAATTTCCTTGACCTTGGTTTCTATTTAAATTTCCTTGGTTTTGGAAATTTTGACTTTGATTTTGAAACCGTTATTCCGACTAAAATTACCTTGGTTTTGAAAACCTTGGTTCGTTCTATTCTGATTTTGCTTACGGTTTTGGTTTTGTTGAAACCGTGGTCCAGGTAGTGGTTAGGGGACGGTTCGGGTCCATATAGAGCACGGTATTGGTTGCCTCCTGAATTGGAAGTCCCGCCCACAGCTTGCTTCAAAGGGTTACCATCGGTGGCCATACGCTGTAATAGGCATGGGGCCACCGAAGTAACACATACTTCCACTTTCTTAACTTCGCAGAGGTGAAGCTTGTGGAAAAGAAACTTTCTTTTGGTTGGAGAGAACCAAAGCTTGAATTGCTTCAGTGAGTTTGTCAATCTTAGCATCGGTGCTAGATTGACTCACGGGCGATGAAGCAGAAGGACCAAACGACTTGGGAAACAACCGTTTGCTTCAAGGCGGACTTTAGACTTGTTTTCAATTATCGCTAAAGCTTCTTTACAGCTTTGTTTCAAGAAATTTCCTCCAGCGGAGGAATTGAGAGAATCTTGATCAGATTGACTCACTCCATTATAGAAAGTATCGAGTTGCATCAACTCGTAGAAACCATGGTGAGGACATTTATGGAGCAACTCCAAATGATCCCACGATTCATCGAAGGGTTCATCAAACTTTGTGTGAACTTGATGATTTCGCTTTTTAAGACTCGTGTTTTAGAAGGTGGATAGAACTCGCTCACAAATTTCTTCACGTGTCTTCCCATGTTTCGATCGATTGAGGGGGTTGTTTTTCAAGCCAAATCCGGGCTTGCCCCTCGAGGGAAAATGGGAAGAGAAGAAGTTTGACAACATCGGTAGGGACATTCTTGTATTTGATGGTAGATGCAATCTTGTTAAACCATCGAATATGAGCATGAGGATCATCCCTCTCAAAACCATAGAATTGACTTGAGGTTACAAGATTTAGTAACCCTGTTTTGAGTTCAAAATTTTCAGCCACAATGGCTGGAATAACAATAGCATCTCCATACCCATCGATGGGTGCCTGGAGAAGCTCGTACATAGGACGTTCTTCCCATGATAACGAGTAGGCGAGCAGTCCGGATCTCAGATCCGACCGATGGGGCGAATCGTCACGATACGCCTTCTTGGAATCCTCGACAAGCTCACGAAATGGGCTCACGATCTAGAAGAGCGAAAAGATACACTAGAGTTGACTCTAAGAAATTTCGCAGGTCAAGGAATTATGAAATGGGTAAGAAGAATCTTTTGGGTTTTATGGTTTTAAGATGTTTTTATTTTTTGATTTTTATAAGAAAATAAACACATATATAGATGGTATGAACAAGGAGTGAATATTCAAATCACTAATCTGCTAGACGTAAGATTGTTAGCACAGCTCCTAGCCGGGCGCCAAAATTTGATCGGTCCTAAACAGTCAGTTTATTACACAAGTCAACCACTTGTGAATGGTCAACCAATAAAAAGTCGACAGCTTAGAACCAAAGCAATTAAGTCCAGAGAGATATAGTGTTTCAGTCGTTAAGTCCAACGAAGCCGTGTAATTGAATAGCTAACGTATAGTGATCGGGTGATATTGAACGGGAAAAGGTTTGTAGATTATGAATAATTATACCTAAAGAAAAAGTTTGTAAATTACAGGGCTTAAATGCAAATTAAAGAAAATTAAAAGTAGATTATATTAATAAACGCTATCACTATTTTTAAAATTGATTTTCTTGATTTTTCTTTTATAAATTTGAATTAAAAACTAATTTTAAACTTTAAAACTAAATTAAAATACTAAAAATTATGAATTTAAAGAGGAAAATTGTGAAACTATTTTTCAAAAATCTTAAATAACTAAAGAGAATTTTCAAAACTAATTTTGTATTTTTCTGATTTCTATTCTAATTTCTATGATTTAAAAACTATTTAAAACTAATTAAATTGCTAACAATTACTATTTAAACTAGGAAAATTATGGAAATATATTTTTTTGGCTTTTTATATTTATCTTAATCTATGAAAATTGAAAACTTTTTTTTTTGAAGATTTTCCGATTTGTTGATTAAAAGCTATTTAAAAAGTCCTAAAACCGATAAAATAAAGAAAATAGCAAAAAGAATGGAAAATTATGAAAAGTCTAAAATATTATTCTAAATTTATGAAAATATAAAACTATAGCTTATGATGAGAAATAGGTTTAGTAACCGTCTTGAGAATAAAGCACTTAGAATAAGCTAATAAGCACGAAAGCACAAAATGAACACGTATTAATCTAGGCTATAACTACTCTAAAACCACTCATTGCAACTACTCCTAACTTCAAATAAGCAAATCACTAAGGATTTGAGCTAATTACCACTTAAGCCAAAAAATTATTCCGCCTACTTTAAAGCTAAAGAACTAGCTATTCAATAAGCCAATGTGAAAACCAAAACTCGAAACCTAAAGACCACCAAATTTTAACTATCAAGACCAAGTTTCAGACCTTAGTGACCAAAAACAAGACTCAAGAAGGTCTGAGTTGCACACTGGGTTGTCATCAGTGTGTGCATACAAGACTTTGTCCCATTTGCATAAGCCATGTAGAGCTTATAGATTATGACTAAATTTCACAAAAATCAGTTTCCAACTCTGACCTAGCTTGTTAAGTCCAAAATTTTACTTGAATTGATCCAAGAATGAATCAATGAAAATTCCAAACCTTGGTGAAAATGAAGTTTTTCAACTTTTTGACTTTTGAAGCAGAATGAAAAGTTGACTAAATGAGATTTGAACCAATTTATGAACCGATTGAGATGTTTTATGGTAAAATAGAAGTTATAATAGGCTACTCTAACATTATCTAATCATAAAACAAGCTTTTGATCTATAAAAATTCCAACAGATATGAAAATGAAAACAGATTTAGAAGGATTTTGACTAAAAGGTATGGTAAGCAAAGTATGAACTAGAATGAGTCTCAAATACCTAAATAATTAAACAACTCTAATTAACTATTGAACAACCCTCTAACCAGATTGCTATGAAATCCAAACACTAGATCATCTAACTAATTATAATCTACTTATGCGAATCGAGACAATGATTAAGCTACAATCCCAGAGCTAAACTAAGATCAAATCAAAACTAACAAGATTAAGCATGAACAGAAATATGAATGCATAAATGGCATTTTTAAAGAAGATGGAAATCAAACTCACATGAAGTCCAGCCAAAAGTAAGCTTACAACAGAACCAAACATCACTATTTCTAAACCAAATCCAACCCAAGACCGTACCAGATCAACCAAATCCATTTCCATAACTGCTAACCAAAATTTCCCCACAGCTGACTTTTGTTGACCAGTGTACAAATTTGTTGTATTGAGTTATAAGCTTATCAAAAGCTATTAATAGCTTAGATAAATGATTTGAGTTGTAATAAAGCTTATTTGAAGCTTGATACTTAGCACTTTTAAAATAGGTTTGATTACGAAATAGAAAACAAAATTTAATCAAACTTTGAATGATCATAAATAAGTTACACCGATTGAGATGACTAAATGAGTACAAGGAAGATTAAAGGTACAATTTAAAGCTTAAATATGACATGGAAATTAAAAAACGATACAAGGAAATGAAAACTAAAAACTCTACCCTCAACTCTCCTTCTCTTCCTTCTATTTATTAGCAAAAGGCTTCCCACGTGTCTTCTGATCAAATCCCACTTCTTTTTAGAACCATTGGATCATTAGAGATGATATTAGCCGCTTGATGAATTTTCAAGCCAAAATGAGATATTGCTACTAGACAAAGTTGAGTACAAGGAGAAGAAGCATTAAATGCCCTTGTTGGTTTGTGGAGGCGAGTGATAAGGTTGTAGTATGAGTCGGAGGTATGAGATTGAGTGTTGCAGGGAGTGGTTGAAGAAGATGGAGGAAAAGGCTGATTTGACCGAGAGTTTGACCGAGGTGTATTATTAAACCGGGGTCAAGGGTCAGAGGGTTCAAGGTCAAGCCATGGGTTGGGCTTTACCGGTTTGTGTGTTTTGGCTGCCGATATTTTGGGTTTGTGTGATCCTTTTGGATTTTGGTATTAATACACAAGAACCAATTTTGTAACATCCAAAATTGGAGGACCAAAGTTGTACATCTTCCAAAATAAACCAAGGGTGATTCCTGCCATGTCCCAATAATCCAGGACCATATGAGATTTCCAACAATAAAATTTTCCCAGGGACCATTTTTGCAAATTCCGAAAGGCAGGACCAAACTTGTAAATTCCCCAAACTTTTACCAAGGATCATTTTTTGATAAATTTTGATTTTGAAAGGACTTGGGTTGACTTTTATTCCAAAACAAATGCTCAGGGACTGATTTTTTCAAGATTTGAAAGTCGAGGACTAAAATCGCCGATTATAAACTTAGCTCGTTTTTTCATCCGATTTAAACATATTGCATCCTAAACATATAAACACAATTTTGGAATATTTTCAGATTTTGATGCATTTCTAAGTGTTTTTAAATGTTTCGTGCCTGATTTAACCAAAAATGATGGAGTATTTACACACTCATCACATGACTGCTTTGAAAAGGTTTTGAAGAAGGTATCATGCTGTGGAGCAATACTTTGATTTAAAGGTACGCTTGATTAGAACATCAAGCCAACTGGTTCTTTGGTTTTCAGACTTAGATTGAGCAACAAGCTTTTTCCTAAACTTATATACCGCTTACTCCAAAACGAGAAACATCGTGTCTAAATGGGTTGATGAATGCTGGGATGGTGAATCAAAGATGATAATCATTAGCTTTCTTATATTCAGAGGCGACAATTTATTGAACCATCATTACTAGATGTATCTACATAATTAATGAGTTCTTCATCAATAGTGGTTATATCCTCATACTCACCTTCATCCTAATTACTAGATTGTTTTCGCCTATCTTACTAAAATCCATTCCAAAACCTAATCCAGCTTTGGTAGGTTTCTTTGCTATTTTTGAACATAAGAAACATGTGACATACCACTTCAATTCCAAGCAAGAAACTTAGCTAACAAATCATCTCTTTCCTTAGTTAATTTCTCAATTTCAGAATTTTAAGGTTTAATTTTATTCACTAAGCTTTAATGTAATCTCATGGCATATTTTCACCAAGCTACTCATTATCATGTGCTAAGATTTTGGCTTCCATAGATTCTAAGGTTATTTGATAACCTCAAGCACTCATCTAGCCTTAACACAATTATCTCTTCAATCACATAAGCTAAGTAATTTATGATAAAAATCATAGCAATTTGAGCATACCTCGGAGATAGGAGATTGATTTGGGGAAGTAGCCACCAATGGTTGAACAGATCATCTTCACTTTCCTTGCTCCAATCAAATCTCCAAAGTCATCGATTCCACAAAGATGTTCAGGTTCTTCAAAGAAAAACAGTGCTCCAATCCAATGCTTCACCGATCTTCAATTTCTTCTTCCACCTACCATGCACAAGTTAATGGTTATCATCAAACTCTTTCACTCCAATCAACTGATAACTTCTCTTGAGCAACCAAAGCCTTTGTTTCTCATCTGGAATTTCCTTAAGCTCAAGTTTTGCTTTTTCAGATGTCTTGTTTGCTTGATACTTACAAACCCGCACTCCTCAAAGTGACCGGGCCTTTTGACAATTGAAGCATTCAATCTTAGATTTGTCAAAAAGTTATGCCCCTGCTTTGGTTTGAAATCAATGCTTTTGCTGCCTTCTTCATGTACTTTTGATCCTTGTGATCATAGCAACTTGCCACCGATATCAATTTCAAGTGCATCTTCTTCAATCAGGTAGATCTTCTTCATAAGTGATGTGTAAACTAGCTTCATTGTGTTAAGGAGCACATAACTTCATCTCGAGGCCATAGTAGTAGTTGGGGGGCCTCTTGAACATATGAGGGGGTGTATGGATGCTTATTTTGAGAAATAGTACTTTGAGGAGAAGCAAGACTTTTAATGGAATACTGGCCTTCTTCGATTTTGATAGAAAAGCAATACTGTGAGACTTAGAACTTGTTTGATCACTCATCTCATGCTCATACACCTTAAGTTGATGATAGAGATCATCAAAGTCCATGACATCCAAACCTTGTTGTCCTTTGATCATTGTAGCAATCACATGCCATGAAATGGCAAACTCCTTAGAAACTTCAAATTAGCATCTTCAACTGACATCAGCTTTGTATAGTCTCCAACATGTTGAGAAGATTCAAACCTATCATACGCAAACATCAAGACTCTCTCAATTGTGAAAGTTTTAAACCGTTTTAGCAAATTTCTGCATCTTTAGAGGCTTCATTCCTCCAACTGTTTGAGAGCAAATTTCAAAGCTACTTAGCATCTTTAGCATCATGAAATTTGAGAAGATGACCATCCGAATGGCAGTGATAAGAGAATGTTAAGTGCCTTCTCTCTGATTCCTTAAGGTTGTTAATGGTACACGTTTAGGTGCCTTAGGTTGTTCTTAGAATATCAATGGGGTCCGGTACAACTTCATTCCATTCACAATTACATTCCATGAGCATGATCCTGAATGGCAATGTACCGCTCATCTTCATGCACCAGATCATATTCTCCCTTCTTGATTATTGAATTCGAGTGAGGTGATTGAGGGTGGTGGAACAAATGACATCTTGAATATTATAGAAGTAGGGTTTCTTCTAGTCGAGGTTTCCAATAAGCTCGATACCAATTTGTTGATCGAATTTTTAATCAACTATCTTTAACTAGCTTATTAAGGTTTAATAACCTAGGATAAATCCTAAGTTATTAACAAAGAAACACTGAGCAATCTTTATCAAGCATCATGAATTTACTAACAAAGCCAAGAAGAATAACCTTTTATTATAAACTCTAAATCGCTTTATTATGTTAGGAATTAGAAATTCCGGTATTAAAGAGTCGGTCACCTCAAGTATATGTAATCGTTAGAATGCTCGTAGTCATAGTTATATTTAGTTAAGTAGTATTTAGTTAAGTAACACCGTGGAGGACGGACGGTCTTTACCCATCTGTATGCCCTCGATCCACGGCCCGCTGTGTGGTATTTATGTAAGACTATAAATACTCTCTACCTCCCAAGGTAGAGAGTTGGAGCTCATAATAATATCTTTCACTTTCTCTCACTAAGTTCCCTAAACCTCTAACTTTTCTCTCTAGAATTCCATTTATACGCCACTTTGTGTTATGGTTTGATGTGTATGTGAAATCCAATATCCAACAATTGGTATCAAGAGCCATGGTTAGATCATATCTTGCACATCTTTGGATTTCTAGTGGTTTTAGGTGGTTTTGAGTTTGAAAAAGTTTAGTGGTTTTTGCATCATTTGGTTGATTTCTTGTGTTAAAGTTTGGATTTTGTTAGTACTTTTATGTTTAGAATCATCACAAGTGTGTAGGTTTTCATTTGGTAAGCTTGAATCATCTTGGTTGGGTTGTTTTGGATTGAAAAGTGATGTTTATGTGGTTTTTTCTGTAGCTTGACTTAACTCACTGACTTTTCTTCATAGCGACTTGCTTAAATTTGTAGCGAAGTTACGCTTTTAGACCTAGCGACTTAGATCTAGCGATTTACAAGACAAGTAGTGGACTCTCCACTACGGTAGCTTACTTGGTGGTAGCGACTTGTCAGTAGCAGTTGCTCTTTAGCGACTTGTATCTTAGCTTACTTGAGTAGCTAATTGTCGCCAAAATTTTGCTAGCGACTTGAGGCTTAGCGAAGTTACTACTTAGCGATCATTTGTCTAGCTTAACTTGGGACTTTAGCGACTTAGTTGTGTAGCTTAATTAAGTGTTAGCGACTTGGTGCATTATCTTCTAGCTACTTGGGTGATTGTTTACGGTTTTCTCTTGATTTAGTAAAATCCCGTGAAAGAATCTATTTCTCGGTTTAATCATAGAGTTATAAAATCCCATTATTCTGTTAACATGTCTACCAACGCCCTACTATCATCTCCTTCATTGCGAGGATGTTCAAGTACTGGCTGACATCGTCCACCCATGCTTGACAGAACCGACTACGATTCTTGGGCTCAACGAATCGATTGTACGCCTTGGAAAGGAAAATGGTGTCAACATTCTCAAATCCATTGATGAAGGACCATATCGAGTTGAGACGACTAGAGACATACTTGATACTATTGAAGATGGTACTCCTCATTTACGGAATGGACAGACCAAAGATGTATGATGAGCTTGACGATAAGGAGAGAAAGAGATTCGATGCGATATCGGGCTTCAAACATTGTTCTTCAAGGTCTTCCTAAAGACATCTACAAGCTGATCAATCATAACACCGATGCAAAGGCAGTTTGGGATAATGTTAAGATGCTTCTCTCGTGTTCGAATTAACTATGGAAGACAGAGAATCCCAACTCTATGACGAATTTGAACACTTCAAGATGAAACCAGATGAGAGTGTCTATGAGTACTATGTGAGATTTCATAAGTTAGTGAATGACATGAGGAACATCGGAATGACTATGCCTAACATTCAAATTGAACTCACATGAATCCGAATGTAATGGCACAAGTTTGTCACTGAAGCTCACTAAAGGATTGAAGAATACAAACTATGAGAAACTCTATGCCTTCCTCTTTCAGAATGAGAGACATGCTATGTTTGAAAAATTGATTCTCAATCGCCAAAACCAACCGGGAGAGACAAGCTCGTCTAATGACTCAATTGCCTTCTACTCAAACATCGGAATCACAACCAAAGCATCACAAGTCATACCCTTGGGTAATGGTAATCACAAACTCATTCCTGAACCTATGTTCAAACAATCGATGCCGATGCACACGCGGGTAACTTCATTAATCAACTAGCTCTTTCATCGATTAGTCAAAACATGAATCTCTCCCACAAACCAACAACCTCGAAGCGATCTAACCCACACAATCAAGCCAAGTAAAGATGGAAGGATCGTGGTGCAACCAGCCTGGGAAAGACAAGATGATCAAGGAAGAGGAGCCGGTAGAGGTTATGTTGGCAACCCGAATCGAGGAAGGAATGGTAACCAAGGTCAAGCTAAGCCAATCAAATGTTATAACTGTGGTGGTGAGGACACATTGCAGGAACCGCACATCTCCAAAGCGCCCACGAACGCCGATTTCAGAGATAAGATGCCGTACAAGCTCAGACAATGGTGCCGCTGGATGAAGAGGAATTGCTGTTTAGCTGGGGCAATGCCAAGACCTATGATGATGTGGATGAGAAAATTATTCAGATAGGTCACAATCATCGAATGCCTTTCAAGTCGGACAGATGCATAACGACTGATGTGGATGATGGACCCACGGCACACACAATTTTATGGCTAGCATTTCTCCAATGGTCTCTCCCAAGGTCTCTTCTTCACCACTAGGTGGCCCATCCCAAGACAAACTCATCTCAGAGGTATTAAAACTATACGATGATGCCGATGTGCAAAAGATGCATGACAAAGTACAATCAACTGAAACTATTGAATCAAATATTGAAAATATGGGTAATATCGATATTGTCCCATATGATCAATACGTGAAACAAAGTGAAAGTGAAGTTGTACGAAGTGATGCATCTTCAGATCAACAATGACTATGTTTTGATGAATACACTGCATGTGCCCCCGATGATTCCGTAATTTCTAACTAAATGCCTATAAAGAACGTGTTGCTATTTATGAACAACGTGCAAAATTTGAGTTGACCACTCGTGAGTAGGAAATGGATGACCCAAGGCATATTAGAAAAAAGTAATTTTTAAGAAGTATTGAAACAAGAATTAAATTCCTTGCAAGAAAAACTAAAACAAATAAGCAAAAACAAGAACTTCAAGAAAATGTGAAAATGCTTAAGCAAGAATTTAATGCAAAGGAATCAAAACTCTTGAGAGATTTTTCTAATCTCAAAACTTTGAAAAACAAACTTGAAAACAAGTTGTACATACAAGGAAACACCATTCAGACTGCTCACATGGTCACTAAGCATAGAGTTCTAAGCGATAAGCATAGTGTTCCCATTATAGATAAACCAACCTCGAGTAATGAAAGATAGCAAAAGCTCATAAAGTGATCTATGATGGCAATGAGATTCTAAACCTAGACAGAAACCTAGTTTGCTTGAGTGCATCGAGGAAGATAAGAAATCGATGAAGTCACTAGGGAAAGGATGAACAAAAAATTAGATGATCCTAAATGCAAAGAGGAAAAAATAATTATCACTCCCCATGACTACAAAAGGAAAACTGGATTTCCTTGAACATGTTTAAGCCTCAGACATTGTTGACTCCCGAACAAGTTTTCCGGAAAAAGGATTTAGATAAGTAAAGTCGAAAATATTGTTGAAACAAACCTCCCATGGAAAATGCCTAGAGCGCTCGTGTATCCTCCTAATACACCAATGCATCTTGTTCCTAGAACAATTGCCACTAAAAGCAAGACCTTAATTAGCCAATATGTTATATTTCAACTATTTGTTGATTTTGAGAAAACTTGCAATAAAAGGATCACACCCAATCGGTATAACGAAGGAGAAAGGGTTTTGAGCAAATGAAAGAATGTTATTTAACCGAGGTCATGCCTTTCTTTAAACTTCTAAAAGATCACTTTGAGAGTCTTATAAAGGGGATAGAAACTCGATATTAAGGAATGGAAAGGAATTTGATGCAATGGTAGTTGAAGTTAGTGATTATGAGCGGGCACTAAAATATAATGAGATTGAGAGGAAGAACTTGCATACCTTAAATGAGACTCTTATTACTGAATGTGTTGCTCAAGATATTTTTTTCATCGCTCAAATTGCTCTATTAATGCTTCCAAATTTCATGAACTATCTGTGGCCTTGAAAGTCTCCCATGATCGTGTCATTGAGCTTGAAAAAACTAATTTTAAACTAAACGAGAAAATTGAACTGGATGATCACGACAATTTGGTTAAACATTTTTCTAAACTGAAGTTGAGCATTTTAATTTACAACTAAAATATCAACATCTTAAAGAAAATGTCAAAACCTCATATATCAAGACATCCTCGATGCTCCGAGTTTGATGCTTTTCAAATTAACAAACGTGATGAATAGATTCAAGCTCAGCTGCAACACGATCGAAAGTTGAAAGCCCAAATCTCTCAATTAAAGGGTCAAACGAACAATATGACAAGCCCCAAATCCTCCTCCTTTAGATTCTCCGAATTCTCAAACTTTTCATCTTCAAAACTTAGTTGATGCCTTACAAAAGGAAAACGAGAGTTTTCTAGAAGAAAATGAAAAAGTTAAACGACATTTTAAAGAGTTATATGATTCAATAAAAGTCACCCGTGACCAAAACAATGAAAAAATAACGTCTTTACAAAAGGAAATTGAGAATCTGAGAAGTCAGGGAAATGGGAAACTGCCACTTGTTTTCAATAAGAATGTTGTCTCAAAGTCACCCTTAGATCGCAAATACATCTGACAGCTTAAATATATTCCTCCTCATCTTAGGAATAATGAACATGCTTTTCATGAATATTGTGCTCACCTTAAGGATAGTCTAGAATGTCTCCGTGAGATTGTCGAAGAGGATTTCATTAACAAACCTCTTGATAGTGAAATGAGGTTTGCTTGCCTCCGTGCCCAAACGATCTCAAGAGTTGCTAGAATGTGTAATTGCAACATGTCCCAAATCCTTAACCTTTGGTGCAAAAGGCAAAGTCGTGATGCCTTGTTCTATGCCTAGTGCAGCAAAGAAATCCGTTCTATGCCCAGTCTTAAGAAAGGAAACACTAATGTGCCTTCAAGTAGTTCAGATTCCGGATATGTTAGTGCTAAGAAAGTGAACTTTAGTGTGCCCGCAAAAGCTCAAATCACAGGCTTAAGAAAGTATACACTAATGTGCCTTCTAGTACTTCAGATCCTTGCACATCAAGTTCGGGAATGCAAAAATTAGATCAACCAACTAATGTTCCCATTCCTCTACAGAGTAATCATGACTTTAAAAGCAGGTCAAAGTCTCAAGACAATACAAGGAATGATAGGACCTTGCAAGCTAAGAATGTGCATTGGAAGAGAGTAGAAGACCAATCTAGGAACTTTAAGCTTGAGTTGAATAAAACGAATCGTGTTGATTCTAGTATTAGCCTTAGGAATACTGTAATTAATTCATTCGATACTATTTGCAAACCTTGTAATGATGCAGTTCCGCTGAATTGCTAATCATGAATGTGGTGTGAATGCTTTGTCTAATGTTGTCAAATGCCAGTTAAAATTGTTAATGCTAATAATCGTGCAAATAAGGCAAAAAGGCAAAATCGAAAGATTGTTAGAAACAAGGAAACCCACAGAAGAACTTTTATAAAGATAGGTTATTATTGGATACCTTTTGGCCATAAGAATAATCAGCTTGTTTCAAACCGCTAAGATTATGCCCACTAGAAAATGGATGCCTACTTGGTAGAACTATTCCCTTAAGAAGTGAACATACTTTGAATAGGTCAAATACGACACCAAAGATTGCATCTATTCCCAATGATTCCATTGCTTCTACTGATATGGATGTTTCGCTTCGATGTGGTGTTCCAACCATCGTGTTACTAACCAAGTGGAACCCATTCTTGCATGGGGATCCCAATTATCATGTTATCCATTCTTGTCTCGTGTTCAATCAGATCGTTCAAATCGCTGTGGTACCGACTCAAAGTTCCAAGCATATGACTGGAGACCGGTCATGCTCATGAACTTCGTGAGCAAATTCATCGGACAGCGATTTGGTAATGATCATTTCATATTATGGGTTATGGAGATTATGTTGTGGTGATAGTGTTATCTCTGTATACTATGTGGAAGGTTTGGTCATAATCGTTTTCTCGCTGGTCATTTCGTGATTCTCGATCTAGAAGTAGCCTTCAGAAAACATACTTGCTTTGTTAGAGATCTTAACGGCAAGGAACTGTTAAAAGGAACTCGTGGTTCAAATCTATACACCATCTCTATCGAAGATATGATGAAGTCTTCTCCAATATGCTTGTTATCAAAGGCTTCTAAAACAAAGTCATGGTTATGGCATCGACGTCTCAATCACTTGAACTTCGGTACCATCAATGATCTCTCCGTAAAGGACTTAGTTGTAGGTTTACCTAGACTAAAGTATGAAAAGGATCATCTTTGTTCAAAGATGTCAATTGGGAAAAGCAAAAGTATGCCCATAAACCCAAACCTACTAACTCGCCACGAGTTCTTCATACAATTCATATGGATTTATGTGGACCAATGAGAGTGCCGAATATCTTTGGGAAGAAATATGTGTTAGTTGTGGTTGATGATTACTCTAGATTCACCTGGGTCAAGTTCTTAAGGACAAAGGATGAAACTTCTGATATCATCATCAAACTCATCAAACAACTGCAGTTCGACTTAAACCGCCGAATTATCCGACAGCACAATGGAACGAGTTTGTTAACAAACAACTTAGTGAATTTTATGAAAGCATTGGAATCAGCCATCAAAGAAGAGTTCCACGAACTCCTCAAGCGAACGTGTAGTTGAAAGACGAATCAACTCTTGTAGAAGCCGCGAACAATGCCGATTTACTCAAAAGTTCCAATTCTCGGGCGAAGCTATTGCCACTGCATGCTACACACAAAATCGTTCTCTGATTCACACTGTTCATGGAAAGACACCATATGAACTTGTCCACAACATAAAACCTAATCTCTCTTTCCTTCACGTGTTTGGTGCATTGTGTTATCCAACTAATGAGGGTCAAGACTTAGGGAAACTTAGGGCTAAAGTGACATTGGAGTATTTGTAGGATATGCACCAAACAAAAGGGATACCAAATCTATAACAAAAGAACCCGAAATATCATGGAAACAATTCACGTTACGTTTGATGAGTTGTTCGGTCAAATGGCTCTGGACATCCTTCGGGACCGCACTTCAAAACAATCCCATTGGTTCATCTCTTGTTCCAAACTCTTCTCAAGAAACTCCATATGTACCTCCATCCGAAGATGATTTAAAGAAATTGTTTGATCCTATGTTTGATGAACTTTATGATTCAATTACTAATGAGGTGTTGATCCCTACAACAGAGGATGCTCATATTCCTTTGAATGAAGTCAATCCTCGTCTCAATATCTTTAAGTCAAGAAGCACCCTCACGATCCTTGATCTCATCAACAAATCATCATTCTTCAAATGTACATCATGGAAATGTTTTGGCATCAATGATGAAGTTAATCACTTTGCTACTCTCGAAGATGCTCCATTTGAAAACATATTTGCCTCTGAATCTTCATCGAACCATCTTCAGAGACATCGACTCGCCTACCGGTCCTCAACAACTACCACATGAACACCTTATAAAATGGACTCACGATCATCCATTAGACAACATCATTGGAAATCCCTCTCGTCCTGTATCAACCCGGAAACAACTTGCAACCGATGCCTTATGGTGTTTTTTCAACTCCGTACTTCTAAGATCGAACCAAAAGATGTTAAAACCGCCATGAATGAAGATAGCTGGTTCAATGC
The DNA here is from genome assembly GCA_910596185.1 of Chrysanthemum makinoi. Taxonomy (NCBI): domain Eukaryota; kingdom Viridiplantae; phylum Streptophyta; class Magnoliopsida; order Asterales; family Asteraceae; genus Chrysanthemum; species Chrysanthemum makinoi. The sequence continues at coordinate 92,377,630 of OU343216.1, read as the reverse complement.
CATGCAAGATGAAATTCATGAGTTTGATCGACTTTATGTATGGGAGTTAGTACCGCCTCCGCATCATGTGCTATGATTATTGCTCTTAAATGGATCTTCAAAGTGAAACTTGATGAGCATGGTGATGTGTTGAAGAACAAGGCTCGATTAGTTGCTAAAGGATACCGTCAAGAGTAGGGTATAGACTTTGAAGAATCTTTTGCTCCTGTGGCTCGAATCGAGGCAATCAATCTTTTGGCTAATGTTGCTAGTAAGAACATGGTAGTCTATCGGATGGATGTGAAAGCGGCGACGGAGATCTTAAAGAAGTCGTCTCGTCGTAACTTGGTTTGTGAATCAAGAGCATCCTACTCGCGTTTATGTCGTGCGAAGAAGGCTCTTCACGGTTTAAAGCAAGCGGAGGGCATGGTATGATACTTGTCAAAGTTTCTTCTATCAGGATGAAAACAAAGGAAGCGATTGATCCTACATTGTTCACGGGGAAGTCGGGCAAACATTTAACTCATGTTCAAATTTATGTTGATGATATTATTTTTGCCTCGACAGACCCAATGGAATGTGATCGTTTTCAAATGAAATGAGTTCAAAGTTTCAAATGTCAATGATGGGACAAATGTCATTTTGCTTGGGATTACAAATTTCTCAAAGTCAGGAGGCATTTTCATAAATCAATCTAAATATGCCTTGAGATTTTAAAGAAATTTGGATTTGATTCAAGTGACCACGTTGACACCCCATGATTGATCGAACCAAACTAGATGAGGACCACTTTCGGGGATCATGATTGACCAAGCGAAGTAGTATGATTGGGTCCACGATGTACCTCCGCTAGTAGACGGACATCTTGTTATTTGTTTGCATGTGTGGAGATACGAGGCTAAGCCTACTAAAAGCACCTTGAAGCGATTAAGCGGGTCTTCGGTATCTCCAAGGAACCATCAATATGGGTCTTTGGTAAGAAGGTATGATCCTAACGGCCTATCTTGAATCTTGATCATGCGAGTTGTCAAGATACTCGTCGAGTACATCGGAGGTGCTTTCATTTTGGGTGATAAGCTTGTGAGCTGGTCTTCAAAGAAACAGATGAGTACTTCTATTTCCTCTACAGAGGCTAAATACATAGCCATATCATCTTGTTGTGCTCAAATCTTATGGATGAGATCTCAATTATCGACTATGGCCGTATTCAACAAAATCCCTCTGTCTTTGTGATAATAAAGTGCTATTGCTCTCTCTCATGCAACAATGTTCAACACTCCAGAGCAAAGCATATCGACATTCGACATCATTTCATCAGGGAACAAGTAGAAAATGGTGTGGTGGAACTCTATTTTGTGAGTGCGAATATCGGTTAAGCGACATCTTCACCAAAAGCTCTTCCAAGAGAGCGTTTTGAGTTTATTCTTCCACGACTTGGCTTGAAAAGCCTTCAACCAGAAACACTCAAGCGTCTTGAGGAGGAGAAGGCGAGGAGTAAAGGTTTATCTTCATCTATCTCGTGTACTTATTGAAAAACAAAATACAAAATTATAAAACTCTCAAAAATCAAATAGAAAATTATAAAATTTTCAAAATCCATAAAAATACGAAAAATTGAAAAAATCAAAATATATATATATATATATATATATATATATATATATATATATATATTGTCAATTGGTCATGTTTTTCTCGGTTCAGATAATATAGAGATGACATTGTCATTCAAAGAATGACAGGACTTAGATGTTGTTAATTCTTAAAAATCAAAAATATTTTTGGGAGAAAGAGAAACAATAGTTTATTGTCATTTTAGGCAATAACCGGTTTTAAAAGAAAGAAACGAGCCATGTTTTATCATGATTTCAAATTCCATGCTCTGATTCTATAAACATTTATCTGCTGAAAACTAAATTCTTTGAAAAATAACTCGGTCTCTATTTTTGAGGACTTATTTGTCAAAATCTCTATCTCTCGATCAACAACCTATGTCATTGATTGAGGGGGAGAATGATTTCAATTAAATTAAAAGTTATTTGGCATTAAATTGTTTTCAAAAGATGTACATGCATGTTTTATCAATGGAGTTTAAAGTCTTAAAATCCGATCGTATCGATTAAAGCGGCTTTCATAATCAAGTCACAATTCTCCTTAAAAGCTTTCAAAATCAATTTAAATCTATAAGAGACCACAAATCTCTAATGATTTGATAATTGTGTCGAGGGGAGAATGTGTGATTTAAATTAGATTTAAGTGATGGTTTTATAAGGGCATCTTGTCCTTCCCATGTGACAAGCGATTTCAAATTTTCAATGCACATGTTGAGGGCATCTATCTTAAACCTGATTTGAAGCGTGATCATTTATCTCAATGTGCGGGTTCCCTCTAGTATGTGTAAAACTCTTTTCAAACCTCGAGGCACATATTGAGGGGAGCAAATTCATGGAAACCTCATCCTTCCCAAAATGCTTTATCTACTTGATTTGATCAAAGTGATGGTGATATTTTAGAAAATGGTAATCAAAAAGTTAATTTCTTCCTCTTGCCTCCGTGTAAAACGATTTCAAACATTTGATGCCACATGTTGGGGAGCACTTATTCTAAAAATATCAAAAACAATTCAGGTACAAAATGTTTTGATAATATATCACAAGTATCAGGATTGATTTTCAAATGGTTTTCAATTGGTTCCGATAGCAGATAAACAATACCAAATAGACCGACCAACTCTACTTTTATGCGGTGATATAAGGGCGATAAGGTTAGGTATTGGTTCCCATGATCCGCCGAACGGAGGGATCTACCCAGGGACAATCCACTAGTTAGTGTAGAAGTCCTTAGGTATGATGAGAAAAAAAGGAGAAAAGTGAGATGAGGGAAGAGTCGCGGTGAGGCGAGCTAGTCTTTGGAATTAACCCAACAAGGTTCTAGTTATGAAGTCTCGGTAAGCGAGAAGGGGTTGAAGAATTAAAAAAAAATTGAATGAGAAAAGGGTGAAAACAAATAGCCCTCCATTTATTCAACCTTAGAGGCGAGCCGGGTTCAATTCATATGCTCTTGATGGTAACATCGGTATTGAAGACAAGGCGTCATGGACGGTGGCCTTGCTTTGCACTTCAACTCCACCACTCAAGTTCCTCTTAAAGGACTTGTTTCATTCTCCACGGGGAACCGACATTATCTATCGACTTTCTCTTAGAGTTTGTTGATATTGAAGAAGGAGACCCTCTCCCTAGTCTCAGATATAGGATCCAAAAATGCACAAATTGAGTCTAGAGCCCCGAGATCATCAATAAATCTCATTAGGACACTTTTCAATGAAGACTCTCTTTTCACAATGTGGAAAAGAGATTATATCTTGAGTCCTCACGCATTATCCTTGTGGTATTGCGAGAACATCGAGTGATAGCAAACATACTCACAATGAAGATGGAAAGCCCACGGAGCCAACATCTAACAAGCTCCTGGTAGGTGGCATGTGATATCTATTATACAGATCAACCATGTGACAAGCTGAGCGAGAAACAATGGGGCGATTCAATCTTTTGAATCAAGCACGTTTGAGTTTAGGATTGGCGGATACCTTTGAAAAACCGATCGTTGTGCTTAAAACTCTTTTCTTTAGCACATCGGAGGTGTACTAATATTTCAAATCAAGAGGTGTTTTATGATTGATAATTGATTTTCATTATTGTATTGCAAAACAATTTCTATTGAGCAATACACGATTGTTTTTCAAATCTCTTTTCATTAATCAGTGGACTTAAATTATTTGGTTCCTCGCTCCGTGTTGTCTTCTTTGAGGCGTTCGGTTTGAGAACAGCTAGAAATTTCGAAACCACTGTCAAGGAAATTCCTCGGACGATCCTGACGACTTATGCTGATCAGAACTGGGCGTGTACCTCAATTCATCGAAAGTGATCAAAGACACTTTCGTGCACTTTATTGCTAAGCTGTCTTATGCGGGTACACCGGCGTTGCGGTGATCGGAATGGCGGTCAATCCATAGCGGCGCATGCTCACCCTAACATTCATCTCAAAAGAAATCATGATTAGTGCATCAATGACGACGATATTTTCACTCCATGCTTACACTTTCGGCTAGCGCCAATATCATGAATCAACGAATGCTTCCGCTACTCCGATGAGAAGATATCATGATCCAGAATGTGAGCATGTCGGTCCGAAAGTCACATCATCACATAAATACCAACACCACAATGGATGTATCGAGATGCTATTCTATGATGATCTCAAAAGGCTCATATTTAATTATCCGTGGATCGATAAAAGACCTCCACGGGTAACCAAACATGCAATGTGAAGATTCAATGACTCGAGCCAGAAGCAAGGCTACATCATGAATGCAAGATCAATTTTTAATGTAATATCGTTTGTATTCAATGTAATTTTATAGTACATGATTGAGGTGACCTCCCTTGAGATTGTTAGGAATTAGAAATTCGGTATTAAAGAGTCGGTCACCTCAGTATATGTGTAATTAGAAAGCGTCGTAGTTCTTTTGGTTAAGTAGTATTTAGTTAAGTAACACCGTGAGGGAGAGACGGGTCTTTACCCCTTTGTATGCACGATCCACAGCCGATGTGTGGCGTTTTATGTAAGACTATAAATACTCTCTACCTCCCATGTAGAGTTGGAGCTCATAATAATATCTTTCACTTTCTCTCACTAAGTTCCTAAACCTTAACTTTCTCTCTCTAGAATTCCATTTATACGCCACTTTGTGTTATGGTTTGATGTATATGTGAAAACTTATATCTAACACTTTTATAACAGATACTCTTGCCTTTTCACTTGAACTGAATATTTACTTTTTAAACATATACTGTAAGTACTTTACATGATTTTCCTTCTTTGATGTCAAAAAACAATGAAGATTGGTTTTATATTAGGCATAACTATAAGCAAGTGTATTGTTTTCATCTTATAAACTAAAAGTTCATTCTGATTTAGATATGTAAAACTTCTATTACGGTAATCCTTTTTTACACCGGCTTGGGAACGACTGGCGTTCAAGGTGACCCGATGGCAAGGCTTCGACGGTCGACTAAAAACCCGGGTTTTAAAACATTGCCCCTAACTAATGATGAACAAAGATATATTTCCTTACCATGCATTCTTTTAGATAATACAAGAACTTACATGTTATCTAAAACCAAAGGACTATAAATGCAATATGGACATTTGAAATTGACTTTGAGTCAACAGTACCTTTACTCCTTTTATACTTGTTAGAAGGGTATCGCGTGTTAACGCGGCAATTAGCACTTTAATTAATTTTGGCAAACAATATATTTTGATTACATATTTTTCGTGATAATGATTTTATATAGAGGTGTGCACAATTTGTTTTGGGTAGTGCAGTAAAATAAGCATCTGCATCTCCAACCAATATATATAGTAGTTGATAATTAATTTGGGACAAACAAAAAAAATATCTACAATAAAATTAGAATGGAGGTAGTATAATGTAGGGGTGAGAATTGGGTCAAACTTCGGATAGGACGAAAAAAACCCCAGGCGGGACCAAGACTGTTTAGCCCACCACAAACCAAGGATCGAACGAATATGTTCGGTCCGGTCAGAAAGGTAAAATGGTTGGTTGTCACGTAAGGCCGGACCGGACCGGGCCCGAGGACGAACATGAGGTAAAGTGTGGACCCAAGAAATATGTTCGATGCAGTTGGAGTCGTATCTCGTCATGTCCGCCAACCGTTATGCTCACCCCTAATATAATGTAAGCCCTAACATCTCTAATTCATAATCCTAAACACACTCTTAACAAAACATCTGCCCCAATTCTTTTAGTGTTTTACTTTACTGTTTACATATATTTAGTGTTTTACTTTACTGTTTACATATATTTATCATGTGTCTATTCTGTTTCCTTTCTAGCTATATTGCACATTCATTTCCAGCGTACTGAGCATGCATTTTACGTTTTCTCCTTCCTGTTCAATCTATTTTAACATGCATAAAAGTAGTAAGTACATGATCTTTAGAATCAAAACACCCAAATAAGCTCGTATCTTGGGGTTTCTCGACTCAATAACAAAATGTAACCAAGTCTTCAAACTTGATTATAGTAATGCAAAAATAAAAAAATAAAATAGTTTGTTTTCGAACAAGAAGCGTTAAGTCACAAGGCCAATAAGTTGAAAGAGCACTTTTGAATAAACTACGTTTTCAAATAAAGCAATACGTGTAAACAAGAGTATAGATCGAGTTTGCTTACAATGGGTAGGGTAATACAGTGAGATAAATGACCAAAGTACTAGAACCCGACTAGCTCTCCAAAATATAATGGAACCCGAAAACTTGCTTTCCTCCTCGACCCGACTCCACAGTAGACATGGTTGAGTGAGAGATGAAAATGTTTTGAAGTGATTTAGTAGATGTGAGTGTTTGTGAGTTCAATGTGTGAGTTTATATGTTTGTTTATATAGAAGGATATGAGCATGGTCTTCACGTGGTCTTCACGGTTTGTCTTCATGTGGTCCAAAAAGGAGACAAGGAGCCTGGTTTTGTCGACATCCTCATGGGAAAAGCCAAGAGAGTGATTCATATTCAATTATGGTTGTCCTTGGAGGTGAGAAGGTTGTTTGAAAGGTTTACCATTTTTGGAGGTGGATGAAGCGTTGTGCGAGAAGGGAGGAGCGAGAGAATGGCGATATTGGAGAGGAAGAAAGGTAGGATGGTGGGTTTTGAGAAAAGAGAAAAAAGAAAGAGATGATAAGGGGGGGGAAGGGGATATCCTAGTTTGTTGCTTTTGCTTGTCCTTTGTTGGCTGTAATCAAAGAAAGGAGAAAGGCTTGTCATAATTTGTCTCCTTGAACACATGCATATGTAAATATAGTGAAAAGACCAAGTTTTGGTTGGTGTTGGTTTTGCCTTGAGTTTGTCTCGTGGTGTACCACGAGAAAACAAAGAAATCATGTGAAAAAATATTTGGACAAGTACTTGACCTACACCGCATGAAATGGTAGACCAAGTTTTCTATTTGAGTTTTGTTTGTTTGATCTCTTGCTCGTGTGAAACCATGGTATCAAAATGTGAAAATACTTGTACTAATTATAATAATAATGGTGCGCCTGGTTAGTATTGTTTATCACATGCATACTACATATATTATGACCAAGGATGTTATTGTTTTGGCTTGATGGGGTCCTTGAAGTGAAGTAAACATGGTACCAAATATTACGGTGAAAACTCTTTTTAATAAAATACTTTAGGTGACGTTAGGGCTGAAAATAGATGGGTTAGGCCACATGAGAAAGAAAAGGTTTGGGTTGGATGGATAAAACACATGAGAGCCCAAGAAATATAGAATGAACTGGATCGGTAGTGTTGGGCGAGGCCGTGTTAAAAATATAAGGTTTATTATATATTCATTTTATAAAAATTTTATTATCGAGGTCGAGGTGAAAAAAAATATAATATCTCGTGACTTGTCGTGTTTAAAGCTTGAAAGGAAAAAAAATCTATCTTGAAGGTAGGAAATTCACGGTGGTTCTGAGCACCTACCCTTAAAAGAAAACCTCCTCGTGGTTTCACGCGAGAATCGTCGAGGTCGATACGGTGACGAGATGTGAGTATAAACTCTTAAAATATGACGTGGGAAGAGGCTAGTCGTTCAAGAAAGATTCGGTGACGTGAGGTGATAAGTGAACAGAGATAAAGGACTCATTAAACTAAATACAGCGGTTTCATAAAAGAGTACAATAGCGAGTTTAGAATAGAAGGTGTAGTGTCATATGAGGTTACGAAGGATAGGACATAAGAGTGCCATAAGAGACGTGACCCGGTGAGAGGTGGTTTAACTACAATTGCGAGGATCAAGTAGTTGTATGTTACATAAAGAAATAACATAGAAGCAGTGACGAGTTTACATTAAGAAATAACGTCGAGGTTGATCACGATGTGGTTATGCGTTACATCTGGAAATAACGTAGAGGTCTATCTGATGATGAGTTGTCGTTACACACGAAATAACGTATAAGTCGATCAGATGATGAGGGTATGCGTTACATCTGAAAACATATAAGCAATTAGAGGCATAGCATAGTGCGATATGGTAATTGTGGGCATGTTAAGCAGTTTAACATAGAGATGTAACAAGTATAAGCATTAAGTAGTCTACTCTACATCTCTTTAAATTAATTATTCCTTAATCTCATTCAGTTTGTTACATCAACTTTATTCTCATTTAAACTTCGCGGCCCAATCAAACAAGAACATTTGAAGTTTAAATGTAAGTTAATAGAAACAATGACTTTGAGAAATAATTAATTTAATTCAATTGAGAGCTTATACGACCACAAAATACATCATTAACACATATACGACTACACATGTAACATTGAGGCAAGGCATGGCGACATGGATTGTGGCGGCGTTGAAGTGTTTTTAAAAAAAATTGGTTATAGTTTAGGTTTTGAAAATACCTAATTCTCTATAACCTTGGCTAATACCTGTAACACACCCCAAATTTTCACACGGGCGTTAGTCATAGGGTGCTACTAAATCAATATACACAATACAAGGTAATAAAGAATGGAAATTTTATTCCATTTTCAAAACATAGAATAATTTAAGAAATAGTTTTACATCATTGTTTCAAAGTGCGGAAGTAAAGCCCATAAAAATATATGTTGTCCCATTAAAATTTGTATTAGATTTGCTTGAAAACACGGATGCGGTCTTCAACGAATGCCTTTGCCATTGCCCGCCAATAAGTAAACACGAGAAAAACATGCTAAAAATGTCAACACAAAGGTTGGTGAGTTCATAGGTTTAAGTTTCGAAAATCAAGTTGGACCACAGTTGCACATATAGCATCTCTGTGAATGACACTATATGCAAAAAGGCTATTACGCTAATACCAAGTTCATGCGACGAAACTGACGGTGTGCATGCATCTAGAAGCATGATAAATAAAGCCCGAAGTGTATTTCAGTACACTCAATCAATACGATATGATATACGCTCGGCGTTTGCCTATCGGTCAAACTTCGAGCGGGGTTGTCATCCCCATAGATCTATTCATAACAATGCGCCTCGAAAGGGAACTAACGGTAGCATAGTTGGGATTCAAGGTTGTTTCACGTAATAGTGTTTTCGGTTTGGTCCGAAGAGTTTTGCATGTTTCTCACCCCATAGTTTTATAAAGCATGTAAATAAGAGTAAAAGTGGGGCTATAAACTCACCTACGATTCGGTGAATAAAGCACAATGAGATCAAGTAACAAGTAGCTCCAACACGCAACCTAAATTAGTGCGGTAAATCTCAGTTTTGATTTTGTGTACTTTCGAAGTGTGTAAATAAATTTAAGTGTTTACAAGTTTGTGTTTAATGTTGCTTGTGAGACGAGTTCACGTCAAAATAGTTTCAAAATATTTTGTAATTATTGGCTCTTGGACAAACGTACAATCATATATAAAAGTATTCGTACACGAGTAGTTTACAGTTTAGAGAAAACGAAAGACTTAATACAGAAAATATTCACAATGAAAGTATTTGTGAAAGTAATTGCTTTGTAAAATAAAGATAAATACTTTACGCTAAGTATTCATGCGATATATAAGTGTGTTTATATAGTTGTTAGTGGATGATAAGTTTAGAAAATATTTATCTTAATGTTATAAATATTTTCTCCTCATTTTTAATTTTCAACTTTTAGTCGGGATTTATAATTACTAAATTCATTAATTTTACGAAATTGTGAACAAAAGCGTTGGAAATAATATAGTTTTGACATTTTTATTTATAGTTATAAAAAGGTATAAGTTTGGGGTCCAAAAATAGTTGTTTAAATGTAAAAATATATAAAAAATATGTTAAGTATTAAATTTGAGGGGTTGGAATTGTAAAGGGTTATATAAGTTATAACTTATATAAGTTTTTAAGAAAAGTTGATAAGTTCTCCAAACTAGAGGGGCTAAACTATCAAAAAGGTGAAACTTGTATAAAAAAAAATAAAAAGAAACAAAAGCGACCGCAAGCGAATTGAACCTCGACCCCTTGTTTGACCAACCACGACAACAACTTAGCTAGTCATCTTTTAGTGTTTTACTTTCTTTGTTTATATATTTATCATGTGTCTATTCAGTTTCCTTTCTAGCTATATTGCACATTCATTTCCAGCGTACTGAGCATGCATTTTACGTTTTCTTCTGTTCAATCTATTTTAACATGCATAAAAGTAGTAAGTACATGATCTTTAGAATCAAAATAAGCACCAAGATAAGCTCGGCTTATCTTGGGGTTTTCTCCACTCAATAACAAAATGTAACCAAGTCTTCAAACTTGATTATAGTAATGCAAAAATAAAAAAATAAAATCGTTTGTTTTCGAATAAGAAACGTTAAGTCACAAAGCCAATAATTGAAAGAGCACTTTTCGAATAAACTACGTTTTCAAATAAAATGAAATACGTGTAAACAAGAGTATAGATCGAGTTTGCTTGCAATGGGTACGGTGTACGAGTGAGATAAATGACCAAAGGACTAGAACCCGACTAGCTCTCCAAAATATAATGGAACCCGAAAACTTGCTTTCCTCCTCGACCGACTCCAGAGACATGGTTGAGTGAGATGAGAAAATGTTTTGAAGTGATTTAGTAGATGTGAGTGTTTGTGAGTTCAATGTGTGAGTTTATATGTTTGTTTATAGGATATGAGCATGGTCTTCACGTGGTCTTCCTGGTTTGTCTTCATGTTGTGGTCCAAAGGAGACAAGGGGAGCCTTGGTTTTGTCGACATCCTCATGGGAAAAGCCAAGAGAGTGATTCATATTCAGTTATGATTGTCAGGTGAGAAGGTTGTTTGAAAGGTTTACCATTTTGGAGGTGGATGAAGCGTGTGCGAGAGGAGAGGAGGCGAGAGAGAATGCGATATTGGAGGGAAGAAAGAGTAGCTTGGGCGTGGGTTTTTAGAGGAAAGGCAGAAAAAAGAGATGATGATAAGGGGACCAAGGTGATATCCTAGTTTGTTTTTTTTGCTTGTCCTTTGTTGGTATAATCAAAGAAAGGAAGGCTTGTCATAATTTGTCTCCTTGAACACATGCATATGTACGTATATAGTGAAAAGTAGAAGACCAAGTTTTGAGGTTGGTGTTAGTTTACTTGTGTTTGTCTCGTGGTGTACACGAGAAAACAAGAAATCATGTGAAAAAATTTTGTGACAAGTACTTGACCTACAAGAAATGGTAGACAAGTTTTCTATTTGAGTTTTGTTTGTTTGATCTCTTTTCGTGTGTCCGTAACCATGGTATCAAAATGTGAAAATACTTGTGCTAATTATAATAATTGTGCGCCTCGTTAGTATTGTTTATCACATGCATACTACATATATTATGACCAAGGATGTTATTGTTTTGGCTTGATGGGGTCGCGGTGGTAGTGTAAAATTTTACCAAATATTACCCGATGAACACTCTTTGGTAATAAAATACTTTAGGATTGACGTTGAAATAGATGGGTTAGGCCCACATGAGAAAAGGTTTGGGTTAGATGGATAAAACCACGAGCCCAAGAATATAGAATGAACTGGATCGGGTAGTGTTGGGCTTAGAGGCCCGGTGTTAAAATATAAAGGTTTATTATATATTCATTTTATAAAACTTTTATTATCGAGGTCGAGGTGAAAAATAATATCTCGTGACTTGTGCGTGTTTAAAGCTTGAAAGAAAAAGAAAAACTCTATCTGTGAAAAATCGGTAGGGAAATTTACGAGTGGTTACACTAAACGCCAAAGGTACTGTCAGGTCAACAGTCCATTCGGGTAATGGCCTTCCAGACCGCCATTCGATGGAGTATTTGGTCCTTCGTCCATTGGGCCGCTGGGCCATATACGTCGTCATGTCCCCTCAGTATCATGTTATTTGTTCTTGACAAGTGACATGATACTTAATCCATTTGTCTTTTGGGCTCGTTTGGAGTCGTTGGGTTTGCTCTGGGCTTCATGGTCTGTGCTGTGAACAGTGCGTTTAAGCCCATTGGGTGAAAGTAGATTAAAATAAGATTTACATTGATTTGTAAGATTGTGCCACGTGTTAGACGCGCATTCGCTGACGGTTCAAATTCGTCCGCGTCCTTTCCTGATACGACGGGACGTTTCGTGTCCCCACCTCCTTTGCCTATATAAATCGTTTCACACTCCATTTGTAAATTTTACTTTTTACTCTCATCTGCTTTACTGTTTGTTTTCAAGTCATTCGGCGATCCCAGGTGTGTTCTTCTTTTATTGATCCTTCCTCGTCTGTGTTTACCTTCTTGTCCCTATCCGATGGCTTCAGGATCCGAACATCCAGCCGCCGACACTGCTCCTAAATCTGATATGCATATTTACTCTTCCGTGCTTTCCGAGGGGCAATTGGAGAACATTATTGGGGAATATGGGATTCCGATTGACCTTCATCCCCGCTTACCTCCGGCGGACTTCACTATGAACAACCTTCCTGGGGACGCCATTGGGTTGTACGAACAATTTTGCATTCTCGGGTGTCCGGGTACCTTTCTCTACCTTTCTCCTGAGGGTGATAAGATATTTCAAGGTACATATTTCCCAGATGGTACCCATCGGCTTGAACAGGCGGTCATGTTTGAGGTTTCTTGTCGGAGCTTGGAGATTGAGCCCTCGTAAACTTATTCGGGTTTTACAAGTTAAACAAGCAAGGGCATTGGTTCTCCTTTGAGAGACGGACCGAGAAGGCAGAATCATATTTTAAGGAGACTTGCTCGAGTTTGAAGAAGCGGAAAGATAACTATCTAATCTAATTTACCGGAGGGCTATCCCCGATGCTATGCCATGGAGGCATCCGGACTCAAATGTCATGGACAATGCTCCTTCTGGTGGTTGCGAAGATGCAGATGTCCGGAGGTTGTGCGAAGGAGTTGTGGACCTTCGGCCAATTCACTCTAAGCTTTTGTTTGAGGCTGGGTTAACCAGGATCTGGAAGCATCCCGGCTTTCATCCGGAGTTTAAGGATTTTGACAAGAATGTGCGTAGACGTCCAAATTTGTTTTGCCTTTTTAGGGTGTTTTCTTCTTTTCCTGTTAATGAATTTTTTCTTCTTTCTTTTTTTTTGTTGCAGTTATCACGATGTCTCAGTACCTGCGTTTGAGGTCGGAGCAGGGGTCTCAATTGAGTCGGTGTTGCCCGTTGGTCGAAGGGGAGGAGATTCCCCAGCATGTCACCCAACCTTTGAGAGTGGATGAGGCCATCCCTGAGCCGAGACGGGTCTAGAAGCTTGTGGAGAAGGCGACGGCGATCTTGGCGAAGGAGAAAAATAGAAAGCAGATGGAGAAGAGGTCTGCTACCGGAGCCTCGTTGATGTTGAAGAGGAGGAGACAGAATTATCCTTCTATTGAAGTGTCATCGAGCCCTGAGAATTCTCAAGGTGCTCATTCTGCGTCTCATTTGAATGTCTTAAGACCGGATGATGTGATTGATGTTAATGAACAAGAGATTGTTGGTGGGGGAGGTGCTGGTAGCCAGGAGGGGGTTTTACTTGATACAAAGGAGACTGCGGTGGCGATTCCTCCTGTTGTTCACGGGTTACCCCGGAGCCCGTAGTCCAAGGTATGATTCCTTCTTGGTAAGTATGCGATGTTGTCAGTGTTATATGTTTTTTGTTTCTGAGTGAATGTTGAGGAGACGGTCCAGCATCAGGCGGGACCTTACACCGGGGGGTTCTCAGGAGGTATTATTTGGCTTCTTTTCTTTTTCATTATCTTTCCGTTTCTCCTCTCCTTTTGTAAAAACTTCTCTTTCTTCGGGTGGTTTTGGACGAAGGGGTTCTGGTGAACCCTTCATCCCTGGTTGGTGCTTGACGGCTAATACTAGCCTGAATGATGTTGCCCTTTGCCGGGATATGATGTCCAATCTTGCTCCTCCCTTCATTCGTGCCGAACAGGATGATCTTTCAGACGAGAGGGCTTTGTACAGGGGTGGTTTGAGCTATGCCACGGGTCACTTGCCGTTGCTGAAGTTTTCAAGAGGTTTGAGCGCTTGAACCATCACTACAGCTATCAGGGCCTCTCGTCTGCTCGGACTTGAGCCCTTACTTTCTGAAGCCCAAAATAAACTTCGCTCCCAGATTGCCATCAATGAAAAACTTGCCGCTGATCATCAAGTCCTTCAAGAAGCTCACCAAGGATGTGATCAAAAGGAAGGGGGCGAGGACTAAATTGGGGCTTGGAGGAAGAGGTCAAGGTGTTAAGGGCTAGGATGAGGCTTGATGGAGAAGATCGAGATCCACTGGAGGTCTTTGGGAAGAAACCTCTGAGCTGGAGAGTGAGAAGGGGATGCGAGGAAAAGAGAATATCTGAGGAGGTTGCTATTAAGTCGAGGCGGGGAGAAATGCTACGTTTCAACTATGTAAAAGAATTGATCCCTACAGTGATTTGTTGGTTACAAGGGAGTAAAGAGTATCAGCAGGCTTGGGGCGGTGTTCTTCTGCTATTGACTCAGATGGTGGGCGAAGTTGGAAGGCAGAGATGAAGAGGAGAGGGGTGATAGGATTGTTGCGAAGCAGAATGATTTTGATATGGAGGCTGTTCAGGGCTTCACTAAGGCTTACGATGCAATGTTCACCCGGAGCTTCCCATATATTGAGAAGATCAAACGATCCTACCACCTCTCTTTGGCAGATTTGATGAACATCCTTCCCGATGGGACGGGAGCCACCCCGGGGGCCAGTTCTTCCGGAGCATCTTAGCACTTTCCCCTTGTCTATTTTCATTTATGTTTGAAGCGGGCCTGTGTGCCTTTGTGTGATGATGTAACCAAACAACTTTTATTCGTATTTCTATGGTTGGTGTATGTAATCTTGAACAATATTTATGGTTTATGCTCAATCAGGGTCGTCCGTGTATCCGGACGGCCACTTTTGATTATTTATGTTTGCATACTTTGTGTTTGTATGTATTTTGTTGTCGCCTGTTGGTGCATACACCTGGGGGCTCATCCCTGGCGTCGTCACGCCTTCGGGGAATCTGCATGCCGTTTGGGCATATATGCCTCGGCTCTTCCCTTAATGACTTAGCATTATTCGGGGGTATGCAGCTGCCTTACCGAATGGTATGTGGGCCTTCACTAGTGTCGTTGCACTTATGAGGGTAAAATAGTTTTGATTATTGGGTTTTCAGGTGCACGGTCAGAGGTATCTAATCTCCGCCGGTTTGCACCCTTTCTCTTTGCACAAGACAATCATGGGAAAATTTTCCTCCACCGTCTTAGGCAGGGGAATATATCATTACTTGATGAAAGTGAAAATAAAATAGTTCATGCCGTAAAACATTTCATTTGTTAACATTTAAAGAAACACTTTTCAAATTCATGGCGTGCCACTTAGGGCACCTCTTCTTCGATCCATAGTTTCCAGCTTATATGAGCTGTTGAGATTTCTTCCTTGACTGATAGGGCCCTTCCCATTTTGGTCCCAGTTTGCCCTGATCTTCGGCTCTACTAGCTTCATTCTTCGGTACGAAACTCTCCGGTTTAAAAGATACAACCGTGCCTTTGGTTATAGTACTTTTCGGCTTAGCGTCTTATACCTAGCTTCCATCATGGCCGCTTCTTCTCTCTCGTTCTGTAGTAGGTGAGATTGAGGCGAATTTTATCTTCATTTTGTTCTTTCATTCGGCGGGGTCTTTCCTCCCGAGACCTTCTATCCTCCTTATTTTTGTATGTCGTATACCTATCTGCTGTATGGTGCTTCACTTCCATAGGTAAAAATTTGGCGTTTCTCCGTTGCTTTCGTCTTGATAGATGTTGGTGTGCTTGAGAACATTGGTAGCTCATCCACCCATCCTGCTTTGCACATCTAACCTTGTTTTGATTCCCTCCATCAAGCTTTTGTTCGCCCTTTCTACTCCCGGATTTAACTGCATATGGGCTTACGGTACGTGTTAATTTGCTTGATGTTGAGTTTTTCACCACTACGGAAGGGATTGTACACGAACTATTTTGCATTATCCGTGACAATGACGGGAGGCAAGGCACACTATGTTGTCCCATACAAACCTTGTAATGTCCTTGCCGGTGATCCTTGCCAATGGCTTGGCTTCAATCCACTTGGTGAAATAGTCGATGGCGACTAGGATGAACTGACCTTCCCGCCCGGGTAGGGGCCTACTATCCATCCTTTGAAGGCCATGGAGCCATGTATGGGAGTGGAGCGGTTGGGAGTTGCGGTGAGTGGAGCGGGAATCACATTTGAGTACCTCGTTCTGGCGTCTCGGTGCATGGAGGGCCAATAGTAACCTTGCGCATGGATTTTGCTACGATTGGCGTGGACGAAATGCATCCGCAGGCTCCATATGTATCTCACTATAGCGTAATTCGCCTACAAAGGGACCCGCATCTCATCATAGGCACGAGATAGGCTTTTTGTAGAGCATTCCATCTTTTATAACATCTTGGGCGATCTTCATCCTTAGAGTGCGAGCTTCATTAGGGTCATCGGCGGACTCCTCTTCAAGGCCACTTGGGATGAGGTCATCGTTGTCCCCTTCCCTCCACAATATTATTAACCTCCTTTCCTTCCGTCACCTCTCTCTTAACACCTCTACCGGCACCTCCTTCGTCGGTGATCAAAAGCAGCGGTGGCTTGACTTACTAAGAACATCGCCTTTTGATTCGACATTGAGAATGTTCAGGATGGTAAAGTTTTCAAAGCTTGCTAATATTCCTTTACCTTTGCCAAGTACTTGATTATGCTTTCATGGCTTGCCACGTAATCTCCGTTTATCTGGTTGCCACCGCTTGAAATCCACGGACTTGAGATCACTAACGTGCGCCTTCACGCCATTCATAAACCCGCTAGTAGCGCTTCATACTCAGCTTCGTTATTGGTGCTTTCAAAATCTAGCCGGATGGCATAGGTGAACTTCATTCCTAGAGGCTAATCAAGTACAAGGCCACGCTCGGAACCCTTGTTGTTAGACTTCGTCCGGTGTACAGCCACTTTCCTTCTTCCTCTTCTTCTTGGTGGTAGAAGTATTTGCCATTGCTTTCTCCGATGGGGGTTTCGGCGAAATCGCACAAAACTTGACCCTTGATTGCATTCCGCGGCTCATAGGTGATATTATAAGCGCCCTAATTCCACCGAAATTGGCCCACTTTCCGGACACTTCGGCTTGTTGAGGATGCTTTATTGGGCGGTACGTGATTACCTTGATGGGGTGTGCTTGAAATATCTCGGAGCCTCTTTGACATGTGCAATAAAGAGCGCCGGCTTATTGGGGCATAGTTCCTACGCCTCGTTGAGCGTCCTACTTACATAGCGGGGTAAATGTTTCCTTCCGATTCGGTAGAACCGCGTGCCTCCTCCAGAAGCTGCGAGGTAGACATACTGTGCTTCCTTCGCCATTGGCGTTGTTAATGAGGGGAGATCCATTATCAGCTTCTTCATTTCCTGTAAAGCCTTTTCCGCATCCTCCGTCCATCGATACTCCTATTTGTTTTCCTTGGTGATGTTTTTGAGTGTTTCAAAGAATGGCAAGGACCTTTCGGCGGAACGGGACAAGAAATGATTAAGTACTGCCAATTTACCGCTGAGGCTCTGCATCTCTTTTAAGGTACTGGGGGATTGCATATCCATTATCGCCTTTGTCTTCTTGGTTTGCCATTCCTCGAGTTACCATTTATCCCAAGTTTCCTTCCTCCATCCCAAAGGAGCATTTTTAGGATTGACTTCATGTTTATCTTCGAAGGTTATCAAATGTTTTGCGACTATGCGCTAACATTTCATGATTGTTTGATGACCATGTCACCCGCATCGAGTTCCTCCCTACATACATTTGGAAGCGAGAGTCTATCATCCGCGGTAGGTGGCTGGCATTCTTTAGGCCGAATGGCATCTTGGTGTAGCTGATAAGTCCTTGTTCCGTATAGAACGCTGTTTTCTCCTCATCTTCTCTTGCCATATGCACTTGATGATATCCTTTGTAAGCATCCAAGAAATACTTGTACTTGTATCCCGGCCGACAATCTTCCAATCAATCTCCGTGAGGTAGTAGTCCTTAGGCGGCGAGTTGATGTTTTTGTCGATGCACATCGCCCGGTTTTGTCGCGCTTAACCTAAAACAGGGTTGGATATCCATGTAGGATATTTTACTGGTATGATGATGCGGCTACCCACCTCTTCCACTCTTTTGTGACCGCGACCGATCGATCCCCGCCAACTTTGGCGTTTGGCATACGGTTCCATGATGGGTTGGCATTGAGTGTGCTCGATTATTCGGAACCCCATCATATGCGCGGGCAATACATCAAGGTTTCTTTGAAGCGCTCTTTGAGGCGTCTTTTGCATTGGAGGACGGGTACCTCCTCGTCGCGGCGCCGGGAAAAGCGGTTGATCGTCACTTCCCGTTAAGCCCACTTGGCTTTGGCTTCTTCTTCCTTATCCTGGGAGGATTGGCGCAATCTTTCCAACCTTCTACACTCGAGATGATGGCGGGCGAATGACAAGTGGCAATTCCACGAGTTGGGAACTTCATCATGGAGTGGACCGTGGAGGTATGGCTCGCGAGATCTTCAATCGGTCCTTCCAAGATTACGTTGTATGGTGATGGAGCCGAATAACCGTGAACTTCATTCGACTTTCTGTAAAGCCCTTCATCTCGAGCGAAACATCAACTCAATCTTCCCCAACGGTCGTCACTTGTCCAGCAAAGGATCACGTACTGCTGCTGGCTTTTAGGGATCTTATGTCGGATGCAAGTTGTTGAAGCGTGTTGAACATTACCTCCACCGAGGCTCCCTCGTCTACAAAGACCCTTCTTACAAGATATCCTTCCATGGTTGCTTCCACTATGATGGGGTCGTCCGACACATCCCCATCGGGAAGAGGAGGGAATGTTATGGGCACATTCATCCATCTTTCTTCTTGTTCCGACGACTTCCTCTTCCTTCTTTCGGGCCATGTCCGGATCATGTTGATGACTTTTTCCTTTGCTCCCGTTTCCTTCTTGGGGGTGTCCCTTCTCCCTTCGTCACGAGATCTCTAACCAAGTGATTCAACTTTCACGACTCCAAGGCTAATTCTGTTGTTTCTTAAGCTGATAACAATCATTAAATTAGTGTCCTTTTCTCCGTGATAGTCACAATATTTGTCTTGGTTCTCCTTCCAGGGTGGATCGCGCATCGATTTTGGGGGACGTAGACGCAGCTGATGCTCTGTGGCCAAAATTTCTTTCGGAGGCTTGATGAGTGATTCCAACGTCAGACGGGGGTTGTTCCGGCTAATATGATCGCTCCGAGAGGGCAAGTAAGGTGCCGACCTGTCCCCGTGACGATAAGAACCTACACGATC
>OU343216.1:92301470-92358210 GCA_910596185.1 Chrysanthemum makinoi | reverse complement strand
TTATATATAGAATCCGAATTTTTTAGTTTTAGTGTGTAGTCTTTTGGAGTAAAAACCTAAACCGAACCAAGGTTGTCTTGTACAGTATTTTAGGGTTCCAAACCCTAACTTACATCAAGATAAGTCTTTTACTTCATTAATTCAATTATGTCTTCAATTATTTGTGTGTATGCTTGCATGTTCTCCATGTCCGGCTAATTTACTTGTGTGTTTGCTTAGGGAATATGAAACTTAATTATTGAATATTGATTGGTTGTCTCTTATCTTAATTGTTTAATGATCTAGTTATGCGATAGGTCATTCGTTGTGTTATTAATGCTTGATTAATCTTTGTGAACCTTAGACTATAACACTTAGAGCGATTGTAGGCTAAATCATCCAAAGAGTGCTTTAGAGTTAGAGTTTATAATTCCTAGAGGTTTTTGTAGACGAGACCCTTTGGTAAGTTCACAGAGTTAGGGATAAATGCATACCCTACGACTTTAGACACACAACGCGATTAAGAATAAGGTCGTGACAATTCAACCATCAATAGGAGATAAGGTAAGGCCCATCTTTAAACTATCATACGAGCATAATTAGACATAGACTACATACACCTTAGATTAGATAATTAGACAAGTAGAGTAATCGGTAGAAATACCAACCCCCAAATCCAAACCCCGAGGTTCGTACCTTTCCATTTTCTAAAAACATAAAAAGATAAAAATAATCTTCCTCAACCCCAACCTTAGCGTAGTAACTTCTCACTAGCATTCCTATTCCCCTAGAGAGCGATATCACAGAGTGGCTTACCACTAATACTACACTACAACGATTAGGTTCACTGCCTAGGGTGTTATAAAACTTGCTCGAAGAAAAGGAAGTTCCTTTGACCCCGATCGACGCGTGTAGCGTTAGCGCTATCAAGTTTTTTGGCGCGTTGCCGGGAATAGAATAGCTAGTTAGTAGTCCACCTCGTTTAGGTTTCTTTGCTTGATTCCTATCAAGTAAAAAAATTTTCTCATTTTTTAGCTTCCTCGTAGTCTATCCCCCGTCTTCGTGACTTTTTTAAGTAAAATCCATCACTCACATGATACGTTCTTTCGCTTCCTACCGTTCCCAATCCGAAATTGAGAACGCAATCCACTAAAACCCCTCACCCGTTCACCATTTTGGGAATCACCTAGGACATAATGAGATAAATTGGCAACAACAAAGTCCTTTCTATGACTCAGTTCGATGAGGAATTTGATTATGGAGAAGCACTTGATAGCGGGGAGGTCATCAATGAAGTTAGTTTTGAAATTGAGGAAGACCCATCCCAATGTTTTGACCCTAGGTGTAGAATTGAGAAGGATGGGCCCTTTAACATGCAATTCCCTTGCAAAATAGGATTAGAAGGGTTCGATGCTTACTTAAATTCATTCTTGCCTTTAAACTTAATCTCAAAGGACCTATACAATAAAATCAAGATCAATGAGTTAACTTATCAAGGGAACAATGTTGTTGAGCATCACTCATTTGCGTGTTTGTTGGAAGCTTTGCTTATTTGGTAGAGTTCATGGTCTTAGAAGATTTAGGAGAATTTATTGATAAGGACCTCACTCAAGTAATTTTTGGAAAACCTTTCAAAATAATGACTAGGTTGAATGAACGGATGATTGATGTTCTAATTATATTCTCTGATGAAGTTGAAGACTTTATCTACCAAATGCCACGCGCTCATCCTAGGTTTAAACATAAGGATATTGAGGCTTGTAATAGGATGACCCTATTCCATTGCTTAGTGAAAGGGATAAGCAAAGTGGACTTAGGTACCCATATGAAAAAGCTAAGCGGTATTACAAAAATGCCTTGAATTAGGAGATGATTACAAAAAGAATGAAAGAACGTTGGAATGGATTAAGTATGAGCACGTGGCGTGCCGAG
The DNA here is from genome assembly GCA_910596185.1 of Chrysanthemum makinoi. NCBI lineage: Eukaryota > Viridiplantae > Streptophyta > Magnoliopsida > Asterales > Asteraceae > Chrysanthemum > Chrysanthemum makinoi. The sequence continues at coordinate 92,356,299 of OU343216.1, read as the reverse complement.
AAGTTAAACCACGACCACAGTCTAGCTACAAGACTCATAAATAAAGAAAGCACTCCGTGGGAGGCAACCCATGCTTAATTGTTTGCTTGTTAGTGTCATATATCTTTTATTGATTGTTTAATCTCATGTTTAAATTTGTAAAAATGCTTTATTTTGTTTTAACCTTGTCTTAATTGCATATAAAGGTATTTTACATAAGGGATAAGTGTAGGGAGGATTACACACTTTTCAAAAGAATAAACATCGAATAGCAATTAATTAAAAGATATATATGTGTGTTTGTTCGAGTCAAATGCTTGTATCGAGTTATAATGGATGTTTTGAGAAATTTTCAATTCTAAAGATGTAAATTTTCCAGAATTGTTTTCGAATATGAACCCAGTTTTTGTCGGATAACCTGACGGATCAGGATCTAACCTACGGCGTCGGGAAGGAGTAAAAACAACAGATTACTTTTTTTTCTCGTTTTCTGAGCTACTTATAAATTTTGAATTTTCAAGTCTTAATTTTCCAGAAATTCTGTAAACATTCATTCCACAAGCATTATATCCTAGTTTAATCGAGTCTTATATATATTATATTACGATTTTACGCGAAGGTTTCGTTTGTTTTCTTCAAGTGTGCAGGTTTAAATTATCAAGAAGAAGATACATAAGATTGGAAGGAGCTTTTCACGCATACATTTTTCTTGGAAAGGATTTAACCACCACTTTACATGGATCCTACCGAGCTAATCAGGGGAGTATTAGTTTCTTTCGTTTTTCATTACCTTCCATTATCATAAATTTGATACTTTCGGGGAACATTGGGGACAATGTTCAGTTTAAGTGTAGGGAGGGAAAATAAAACGGAACTTTGAAACTATGCTTATCCTTGAATATTTGCTTTGTCCAATTGCATTTGTGTAATAAACCATGAGAAAATGTTGGTTAGGGTAATTTTGGCACCAAATTTAAAATTTTTCATGACATATAGGAGTGGGCCATTAGTCTTAACAAAAGCGTCTCACGGATAGGAAGTTATATGACTAGCACAAAAACCCTTTACCACCTAAATTCCACCCAAAATGTGAGGATCGCCCTTAGATTAGTAGGAATTAAAGCATTCATCTTTAATGCTTAGAGTGTGAACGGTAGTATATTAGATTCTAGAACTTGTTTTGTGATGCATTCCGAGATCGCTAGTAAGACTACACTTGTTTAGTTAGGAATAACTAAATGATAAGAGGCATTAGGATAACCCTTGTTTGATACCCGTAATATAATTACTTCTTCCACATCGGTTGAGTAATTCCCCCACGCCTTTGCGTTGTACTCATCTTTAGTATACGATACCCCTAGTTAACCCCTCAGAGCATATCCTTTTCGCGGTTCTTGATGTTTGGTTTTTCGGAATATCAATGAAGAGCATTGTTTACACCCACCCCAAATGTACACCCAAATCGTCTTAGCCTACCTTGTATGCACTCACTTTTAGTGCATTATTGTTATCACCTAAACCCTTAGTTCAATTATCTAGTTGCTTGCATGAGTTGCTAAGTCGAGTCATATCCTTTGTACACAGTTTTGGGATGATTGGGACTCATGGGAAAAGTTAAAGTTTAACTGGAAGGGAACGTTAAATTCTCTTATTTGAGAAATAATATACTCCAAGTGTTTTGATCTTTTCAATTCGGGTCAAATTAGTGTTAGAGTAATAAAAACTCAAGTGTAGGGATGTGCCTATAAATCACTATCATTTTGGTGTTACCGTAGAGGATGGTAGAGTAAAAGTGTATGGAAAAAAAAGAAAAAAATTAGAAAAGAGAAAGAAAAAAAATAGAGTGTTTAAAAAATACGGGCTACCATCCTACATCTATCTTTAAATTTATGTTTGTTTGTTTCAGTTATCTAGAGTTTAAAGTGTCTAGTCTTGGCTTAGCAACGCCATTCTTCGTATGCTTGTAACATAGAGATTTTTGACTTGCCACCACTAAATAGCCTATCCCACCAAACCCTTTCTTTCCCTACCGTAAGCCTAACATTACAACCCTTTAAAGACCTCTTTGATAGTCTTTCCTAGGTGCTTACGCCAAAGCGATAGAGGTTTGATCTATTCTCAAGCCTATGGTAATCTATGTACTAGGACCGGTTAATGAGTGTTTATCTTCCATTTCCAACTTGATATATTTCATATACACCCGAGAGATGTGAGTATCCAAACACCCCATGTGAGGTGCTAGTATGTAATTTCCGTGCTTGTTATGACTTTTCGGGGCTTATATGTGTTGTGGATGCTTTAAACCAATGCTTCATGACCCCAACTTATAAATTAATTGGCTAAAAGCACATTTGCTTGAGGACAAGCAAATACCAAGTGTAGGGATATTTGATAAGGTTTTAAAATATACCTTTTTGAGGGGTCGTTTAAGCCCTTATTTGATCACTTTTGTATTCGTTATTACTTAATATCGTTCCTTTTCACTTTTTAGGTCTTTTGAAGGCAAATTGTTGTAATGGCACTTATTTGGGCGAAAAGGCCTATGAAAATGGCCAAAGTCAAGTCGAGACACTCAAGCTGCTGAAATACAGGGTGGCGACGTCCTGCTTAACTGCGATGCCGTCCAGGGCACTTCGTGACGGGCAGTAGCCAAATTGCTTATTTTCAAGTGACGGTGTCAGGCTTTAAAAGTAGGCGTCGCAACTCAGACGACCTAGATTTGATCCAGGCCCGGTCGAGAGACTAAAGGGGACGGCGTCACAAGAACGGTGACGCGTCTCAAGACTAACGTGGCCAAGAAGAAACCCTAATGACGGCGACCCGCGGCGTCACATAAAGTGACGCCGTCGCGTAATATTATATAGAATCCGAATTTTTAGTTTTAGTGTGTAGTCTTTTGGAGTAAAAACAAGCAGAACCAAGGTTGTCTTTATACGGTATTTTGGGTTCCAAACCCTAACTTACATCAAGATAAGTGTTTTACTTCATTAATTCAATTATGTCTTCAATTATTTGTGTGTATGCTTGCATGTTCTCCATGTCCGGCTAATTTACTTGTGTGTTTGCTTAGGAATATGAAACTTAATTATTGAATATTGATTGGTTGTCTCTTATCTTAATTGTTTAATGATCTAGTAATGCGATAGGTCATTCGTTGTGTTATTAATGCTTGATTAATCTTTGTGAACCTTAGATTATAACACTTAGAGCGGTTGTAGGCTAAATCATCCAAAGAGTGCCTTAGAGTTAGAGTTTATAATTCCTAGAGGTTTTTGTAGATGATACCCTTTGGTAAGTTCAAAGAGTTAGGGATAAACGCATACCCTACGACTTTAGACACACAACGCGATTAAGAATAAGGAGGTGACAATTCAACCATCAATAGGAGATAATTAAGGAGTAATAAAACCAAATTAAACACATCTTTAAACATCATCATGAGCACACAATAATTAGACATAGACGACATACACCTTAGATTAGATAATTAGACAAGTAGAGTAATCGGTAGAAATACCAACCCCCAAATCAAACCCGAGATTAGTACCTTTCTATTTTCTAAAAACATAAAAAGATAAAAAATAATAAAAAATCTTCCTCAACATTAGCGTAGTAACTTCTCACTAGCATTCCTATTCCCCTAGAGAACGATATCAATACCCGTGGCTTACCCTACTACTACACTACAACGATTAGGTTCACTGCCTAGGGTGTTATAAAACTTGCTCGAAGAAAAGGAAGTTCCTTTTACCCCAAACGACGCATGTAGCGTTATCAATCCTTTGGATGTTCAACTAGATATCATTCGCAGGCTACCTCCTAAGTCTATACTCCAGCTACGTAGCGTTATCAATCCCACGATGAGTGTTTTTCACGCTAATTTGATCAGAGGTCACAAAGGTTTATGTTAGCTTTTAATCTTATTTGACCGCTACGGTACTTCGTACAGATTTAATGCTTTCATCTATGATAGCAGTTGGCAATTCTCATGGTCTTTTGTGTTTTGTTTATGGCTCTAATCTAATGTCTGTATTTGGAACCGGCAATCAAAAATTACTTGGTACATGTCCCGTTTTACCGCGCATCAAATTGAATGTAAAAAGATTTGTTTTGGTTTTGCCATCCGTCAGGACACTCTTAACCAACGATCGTGAAGGTCTCCTATCCTGTTTTCCAAAGTGGTTTCTGGTATGTTTCTGTCTTTTCTTTCAACTCGTTAAGGTGGACATGCCTTGAAAATTTCCACCCCTCGTGAAACTATCAAATTGAAACGTCAAAGTCAGGCAGTTGTAGGTCATTTTATCTATTGGACTGGGAGTGAAAAGTTAACTAATGAGGACGGTGTTACATACAAGATTTATATGTTGATTTTGTTTGATTTGGTAACCAACCAATTTAAAGTTATAGACCTTCCGCAGATTTTAAAAATGAACTCCCAGTTCCATTCTATGTTTTCGATCTTGGAACCTCTCTAGTGATTTCTGGTATGATTATTGATGAAGATATGCCATTGTTTTGTGGATGGGTGTTGGACGTGAATGGTTTTGCCATAAGATCATTTAGAAGCCTCTTTTCCATCCCCACCCTATTATCTATTCGTTTGCTTGGGTTTACAAAGGATAAGGCTCCAATAGTGGGCGTACTAGCAACCATTTGGGTCACTCCTATTCTGTACAACAAAGAACTTGAATTATTTGTCAGAATTTTAGAATACGGGATCTTTCTACATCGTCCCATACAAAGAATCTCTTCTTTTGTTAAATCATACAGACTATGCTGTCTATAGTATGTTTTATTTATAACTTACAATTCTATTCATGTTCCTTTTAAACATTATCACTTGATTTGGTTAATGATATATCAATGCCATTTTCAACAGGTTTGTTCGGCTGAAGTTATGGATCAGGCTTAATGGGAATTAAGGTTTGTGGGTTTTAGTACGTGTGTGTGAGAAGGAAGCATTGGACTGTTTACATTTTTCGTAGTCGATGAATGTTATCAATCAAGTGGTTATATAATATGTAACAATTAAAGTTATAACCATGTAGTAATCGTAATATGTAGTTGGTTGTCTGTATCAAACGTTGTATGTCAACGTATTTACTATTTCATCTCTTCTGTTATCCTATTATCCATTTTTTTATCGGGCAACAAGCGGTTGTTACCCAAAATAATTTTGGCAACTAATTTTGTTTTGGGCAACTTGTTTTCCATCGGGACTACTTTATAAACCCACGACTCCTTCTAGGCATTTCGTATTCTACACCTACTAATAACTACCAACTTGAGACAATGCACACTTCCAAAAATAGAGGTTTAACATTCAACACTAATACAAATTAACTAGCAGTTGTAAGTTTACTACAGCGGTGACGTACTGTTCCCCATTGCAATGCATAGTAAAAACACTTAATTTAAGTAATCGAGCATAAGCGATTAGCATTTTTTATGTTTACAAACGTCGTATAAAGCTGAAAATAATCAACTCAAACGAATGTCACTCTACACATCTGATAACTGATGCGTTGTGAAGATGTTCTTTAAAAAATAATACAAGTGAAGATGTTGATGTTTTTAGAATGAGTGATGGTCTTTAAAATTGTTTCGTCGATTAACATAAAAATCTGAAATCCGTTTAGCGAAGGATCTACTATAGAAGGTGACTAAACGAACACAACCTAGTACTCCTTAAGAAGAATAATAATTAACGAACAGTTATTCTCACTAAACACCTGATATGTTGTTAATACACGAATACTCTGAATAGTATTGCCGTTTACAACCTTGAAGTGTATTTCTAATATCACCAAAACTTATATAGAACTAAAACCTAGGACCTCCTTTAATAGGATAAGGAGTCCTTTACAAAATACACTAAGTATTGTACAAGATAAATATACTTACAATACTTATCTAATACAAAACATCCTATCGAAGACATTCTAGAATATTACATATTCATCCCACACAATCATACTAGCAGTGACAAGTACATTAGTAGTGGTACGCGACTTTTCTGCCACGGTTTGTGTATGCTAACACTCTTATTTTCGTGGCTTTTCCGGTGCGGGTCTTTTGCCTTTATCCTTTTCTTGAAGGAGTTTCGGTGGCTTGCTTCGCGTGGCCCGGCAAATTCAACCATGGGATTCCCGATGAATTAGATAGGCCTTTCAACTTCAATGGGCCTTTCAGGGGTTTCCGTCTAAATACGCCCTCTGCGCGGTACAGGAAGGGCTTTTGGTAATGTAGCCCACAACAGCGCAGTTTTTATTTTATCCGGCTTCATAAGCTGGTCATTTTTCCTTAGACCCGTCTATCCAACGGACATCCCTGAATTAGTAGACGCACACGCTTGGAATGGGGGCACGCACCAGCGAGGGCATAGCTTTCATCCTGGTTGTTTGACTTTCTTAGGGAAGTTTCTTGTTAGTTAGGGGCTGGTTTACGTATTCGTTGCTAACTTCCTTTTGTCGCCCTTCCTACGGGACCCTCTGCGAACATATTTTGTCACTCTAATTCCAATGATTTATTTCCTTCTTCCGCTCTCGAACGCCGAGGTTCGAAGAAATGCCTGCACTTTCAAGATCCCATATTGCTAATGAGAGTCTGCTAGGTTTAAACTCCCACCTTTGGTATGCATATGGTTCTGGCAGACTACCACAACTTGAATGGACATGGGTTTTGGGTGAAGGTGTGCTATGGATGTTCGCGGAGATGGGTTATTAGTCATCATTTTAGAACGACTAACTGTTATTAGTAGTCATTTTAGAACATGTTTCAGTTTTCGCAGCATCAGCTTTGGCTTTTGTTGGGGGTAAAGGTTTAGGCTATGTATGGGCTTTTTGGAAACGGCGTCGCGTGGGCAACGAGTTGTTGTTGACGTCCGTATGTATTCTTTTTGTACTGTGTACCATCGTTATCCTTTTTCTAAATAACATCTTCAACTTCTCTTTGGTTTTTTTAAAATATTTCGGTTGCTGATTTGCGGTAGAAATATTTTGTAGGTGAAGAATGGTTCCTTTTTGCTTTTTCGGACTTTCCCCTTGATTTACCTCGCGTATTTATAGCGAGATTTTACTGTTCGTGCAACGTTATCATTAATTATTAAACTGTTTTGTGGGTAGACGTGCCTAGGCTCCTACACTGTTGCTGCTATATTTGACATAATTAGGAAGAACGTGAATCTTTAAATATTTTCTCCCTTTTGGTATTTGAATATAAATGATTACGTAAACACAAACAAATTTTTTTTGCGGAAACTAGCGTGGTTTTCGCACTTTAGAATTGGTACAAGCGTTACTTGATGGTTAGATCGACGTTAGCAGTGGTTGGGGATTTACGTATGAACAGACTTAAGAATTTGTTTAAAACCTTTAGCCTCCTTTTAGGAGGAGTTGCTCTTAATGAGTTTGTATCCCCAATTCAATCCAAATTAATTTGTACTAAAAACTTATTTTTTAACACTTGTAGCAGTTGTTACGAATTTTTTGGCATATATATCCCCAACCGTCTGTTAAAATTATGTATTTTTTTTGTATTTATTTAATTTTTTAATGATATAATAAGGGTTATTATTAACTAACATAAATAAGCATGTAGTCAACACGTCATCATATTCTATTATCGAGACACAAAAATTCTTACTACCATTATTAATCGTCTCATTGGCTTGCATTCCCCAAACAAGTTACCCACCATTATGACTTTTTAACTAAATACAATTTCATCTTCATATTACTACTTTATTAGTAAATTTTTTATTTTTGTAGAGTGACTTACTATCTATACCCAGTTTGAATAACTACACGAAACAAATATATACTAGTAACATAAAGGGATCACATCCATAGGTTAACATGACATACGGACTATACAAAAAGATGAGATAAGTGACTCCAAAATGTAACACGATCCTAATAAACAAAAGCTGCAACTTCCATGTAATTAATACAAAGCACATCAAATCTCCATTGACTCCAACTTTTCAATTAAACCATTCAGCTCTTGAACACGGTCATGTTTTCTAAACCAAGAATACAAAAGTTTGGAACTCTCAGCCAGATCCTCATTTTGCATCCTAGCAATTGATTAATAGTTGGCAACCAACAATCCGAACCACATAAAAGCTCCACTTCCGCTATCATTTGTTGTCTGACACGACCCTAATTTCAACAGCATTCCTCCTATGATCTGCTTCGTCATGTAAAACAACTTCCAATTCACCTCGTGATGCGATCGTAATATCTTTTTGACAACTTTGAGCCACCAAACATTGGTATTCATCAAATAAAACCGGCCAGAGACATCGTTATGTTTGCTTCAATACTATCACTAATAGAGATACCAAAAGCGTTTTTGTTACATAGTGTCATATATAACAGAAATTTGACAAATAGTTGACAATTTGTGTCCTTGGACAAGTGGATCACACCAAATATAGTACCACCCACAATTTGTTTTTTATATAGTATCTTCCTAAAATATTTTTATGAAGTTTGCTAGTGCATACCTAGCAAATGGTACTTTGGGCACCTAAATTGTGTACTCATGGCAACTATACCTTGGGCAACTAAATTGTGTACTCATGGCAACTAGTTTAAATAGTAGTACTTGTTAATACAAATAAACCCATTAAAAACGTTTATTAATATTTGCTATCTCTTTTGTGTTTGTTGATAACAAATGTAATGTTATCTTAAGTATAATTTTATGGATACATGTTATTTTTGTAAAGCATTTACATATAGCCATTTAAATACAAAAATGTAATAATTAAGCATTTGTTATAATAGTTGTAGGATGGGTAAAACCATAACCCATGGATTATAACCCATGGATGTAACCATACCAAAGTTGGCGGATCAATGTATACTTAGATACATTGAATCTAGAGAAAACCCATGGACCCACCCATAACCCATGACCCATAGCCAAAAACCCATGGGCAAGAGGGCGTTCCACGGATCCCTTGGATTACACTAGACGGATCCCAAGTGGAAGGGATCCGTGGGATCTGGGGAACAGTGAAGATTTTGCCTATAAATAGAGAGCCATTTCTTCATTCTAACTCACCCCTCTTCTTACTAAATCTCATACACTCTCATTCTCTTCTAACATATAGATCACTTGATCTAGAGAGTTGTTCTTCTTTCTTTCTATTTGTGATCCTCTTATAGGTCCTTCTCTAAGGCGAGATCACGAGCATTCTACAAGTCATCCAAGCAAGGGGTCCTTCATGGATTTGTCACTCTTAAGATTTCATGGCGAAGATCTTGTATTTGATATTCACATATTTGTTGTGTAATAGTCGTGTTGGTTTGGTCCACCGTGCTATGGACTCGGTATTTAGCTTTGTACTGGAAAGGTATGACGCGTTGTGAGGCTTCTAAGCAGTGAAGGTTTGTTGACATAGTGCTGAACTCTTGAGTAGGTGACTCGGGGGTGGGTAGGGCAAGGAAGGTGTCCTTGTAGCGAACACTATAAATTGGTTGTATTTCTATCCCAACTTTACTTTACTTGCTTACTTTATCATTAGATCTATACTTTCTCTACATCCACAAGATCTCACATACTAACGAATCTAAAGTTTTTGAAAACTAACTTAAAATCGGCAAAACTATTCAACCCCCTTCTAGTTTCCACATACTTTTAGTCAAGTGGTGATGTGGCAACAAAGGGTTGGGGTTTCCTTTATTTGTTTAAATCTTTCTATTTTTCTAAACTATTTTTATGACTAGTTTGCTAGTGCATACCTAGAAATTTACTGGCAACTAGTTTACGTAAAGTACTTTTTAGTCAAGTGGTGATGTTAACAAGGGGTTGGGGTTTGACTGGATTTAATTTACATCTTTCTATTTTTTTTAAACTATTTTTATGACTAGTTTGCTAGTGCATAGCTAGCAAATGGTACTTTGGGCAACTAAATAGTGTACTCATGGCAACTAGTATACGTAGTAGTACTTTTTGTCAAGTGGTGATGTATGCAACAAGGGGTTGGGGTTTCTGGATTTAATTTACATCTTTCTATTTTTTTAAACTATTTTTATGACGACTTTGCTAGTGCATAGCTAGCAAATGGTACTGGGCAACTAAGTATGTACTCATGGCAACTACAATAGTACTAGTCAGTTGTGATGTATGCAAGGGGTGGGGATTGAGTGGATATAATTTGCATTCAGTAATTGGCCAAACTAGTTACAAAACTTGACAAATTTATTTGGGTAAAAAAAAATTACAATACACATTTGGGTAAATCAAACATACAATATACCTAGCGAATTATTTTTTAATGTGTGAACGTTTGGAATAAATTTATGCCAAGTTCCATCTTCTTGTATTGTTATGCCCAAAAAAAATCAAACCTGCAAAGTGCAAGAAAAAAGAAAAGAAATAAAAAAATAAAATAAAAAAATAATAATAAAAAGTTACATATTGCAAGTAAGTAAGCATAGAATATGAATAAGTGTCCATAAAAAATGAAGGTAAATCCGGCAATTCTTACGTTTCCAGTTTTATCTTATTTTATTTTATTATTATTTGTAAATTATTTTTTGTAATTTATTATTTTTTTTTTGTCTTCACGGTTTCACCGTAATTTGTTTGGCGTGGTTTCGTTTTAATCTTAATAGTAGTAAACTGCAGTATATGTAATAATAAAAAAGGGAGAAAATGAAAAGGCGTGTATGTGAAAGGTTGGTCATTTAATGCTACTTCTTATGGAAGACAAAATGCTAGGGGTACTGTCAACTCAACGGGCATCAGTTTTGTACACTGACACAACACTAATTATATTATAACTTAAACTAAACCTTCTATTTAAAACACACACATAGCAATCAAAGGGAAAAAATGAAACATACAAAACAAACGAAAAAGGATGACTACACCTATGCCATTCTGTGAAGAACTTGCTGGTGTTGCAGGATCTAGTTGTGTTAGAGATATGATGATTGTTCGTTTTCGAAGGGATGTGAGTGTTGTCATGGTGGATGAAGCGAGTTGATGAAGAAGGCTCAAGAATCAGGAACGTGTGGGTGAAAGGGTTTTGTTATTGGAGAGTTGGAGCTTTTATACCCATTTGAATCTTGTGTGGAAAGTATTTCAAAATTAACCAAGCTGCAAACCGAAGATCTGCGAAGCCGCAGCGATATTGGACAATGTAATGAAGAAGCGGCGAGCCAGGGAGCTTGTGTCATTCATAGAGAAGCTGAAAGGCATGGTGTACTGATTCGGTTAACTGTTGTCTTGGCGGTGACGATGTCTTGTTTATGTTGGTATTTCTATTTCTAGTCATGTATCTTGTGTTGAATTTTAGTTTGACTGTTGTTGTGAAATGTGGGTCTAGGCTTTGGCAAATGGATGTAAAATATTTGAATAAATAAAAGCCATGGTTTCTGTAAAAAAATTATATTATGGTCACCTTTATTTGTGCTTGCATCTCATGATCTATTCGAAAGAATACGCCTCCATTGTTTCAAGAATAAATCGTTTGGCGGTTTGTCATTGTGGACTGTTTACTGGTTAATGCAAGTAAATCTCATTATTAAAATATTCATATGGGAATGTAACGTTTCAAACAAACAAAGTGTATCAAGTAACGACACAAAAACATCATCTTTGTTGGTTTCCGACATGTCATATAAAACATAAACCCTAACAATTTGAATGAACCACTAGAGTTAAAGGGGTATAATGAGCATACCTATAAAACATAAACCCTAATAACAATTTAAATAACTTAGAATTAAATAAAAAATTTACTAATAGAATATAAAATATAAAAGTGCACAGTTATTTATATTCGTGTATAAATATATGAACAAATACGGTAACAAAGTACATCGGGAGAGTACAACAAACTTGGATTTGTTTCTAAAAATAGACGAAAAGGACAACGATATATTTTTATTTGGATTCTTGGCTGAAAGTGACCTAGTGTATAACAAGGAATGTGGGGATGTTGATTGTTGGGACTTGGGACCATAAACTGATGTGTGGGGTATAAAAGGTTTAAGTGTTTGTCATTCTAGGTCCCTTATGTATCTTACGGTGTCACACTAACGACTAAAGCTGCTAGTTAAAGTTAGAACGCTATGTCGAAGACAATTTATCATAAAGCGTGTTGTCACTACATGTTGTCTAAGGTTTCATAATTAAGACTTAAAAATGTTATTACATGTTAGTACGCTAGTCTTGAAGACCAAATAATATAAACATGTTGTTACTACATGTTTTAAGGTTACTCTGCTATAACAATGTTGGCTGACCTTTAATTTGACTAGTCACAAGGTAATTGAATATTTTAGAAATAGTGTGTGTTACTCTTCAATTAAATTCTCCAACCAACTAGTATGGCACACCATTCAAGTGTAATAAATGAAGAGGAAAAATACAGATGGTTATGCTAGTAGATGTTCTTATATAAACCGTGAATGCTATTCTTTTCTCTATAACATCGAAACCGGTTAAGAAATCATGTGGTATTGTTGTCCAATGAATTTTTACGGAAGCGACAACAATACTCTTTGTGGGGTTGATGCATGTAGACTTGGTGGTGTACATGTTCGAGGAAAAAAACAACTGCGGTTCGTAGAGGTGAAGGTGTGATGGTGTGATGGGCTACATGTTCGGCATCTTGTATAGGCGGTGGTTCGGTGATATCGAGAGATAAGTGAGACTACATCAACAGCTAATGAAATTCATGATTCTATGTGTATAGAACCCAGTGACCTTAGTGATGAAGAAACCCAACCACTTGCAAGTCGAATAACAAGTGAACCACCTAAAAATGACCGAGGAATTGAACAAGCTGTAATTGATACACCTAGGTAATGACATGCTCGTCATTGAACAAGTGAGCCACCACCTATTCTCGTTATATGTTGTATTTCATAATATATGTAGACTAAATTGTATTATGTATTTGTTATGTTATGCCAATGCAAGCACGTATTTAGTTAGCAAAAAATGGGTAAATCGAAACACTAGATAGACAAGATGCAAACTGTATAATCAAGCTGCAAAACTGTCAAATACAATTTTTTTAGTGTTATTTATTTATTTATTTTTGAGGTGAAAGTGGGTAAATACTAACAAGGCCGGATAAAGCACTAAAGCAGGAAGAGATAGTTACCATGCACGTGCCCAAAACATAGTTGAACACGTGTACACCCACAAAAAAATGCTGACTATTGAAAGGCAAAAAAAAAAATTTATCTACAGTCCCCCAATAAAATGAAGTTGCCCTATATGATAAGTTTCTACTTTGTTTAGTTATCTAAAAAAATGAAGTTGCCCTATAGGGTTGCTATCCTAAAACAGAGATGCCCCATCAAGGTTGCCATGATATACATCATACTATAAAGCATTCGTACACAGTATTATGTACGGACACGAACATAGATCAAAAAACAGTGCATACTACGATAACCCCAAAGCAGATGGTTACACAAAAACATCGCATGTTAATTTTTTGTAATTGTTGAACATTTTTTTTTGGTAATCATAAGAAGCACAAACAAAAAAATGTTTAACAATTATATAACGTCCGCTTACAAAAAAGGCTAAACTAGACAAACTATTTTGAGTTTTAAGTTATGTTAACACCCTAGTTCTAGCGTTATGGCAGCATGAGCATCTGCATAAAAATACTACACTCAACCTTCCGTTCCTTAAAAACCAAGTTGCTTTTAATCCGCACCTCCTCGGCGGTCTCTTGTTAGAGCCTTTAAATGCCTCGACATCTTGAACTTTCGTAAGCCCGATCTTGGTGTTTGAAAGTAGTGCCTCCTTGCATAAGGTTTTCTAGAGACCTTATGACCAGAACTATCCTTAACGGAAGAAGAAGAAGCCCCAACATCCATAGATGAGACCCAAAATACCCCATAGTACCATTCATCGTCACTGAACCCAATGTCACATCAAAAATTTTAGCAAAAATCAATGAATAGATTCTTTCCTTGACATTCAATTCCTTGACTTCTAGTTTGGAACGGAGGGCTTCTTAGGGAGGTGACCGCCTTTCTTCCTCCTCCCATGCAGCAATATCAGAGGCAAAATTAGAAGTAGCAAGCTCTACAAGTTTATCATGTATTGCTATCCTGGCACGCGTTGGCTCATCAAGAAGATCCACAGTTAGGTTATCATAATAGAAACATGCTAAGTTATCAGGTGCATGTGCAATGTACAAGCTGATCAACCCACATTCCTCGGCAAGTTGAAACATCCTTTTAATGTCATTATCGCATTCAACAACTGTCAAACCAGTTGAAAGAGCAAATAGTGGCCTACATAAATACAAAGCCCGTATCTCACACTCTAACTTGTAGGCCAAAAAGTCAAGCATTTGATTAAAGTTCATCCTTGTGGACTTACTGAACGTTTGCACAAGGGTGTGCCCATACGCGTAAGTTAATTTGGGAAACCAAATGAACTCACCATCGTAGTGAATCTCAACTACAAGATTCTCAGATACATAGCGTGTAGTACTCCTGTAATAAGGTAAATAAATGTATACAAATGAGATTAGCAAGTATGGACAAAAACCTAGTAAGGGCAAGTGACAATCACGAAAGGTAATGGCAGGCATACCTTGGCTTGAAATCAAATAAGGCAACTGGATGCTTAGCAGCATTTTTGATGAAATAGGGTTGGGAGATTGGCATTATCACTTGTGTACAAATGTGATCTATATGAAGATTTGATATATATTAGGAAAGGTTGTATTATTATTTTACTATTAATAATGTACTTATTAATAGTATGAAAAGTATGATCCGTTTATTTTAATATGGAAATACTAATAGGGAAATTTTTGGTTAATTTGTTATAAGTTTTTATGTGTAGTGTGTTTGTGTAATGATATGGGAATAAATTAATTGACAAACCTATGTGTGGCCCTTTTTTAATTTTTCTTGGAATGGACGGCCAAATGTCATGATTAAATGGACGTCCAAATGAAGAATAAATGAACTGTAGTTGTGGAGTTTTAAAAGATTATACATGCTTTGTACAACAAATTTAGATGTAAAATGTTACATACTTTTACGTCGTGTCTCCCATTGTTTTGAATGAATGTTACATTACAAGGTTCTTTGCATGCAAGGTATTGTATGATTATTGGTTTATGTATGCATGTTATAAGTGTGTTTAGTGTAGTAAATACTTGTTATGAATCCATTGTCTAGTCATTAATGGCTTATGTGTGAATGAATATATCAATAGATGGTGCATGATAAAACAATGAAAGTGTTGTTGGAGATAAGTTTAGAACTGTTAGTACAAACGATAAAATCTATGTTTATAAAAACTGAATCATCTTCTTAATATGCTAGCTAGCGTCGTGGGATCATCAACGTTAAATGATAGACCATTGCTGTCGATATAAAAAATACAAACCCACACACCATAATCACCAAAAATCCCACCTTGCTTAGGGCGTTTTCGGCTAACCTAAATGAAATCTTATAGTCATTCGGATGTATTCCAGTCTTATCAAAAACGTTTGCTTGCTCTAGAACAACTGGTAGTTTGACTTGTAGAATACAGACTGTAAAATATATAGACAATTGATCTTGTTAGAGGCAATGAAAAAATGTTAGTATTATATAATGAAATAACCACGTTTGTCACCAAATTATTGATGAAAATATAGGTGTTTCAGTAGGGATTAAATATGATATCTAGTTTCATGTTGTAAAGTATATATGTGTTCAAAAGTATTATATGTTTAGGTGCTTAACCGTCAAGTTATCTCACAAGCTAGCCACTTGTGAATGGCTAACCGTAAGAAACTTAAAACAGTGCAAACACAGAATGCAATTAAGATCAGGGAGAATATAGTGGTTCCGGGTCGTTAAGTCCCACGGAGACTCAATGGTGCTTAAACACAATCAGAGATAGAATGATCACTAAGGATAGTGATGGGATTATGGAATATTTATACCTAAAGAAAAAGTTTGTAAATTATAGGCGCTTAAATGAAAATTAAAGAAAATTAAAGTTAAAATATATTAAATAAACGCTATCACTATTTTTACAATGATGTTTTTGTGATTTTATAAACAAAATAACTTAAATAAACTATTTTAATTAAAACGTAAACTTAAATTATCTAAAAATGTGACTTAAAATGAAAACGAGCGTTATTTATAAAAATTACTTGAGTCGCAAGTAAAACACGTAAATTTTGTGAAATAAAAGTCCTACAAATATAAAAACAATTTTCTTACTTACTAAATGACAAAAGAAAATTTTAGAAAAATTATATTTTTGACTTTTATATTTTTTTATTATGAATTAAATACGATTTTACACTAATTAAATGATTAAAAATACTAAAACTATTCAGAAAAATCTGAAACTTTTTTATAAAATACTTATTAACAATACAAATCTAATAAAAATATAAAAGTTGTAAAAGCTAGTTTAAATAAGCTGTAAATAAGCTACTTTATACGAATAAGCTTAAATAGACAAAGAGAATTAAGTATTAGATTGTGCATATACCAAGACAAGACCCAAGGCAGTTGGTGTTGGAGTGGTGTGTTGGGCGTGTGGTTGTTGTGAAGGACTGACACAGGTTGAATCAGTATTTGCTTACAAACTATATATATATTTTTATTTCAAACTTATTAAGCACATAAAATAAGCACTTTTCAGTAGAACTTTTCTAAAACCACTAATAAGCGAGTTTGAGCTTATGTTTTCTCTTGATGTAAAAATAGATTAAGCACAAGATTTTAGCTAAGTAACTAATAAGCTAATGAATAAGCACAGGTGATTGGAAATAAGCTGAATACTGATTATAAGCTAATATTATAACTGAATAAGCAATATAACTTGAAAATAAACAAAAATAAGCCAAAATAAACCTTGTTTGCACAGGACATTTTTTGAAAAAGGACTTGAAAGAAGCGATGAATAAGCGAATAAGCTAATTATAAGTGAACTATTATTTTTCTAATTTTTTAAGCACTAAACTTTAATATCCCAAAAGGATTTAAGCTAAATCTTAGTAATAAACACACACTAAAATTCTAAAGTTTATTCAAAAACTGCTAAAATGGGAAATTTGACTTTATGAATTCCACTAAGGTTTGACTTATGAACTTTTGATGATCCTATATGATCTAATTTGATGTATTAAGCTACTTTAAGACTTATTTAGGCTAAATTAACAACTTTTACACTAGTATGCATGATTATGTAATCAAAATGTCTAACAGTGAACAAGTAATGTGATATTAAAGCTAGATTTGACTTTTTAACTAATAAGCACTATGTTTTATGGTTTATCTGAGCTATTTAGACATAGGGTAACATGTAACAACAATAAACAACAACACAAATGGCCTATAGCACAATTAACTTAGCAAATCCAAACACCCCTTTAAGAAGCAGTTTTGAAGCTTTTCAAAGGATTCCAAGGATTAAGTTCATGCAACTAATTAAAAACCTTATACTAACTGTATTTAGACATGTTTAAACTAGAATTAACAAGTTTAATTACTATTAGAAATGCAAATTTCAAAGAAATGGCTTTAAATTGCTTTTATGCTTAAACGAGACCGAGAACAAAGTATCACTCCTAGGCTTACCACTAAGCCTCTAAACCAAAATCAATCCAAAATATCACCATGCTTAGTCTTGATCTTCATTACCATTGCTTTTTTATTTTTAACTAATTTTTTTAGTGATTTTTGACATTTTTAGTAAAACTGAGTAAGAAAAAGTTTAATGACTTAAAAGCTTATAGAAACTGATTATTGACTAAAATGAGCTTATAGAGCAAATAGCCAACATCTTTTGACATTACAATAGTAAATTGAGATTTTCAAAAGTAAAATTGCATAAACAGAAAGTGTACTAAAACAACTGGATTATTATTGAAATAGAGTGAAATACCTGAGTTAACTAGTTTGTACTAGAAGATTAAAATTACTTGAAAATTGAAATTACACTTAAAGCGACAAAACTCTACTCTAAAATTAACTACTACTCTTTCGAGCTCCATTTTCTTCTATTTATCAACAAAAGCTTCCTTGTGGACCTCAAGCATTTCCCACCATTTCTCACCATTGGATCAATCGGATCATCCAAATTGCCATTTGGCAATTTTGGCGGGAAAAGTCTTTGAGTGGGTAGCAACATTAATTGAAGACGTGTTTGGTTTGCAAGGTGGAAGGTGATGAGGGTAGGTATGGTGGAAAGGTGGAGGTAAGGTGGTTAAGCAGTGTGGAGGAATAACGGTAACAGGTTTTGGTTTGGAAGGGATGAACAGTCTTGCGTAGCGTTTTATTCTTTTTAAACACTGGGTTAAGTATTGGACTGGGCTTGGGTTATTGGTGGGTTTGTGTTTTTTAATTTAATTTGGGTCCGTATGGTTTTAGTTAAATATCAAGGACCAAAATTGAAATTTGTGATTTTGAGGATGAACCGTAACTTTTCGAAACTAATACAAGGGTTAAACCTGCAATTAATGGTTAGTATAAGGACTATATTTGCATAAGTTCCATTTTATAAGTCCAGGACCAAATCGCTAATTTTGAAACTTTAAGGGCCTAACTTGTAATTTCTCCAAAGTTTACCATAAGGACCAATTTTGTCATATTTGAATAGTACAAGGTTTATTTTTGATTATTTTCACTTTTTAAATTCACCAAGGACTATTTATGACATTTTTCAAAGTCGAGGGACTAAACTTGCCATTTTTGCAAATTTGAACTTCAAGGGTAAAATTTATCATTTCATGATTCCGGGGACTATTGTTGATTTTCTTCAAAATATTTTATCCAGGGACCATTTCGACAATCTGTGAAATTAGGGGACTAAAACGCCAATTTTGCAAATTTGTTGTTTTTCATGATTTCAATCCTTTTGCATTTGTAACATATAAAAACACATTTTCATGATATTTATAGAATTTATATGTTTATTTGTGTTTTTGGCATTTTGTGGGTTTAAACGATATAAAATATATGTGTTTTTAGACACATATCAAATCCCCCACTAAACTCTAACTAGTCCCTAGCAATCTTTTATGAAAACTTAATGGATTTCATCTCTTTACCAAAAGCCATTACTTCTGGGGTAGCCAATTGTTTTAGTTCAAGTAAGAACCTTGGTACAATGATAACCAAATGATATTGAGCAAATCACCAGTATGTAAGGATTTGATTGTCTTTACCAGAAGCCGTTTGCTTCGGACTATTAACTCTTAGATAAATTATCTTTGGTAAGTCGATTACCAATTATGGTTTTCCAACTGCCTTTACCACAAGCCATAAACTTGCGGGCTTGGCAACTCTTCATAGTTAAAGATATGGTGAGTTGAACACCATACAATTTTGGGCAAATTGCAAGCCATAAACGGATTTGAGATATCTTTACCAAGAGCCGTTTGCTCCTGTATTAGCCAATCCTTATGTGTGTTAGACATGGCGGATGATTACCATTGTTGTGTTTAGTACATAGTACTTACTTATTTTTTTTGACCATTTGGGGAAAAGGGACTAAAAGGGGTACGAATTAAATTAACATTCCCCCCACCAAAGAAATGAATATTGTCCTCAATATTCAAAGTATCGGCTGTTATGCGAAACTTAAACGTAAAAGATAACATTACTAGCTAAGTGTAGAAACAACAATTATTCTCTCTTTTATTTACAATTTTCATTCATTTTTTAGATCTATATACAACATGTGGGGCATCTCCCCACACTAGGGTGGTACACACGGGTGAAAACCATGTTTAACTACTGTTTTTGATTACCGAGTCGCTAGCTTGACTCGACCCGAATAATTTTGTTCATGGGAAGTAAGTGGAAGTGACAATCTCCATCGGACTTTCATTCAATTGTTTGTATAAACATTGAAGATGCGAAAGTTCCACACCGATGAGAGATATAGATAGAACGGCTCAAAAATGATAAATGAAAATGGGATCAAAATAGTGTCTTAATTCGAAGGAGTGAAGATGAAGATAAATCACAGAATATTTGAGGAAAGGAAGAAAGATTCGATAACAATCAAGATCCTTCTTCATCCTCAAAATGTAGTATAACGGGAGGAAGGTTGGGGTAGTATCATCAATAAGCAAACTCTTATGAAGAGTATACCTTCCTCGAGCCAATATCATCCTCAAGATCAAAATAGAAATGATCATATGGGAGAATATGTCATGAGAGAGTTCACCAGAGAACTCCTCGTGAAGAGAATCAATCACAAGATGTAAATCTGTAATTCTTGTTCCAACTGTAGACTCATCACTATCCTCATCTGAGTATCAAAGAGTGGATTCACAGAAATTAAAAATTAATTGATTCGAATTCAAATAGAGGATTAGTGAGAGTTGTTTGAATGTTCGGAACAAAGTGATTAACATTCTCTTCGGGTTGTTGGGATAAGAAATGAGTGAGCGATCATTACAAGGGACTTTCAATTTCTCTAGGTTGGCTTTAAATCATAAAGAGATCATCATCACTTTCGATGAAAGTGGAATGATGTGAATGAGTTCATCGGTAAACTCCAAGAAGGACCAACATCAAAAGTGGAAAGTGATGCCTCAACATTCTCAATCTCCATAGATTTACAATCATCGCAAAATCGGAGAAAGTCTCAAATGATCTTTTGAACACTCAAGGGGAAGGGATATCACACATATGGTCAAAAGTTTCTGTAACTCTCGGGATTGGGACAAGGTCCTCAACACTAGACTTTATGAATTCGTCCGATTCCTTTTTAGGAACAGTGTCCAGATGCTCGTCCCCATTGAGGAAGTGAGTGGGAGCTTCGGTGTGATAGCATTGTTTGAGAATGAATCTCAACTGCGGGATATCAACGATGAACTTGATGAATCTTCAAGTGTATCCTCATCATCTTGTCATCAGGAATGAAATGAAATTGAGAGCTAGATGCGGTACGCTTTTCTTTTGCAATTGATTCCTAATAACTTTTCAAAGGCAATTTGGGAATTTATTTTATACGACTCTTCACTAACAATTCTTCCATGGATTTCTCATGTGAATTTTGAATGACGGGACATTGTGGGAGTGGAGATTTGTCAAATCCGGAAGGTTGACATTGATAATCATCATGAGGACCCCCACAATATACACAAGAAAAAGCTGGGAACATTTAGAAATGTTGTTTTACTCAACTCCTCAGTTCTTTTACTGCTCGAGGCTCTAGATAAGAAGTGTCTTGTTGGGTTTCTTTGAGGAGTTTGAGTCATTTGGCACTGTGGAGTTGGTTGTGATATGAATATTTGTAATTGTTACAAGGAAATGGATTCCCGTTTGACAATCGAATTTGAAAGGGACCTCCAGTTCTCACAACAAAATGATTGTTGTGGCGGTCATGTGAATAATAGATTTGGTCATTTCAAAGTCTGAGTGTTACCGAAAACTGTTCATAGACAAACGTGTTTCTGGATTGACACTCAAATCCTTGGTGAGAACCTCCACAAAATTCAATGATTATGTTGATTATATGAATAAGTCGGGCTGTGGTGGGTAATGGAAAAGTTTGAAGATTCGTTAAATGAGTTGGATTAGGATCATAATCAAATGAATTCCTCGAACACAAAACAAACAACTCGCGAATATCATTACCACCTTTGTACGTTACACCAGCGACATGGTGAACCAAAAAGAGGCTCACCACAACCGACACAAGGAATAAACAATTCCATTTGAGAGTTATGAAAAGGAATTGGTTCATTCAAAGAATCAACAAAACAACATGGTGATCGAATGACTATTAAGTCTCGAAGAACATTTGAAAAATCGGTGGGACAAGTGGTGTGCTCTGAGATCTGCAATTTCCACCACTTCGTTATGGTCTCGGTTCGGTTCTTGAGAAACGTGAAGATTAGGCAAGTCAATCTTCCTAGTCACGGTCTAAATGCATGTTTGCTTTTAACTTGTGAGAGTTTAGGATCAATTTTAGACGGCTTAGGACAATGAGGGTTAGATCTTTGGATAACCGTGGGTTGGACGTATTAGCACCTCCATTATCAGAGGAAGTACATGGTCCGTCACCCGGTTTCGTTCTATTTCCCTACCTTGAGTTAATGGATCATCACGAACAACACGAATTCTTGACATTTGTGACAAAGTATGAAGTTTTTCAGCTTCGTTCAGTTCGTCGTAGTCGAGAGATTCCATGAGAATGAAAAGTTAGAATCAAATGGATGAGGGTAAAGGAATAAAGAATCAAAAGGGTAAGAGGGTAAAGAGGAATATTTTTGGTATTTTTGAAAAACATGTTGTAAAAATTAAGAAAGAAAATCTTTTGGTGTTGTAAACACTTAGGAAAAGTGTTAATGACTTTTGATTTTGATAACTTTAAAAAGAAATTTACAAAAGGTGGTATATGTGCAAGAATGGGTCGAAAAGGTTCAACACACGTAAAACCTCCCGGCGGCGCAAATTTTTGATCGTGCTAAACCGTCAGTTATCTCACACAAGCTAGCCACTTGTGAATGGCTAACCGTAAGAAACTTAAAACAGTGCAAACACAAAATGCAATGAAGATCAGGAGAATATAGTGATTCGGTCGTTAAGTCCCTGGAGACTCAATGGTGCTTAAAACACAATCAGGAGAATAATCACTAAGGATAGTGATCAGTAAGGATTTTGGAATATTTATACCTAAAGAAAAGATTTGTAAATTACAGCGACTTAAATGCAAATTAAAAAAATTAAAAAGATAAAATATATAAAATAAACGCTATCACTATTTTACAATGATGTTTTGTGTTTTTATAAAACAAAATAACTTAAATAAACTATTTTAATTAAAACGTAAACTTAAATTATCTAAAAATGTGACTTAAAATGAAAACGGACGATATTTATAAAAATTCAGAGTGTAGTAAAAACGTAAATTTTGTGAAATAAAAGTCCTACAAATGTAAAAACAATTTTCTTACTTACTAAATAACAAAAGAAAATTTTTAGAAAAATTATATTTTTGACTTTTATATTTTTTATTATGAATTAAATACGATTTTACACTAATTAAATGATTAAAAATACTAAAACTATTCAGAAAAATCTGAAACTTTTTTATAAAATACTTATTAACAATACAAATCTAATAAAAATATAAAAGTTGTAAAAGCTAGTTTAAATAAGCTGTAAATAAGCTACTTTATACGAATAAGCTTAAATAGACAAAGAGACTTAAGTAGATTGTGCAGATATAACCAAGACAAGACCAGGCGGTTAATTGTTGGAGTGGTGTGTTGGGCGTGTTTGTTGTGAGAGGACCGACACTGGTTGAATCCCAGGCAGTACCTTTTGGCTTATATTTTATTTTATTTTACAAACTTATTAAACTTTTGATAAATAAGCCTTTGAGAACTAGAACTTTTTAAAACCACTAATAAGCGAGTTTGAGCTTATGTTTCTCAATGATGTAAAAAAAATAGATTAAGCACAAGATTTTAGCTAAGTAACTAATAAGCTAATGAATAAGCACAAGGTGAATTGGAAATAAGCTAGATCTTGATTATAGTAATATTATAACGAATAAGCAATATAACTTGAAAATAAACACAAAATAAGCCAAAATAAGCACATTTTGCCACAGGGACATTTTTGAAAAAGGACTTGAAAGAAGGCGATGAATAAGCCTGAATAAGCTAATTATAAGTGAACTATTATTTTTCTAATTTTTTTAAGCAGCTAAACTTTAATATCCCAAAAGGATTTAAAAATAAATCTTAGTAATAAACACAACTAAAATTCTAAAGTTTATTCAAAAAAAATGGGAAATTTGACTTTATGAATTACACTAAGAGTTTGACTTTTATGAACTTTTGATGATCCTATATGATCTAATTTGATGTATTAAGCTACTTTAAGACTTATTTAGGCTAAAATTAACTTTTACACTAGTATGCATGATTATAATCAAATGTCTTGATGAACAAGTAATGTGATATTAAAGCTAGATTTGACTTTTTAACTAATAAGCACCATGTTTTATGGTTTATCTGAGCTATTTAGACATAGGGTAACATGTAACAACAATAAACAAACAACACAAATGGCCTATAACACAATTAGCAAAATCCAAACACCCCCTTTAAAGCGGTTTTGAAACTTTTCAAAGGATTCCAAGGATTAAGTTCATGCAACTAATTAAAAACCTTATACTAACTGTATTTAGACATGTTTAAACTAGAATTAACAAGTTTTAATTACTAATATTAGAAAATGCAAATTTCAAAGAAATGGCACAAATTGCTTTTATGCTTAAAACTGAGACCGAGAACAAGTATCCTCCTATAGGCTTACCACTAAGCCTCTAAACCAAAATCAATCCAAATATCACTATGCTTCAGTCTTGATCTTCATTACCATTGCTTTTTTATTTTTAACTAATTTTTTTGTGATTTTTGACATTTTTAGTAAACGAGTAAGAAAAGTTTAATGACAAAAAAGCTTATAGAAACTGATTATTGACTAAAATGAGCTTATAGAGCAAATAACCAACATCTTTTGACATTACAATAGTAAATTGAGATTTTCAAAAGTAAAATTGCATAAAGCGAAAGTGTACTAAAACACTAGAATTTATTATTGAAATAGAGTCGAAATACACTGAGTTAACTTAGTTTAATACTAGAAAGATTAAAATTACACTGAAAATTGAAATTACACTTAAAACGACAAACTACTCTACTCTAAAATTAACTACTACTCTTTCTCAGCTCCTTTTTCTTCTATTTATCAACCAAAAGCTTCCTTGTCGACCTCTAGCATTTCCCCCATTTCGACCATTGGATCAATCCGATCATCAAAATTGCCATTTGGCAATTTTGAAGAAAAAGTCTTTTAGTGGGTAGCAGCATTAATGAAGACGTGGCTGGTTTTTTGCAAGGTGGAAAGGGTGATGGTGAAGGGTAGGTATGTACGGAAAGGTGTTAAGGTGGTAAAACGGGTGGAGGAATAACGGTAACAGGTGTTGGTTGGAAGGGATGAACATTACCGTAACGTTTTTTATTCTTTTTAAACACTGGGTTAAGTATTGGATGGGCTTTGGGTTATTGGTGGGTTTGTGTTTTTAATTTAATTTGAATCCGTATGGTTTTAGTTAAATATCAAGGACCAAAATTGAGGTGATTTTGAGGACTGAACCTGTAACTTTCCAAAACTAATACAAGGGTTAAACCTACAATTAATGGTTAGTATAAGGACTATATTTGCATAAAGTTCCATTTTTATAAGTCCAGGACCAAATCTGCAATTTTTGAAACTTTAAGGGCCTAACTTGTAATTTCTCAAAGTTTACCATAAGGACCAATTTGTCATATTTGAATAGTACAAGGTTTATTTTGATTATTTTCACTTTTAAATTCACCAAGGACTATTTATGACATTTTCAAAGTCGAGGGACTAAACTTGCCATTTTGCAAATTTGAACTTAGGGTAAAATTTATCATTTCATGATTCTGGGGGACTATTGATTTTTCTTCAAATATTTTTATCCAGGGACCATTGACAATCTGTGAAAGTTAGGGGACTAAACGCCATTTTGCAAAATTTGTTTTCATCAGTTTTCAATCCTTTTGCATTTGTAACATATAAAAACACATTTTCATGATATTTATAGCATTTATATGTTTATTTGTGTGTTTTGGTAGTTTGTGGGTTTTAACGATATAAAATATATGTTTTTAGTTTTATATCAATGTTTTATTAAGTGATTCATAAACAACGTTCAAACATTTGATATGTGCTTGAAATATTTTTATTCATAATAGATTTCATTTCAATACATTAAAGGATAACAAAATACATCAATGTAGCAACGACATTCATGAAGATACCAAAACACAAAATATGACAATCACAGAACGTGAGAGAGACCACATAACAAGGTAGGAGTAGAGGATTAATAATTTTTGCGCAGCTTTGCCAGAAAGGAGATTTTTTTTTGAGAACTTGGTGAGTCTCACTCATTAGCCTCATCAGCGTCTGTTTTTTCTCAAGCTCCTCGTCTGAATTGCCTTGCAGGATTTCCAAAGCAGCTGGCAAGCCGGACCCAACCACGCAGTCAACGCTTGATTTGCTCTCAGCCCTCCAGTTACAGCGGCGAGTTAGGTCGATGTCACAAGAACTTGAAGTCCGTTCATTGTCATGCACAAACACGTTGTTAACCATGTCTTTAAGTAAGTTATCCATTTCTTTTGTAGTAAATTGTGATATGGCTAGTGTGTGTCCCACGACAAAAGTTGTATGATATTGGGATATATGTTGTCCGTTTATATAACCCAATGGGGTGGGGCGGGGGTGGGGTGACATGGAGTTTATTTTGAATTGAAGTCTATCTGAATTAATGTGGATAGTCAAGTGGTGAATAGTTGAGTCATGTCAAGTAATTACTGTTTCACATTAGGCCAAGTTTAATTAATGAAGCTTCTCTTGTACTCAACCGATTCCTGGCCACAAGATAACCATTTTGGGCAACTAGTTTCAATTTGGGGGCAACTAAAGGTTTGAATTTAGTTCCAAATCAACAAAATTTTATGTCTCTTGGGTTAGAAAAATTATTAATTGAGTATGTTTTGTAAATAGGCATTAAAAGCAGGTTTATATTGATTACTTTTGGTTACATCAACTACACACATATTATTATTAGATGTACATATCGTTTATATTTTATGTAATAATACACTACCATAATATAACTCGGACTTTTATATCATAAAGTCGACTAAGTGTGCACCTTGGCGTGCTATTTCAATATTGAATGGATATTTTGTAAAAACCCAAATCGGGGATGCACATAAGTAGGACAAACTTTATTAATGAGGAAATGACGTAATGAAATGATGGTGGTAGCTAGTGGCATGCACTTGAAGGAACTAGTCCATTAATTTTTCAACTTTAACTATTGCACAAAAAGGCACAAAACTTATGTCCAACAAGTTAATTGTTTTTGAGCAAACACACTAAAAGGCAACTAAATCATATGTGGCCCTATTAAATCATGAACCTTATGTGCAGTTGTAAATTAAAAGTAATCAAGCTTGCTAGCTAAGTATATATTTCTTATATCGTATTATATGTGCGGGACAATGTGTAATTAAAATCAGGAAAATAAATTGTTAAAATACGGAAGGAAGCAGACTTATGTACTTTATTTTTGGTTGGTTCTAGTTAATGTACACATATTTTAGATAATATGTTGTTGGTTGTGGTATTTGTTTGATGTTACTACTATAGAGTATAGACAAGTAAGTATAACAAATGTTTATGAGAAACTATGTTGTTGGTTGTGGTCAATAAAAATTGGGATTTCAAATAAGAAGGACGGTTTATTAATGGTGAATAGATGTAAGGAAATGATGGTGGTACATAGTTGCATGCACTTGAAGGGAAATAGTGTGCACAAACTCAAAGTCAAACTGCTACAACACAACACCCAAAAAACTTTGGCCAACAATAAATTTGTTCTTGGGCAACTAGACACAAATAATGGGCAACTACTCACAAGCATGGTGTATTATGCTGTGCACAAAAGTATAACAAATTACTGTATAAGTTTATTTATGTATGTGTTGTCCATAATTGTATTATATATGTTGGTTATAAGAAGCATGGTGTCTGGTCACAAAGTATAACAAACAAGAAATAATATGATTGGGTTATAATAAGAAGATACCTCTAAGCACTCCCTAACACGGACATACCATACACGTGACTCATAGTCACGCGTGTCGCCGCTATCATAGAATGTTACCACTCCTGTAGGTATGTTAAATTGGGCAAGACACCAGGTGTTTAACAGTCGTTGAGAGGAATAAAAACCTAAAGAAAGTTGGTCTGTATTAGGATATAGTTAGTCAACGTCTGGAATTAATAAAGTGACTTTTATTTATGTGGTCAAAGGTAAATACAAGAATACAATTGTCGTGTTTGTATGTGATGTTGACATGGCTTACGGCTGGTAAGCAATATGTTACTTACTAATGGACTTTTTAGATAATGGAGCATGCGGTCTTGGGTTGTATACGCTTTTGGGAAATTCATCTGCTTATGTAGTTCCGATATGTTTGCTCAACTGTTAACACTCGCTTGTGTTACCATGACATGCTAGGGTAATCAATATACTGCTGCTTGTCGAACGATTACAAATGGAGGGCTCGATTTTTGGAAAGCAGACTTATCTCATGGCAGTGTAAGACGCAAACAATTATGGCGAATTCCACCACTGAAGATGAGTATGAAGCTGACCGCGTTCTAGAACTACGTTGAAGGCTAGACTAGTCATTCAAGCTTTAAATCAACTAGTTTTGGATTGTAAATTTCATGCATACTTGGTCTCTAGTCTCAAGATGTTTTTTTCAAAACTTTGTAACAAAGGTAAATGCTGCTATTGGAAATCTTAGGCTGCTAGTGTGTATGATTCAACTGCTTGTTCTTTTTGTTAAGTCCTGCTACTGGATATCATGTTTTTGTGGTTGGGTTAGACTTATAAATTATAACTACTATGTTTATGAGCACTAGGATTTTTTTGGGCTTTGCTGCTGGACCTTTTAGTGTCAAAAAAAAAAGAATTGAAACATTAAATAAATAAATAACAAAAAAAAAATAATAATAATAACATTGTGTAAAAAAAAATTATAATAACTTGGTTGGAAGATTGGAGTGCAAAACTGTTTCCAACGCTAGCTTGCATGGAGAAACTGCTAGTGTTTCGAAAACACACTAGTTAGGTTATTATGAGGATACCATGAAACTTATAAAGGAATTAATAGATAAATGTACTACAATGGAGTCTAAGATCACTGGCATACAACAAATAACCGCTTCTCGGGATGACACAATCGAGAAGTTGCGGCACAGGGTAAGAGGTTCGGTCGCGAGGGAGGCCAGGGTTAACAGATGTAAAGATAAGCTTGAAAGGAGAAAGAAGAGAATGGAAGATACGGCAAAAAACGTCGATTATGGTTCAGATTCGAGATGGAGCTGATTATAGCACTTTGGAAGCACCGTCCAGAAAGAAGGTATTTTGTGCCTAAGAAGAAACTTGATGATTTGGATTGTAAATATCAAATTTAGGGGAGGATTATTTGGTTTTGGTTTGTTGGACGGATATTATTCAAAGTATGCATCAAATAGCATCTTTTAGAAACCCGGACTAGTGGCAATGGAAGAACTGCTGATAGATCAAAAGCTCTGGATAAATTTTATGAGTATCAAGTTTGTTAATAGGTAAAGAAAGTTTATGATTTGAGGGACAAATATCAAGTTTGTTCATACTTTAAAAGATGCCATTTTTAAAGTTGCTATCATGAACTACCTGATTATTGAGTGACCGTAAATGGTAAAAATAGGAGGAAATGAAAAGTAAATTTATTACCTGTTCAACATCATTCCAGGGCATGGGATACCTCGTCCCGTCTACATAAAACACGGGCATGCCATTTTGAAAAGAATCGAACAAAGTAACTACTAACCATCGCGATTAGCATTCTGAGGTCGTGCCACATGTAGTAGTCAACCCATAGGTCTATATGCTGCGCATTTGCAAATAAATACCAATTTAAGAAATGGTGAAAATCAACAACAGGTAAAAAGAAAATCTGAATAAGAATGCGTATATAAACTAACCTCCTCAGTTATCCAACCTTTTCTAGCAGGGTCTAAGCAAACTAAGCAAAGCCAGAAATTGCGATCTACAGTATAATCATCGACCATGGAAATTTACACCGGTGTCTATCAGGATCACAGAGGAATTCTTCAATCTCATCACATAGCCAAAGAGTTTCGACAGAATGAAACCATCTACTTAGATCCTAGAAAACAGGTTCAATGTATTAGTTTGTGAGCATTATTGATAAGCAAGTATATTGACAAGTTCGTAAAAAGTATCACAATACCTCTACCCAAGGTTTCACTCTGTTAAGCTCCTCAGCAATAGTTGGGTCGTTCATGTAAGGACCGTGTTTTTTTTTTTATTTTTTAACTTGCAGATTGTTTTGTGAAACAAGTTGAGAATCCTCTTGTCGGTGGTAACCGACTTAAAGCCTTTGAAATTGTGACGAATTCATAAGCGCACGTCGTTTTCTTCTTCTCCTCCTCCAACTTCAACATGTCGGCTTCTTCCAACCGCAACCTATTAGCCTCTTCCAGCCTTAAGATGTTGGCCTCGGCATTATTCTCTTCTTCCAACTGTAACCTTTCTTCCTCTACCAAGCGAATCTCAATTCCTCTAAAGGATATACTCTAGAACAGACTAGCGCTAATGACAATTGTATATAACGGCCATACAACTAAATGCAAATAAGAAATATTAACCTGAGCAACGTCCACGTCGATTCGGCAAGTCGATCGGTTTGAGATAAATCTTTGTTAAGTGAATCGGGAACTTGTGTTTGGAAAATGTGACTCAAAATCAAGTTTGTCTGTAAAAAATATGAAATTTCTAAAAATAAAAATGGCAGAAATAAATATAGATTAGTTGAAAGGAATACAGAACCAGGTGTCATGTGCAAGAACGTGAAGGTCTAAGTGTTAGGAAATTCCGGTGATGTTAAAAAAGTGAATCTACTATTCTTATATTATAATAGATATAAAGAGAACCTCAATAATACACTCAAGTTTAAAAACTTGGCGATTCGAGGAAATTACATGATCCTTAAGGCTTTTTGTTTTGGAACTACTTCCACTCTTGCATTGTTTTGAATTTACTTTCAAACCAGTTTTGCATGTTGTTGTGACTTTTCCAGCCTCGAAAAGTAGGTATCAACAAGTTGTCGGGTCTTGACGGCGGTGCAGGGAATAGTCATTGAAAAAATCTTGGCTATCTATCCACCATGCACATTGGAACTCATGTATAGTAGGTCTAAGATCGGTAGTTGAATCCTAAAGTTCAGTAATGGTTCAAAAAAATATGGTTTAGTTAATTACTTTGAGATACATACGACACCCATTTATAAGGGATTCGTAATTAAAGTCATAAACTGAGTTCGGGGAATCACTGCAAATAATATTTCCACTGCTAGCTAGCTTGAAAACCTGCTAGTTCTGGCAATCAACGCTAGTTAGTTATGATGATTGTGGAAACTATAAGAGCTGTTTTAGTAACTTTTGGTGATAACATATTTATTCCCCAAATCACTGTTGAGGCAGGCAGTGGAAACGTAAGAACGACCCAACCAATGGCAACTCCTAATGTGAATAGTTCTTTGCAATTCAACACAGGTGGAGGAATCCCTAGACAACTGGCTAATTTGGGGACATGGATGTTCAGGCTAGGTCTGATGCAATGTTAGACACATCTCGAATAGATGAGGGTAGTTTGGAACACCAACATGATTTGACTACTAATGGCTTTCTACATGATGACAATTCCAATGATCCACTTCTAGGACCAGGTTACACAGGTCAATGTGGTGAGGATAATATGAAACTCAATCTCAAATTGACGGATATATTCACAAGTATGGAGTCAAAGATCATTGGTCTTAAAAATTCGACAACAACTCGCATGAAACAATCGGGAGGTTCAAAGCACAGGGTAAGTGTTTTGGAGAGACTAAGAAGGCCAAGGTTCCATGCATTCGGGAAGTGAAGAAACTAGGAAAGAAGGCAACCTGCAATATGATTAAAAGTTTAGATGATGCATCCAAACAGGGGAGGAGTGAGAGTACAAATTCATGCGAGGCATGGAAGGTAAAGCGTCTTGGATGATTCTTTAAAAGTCTGCAGTTGAAGAAAAGGATAAGGAAGTGGTGCAGGAAATCGGTGCCAGTGTTGCTGCATCCGCTGATAGTATTGAAGTAACCACTGCTGCAACAACTGCTGGTATTATTATAGCCACTGCCAATTCAGACGTTTCAAGCCCGGAGGCAACATCTGCTACAATTATAAGCACCACAATACAGCTGCACCAAAACCAAAATAAGCCGAGAATGAGGTTGCCATACAATTGCTCAACATAAAGCAATCGACCTATCCTGCACACCCAAACCTATTGCTAAGAGTCTGGATTGGTGAAAGCGTGCAAAAGGTGTGAGTTCTGAGAACTTGATATTGGAGGGATTAGAGCCAACATTGAAGTCTAAAAGTAGAGAGGAGCATATAGCCTTAATTGCGATTAATACAAAAATCAACTAATCCAATTGTTCATCCACTGCTGACAAAGATTGAGAATATTGCTGATTATGAAATTCATTTTGCCATCAAAGGCAAGCCTCAAGGTAGAATGAAAAGAAAAGCAGACAGATAAAAAGTATTTGATGAAGAATCTGAGTCTGATAAGATATTGTGTGCTTAGATAGGTGGAAATGGAACATCTAATTTTTTGTGTAGGTTTACTTTTTTTTACCTATAAACAATAAATAAATAACAACAAAGTTTAACTGACTTACGTTTGAAAAAGGTTTGAGCGATCAGTTCTTTTAAAGATGGATTTCCTAGACCAGGCAAGTGCTCTTGGTATAACATTTGGATGTTTAATCCACCAAGCATGATATTTTTCGAACGACTCAAGGATCCACACCTATGAGAATAAAAAAAATGAAAATAAAACATGAACTTATATACAAATGTTAAAATGTTAAGTTGGAAAATGGATACCTCAAACCAAAACACAAATCCAGACAGTGTGTATGTTGGACAATGTTTTGGATCTTTCTTCAATCTTAAAAGGTGGTCATCCGCGTGCTTATCAAATACATTATGAAGTTGGTCGTATAAATGAGTCCAAATATGCTCACCCCATGGAAAAGCATTCCAATCATCTAGATTATCAACTAACCTCATCAGTGTATCATCCACCTTGCATGTCAACAAACGACCCATAAAGATCACCTCTAAGGCTAACAAAGACAGGACGTACAACATCTTCATCAGATATCGTGAAACCGCTCTTCATCCTCGATAACACCAATAACATCTAAGTTGGTTATAATATACCCTTGCTTGTCAGGAAATACCCTGTTACGAAATTTAGAGAACCAGATGTATACAACCCAAAGCTTACAGATCCAAACCACAGACCGGTCATTAGACAAAACTCACGACGACCAAAATGTAAAGCATGCCCTTCAATGTAAAAAATGAATGCCATATCATAGTGAGAATCGTCGACTTTATGCTGTTTCCTTAGCATATAATCTATGATGTGCGTTTCATGTTCAAAAAACAATAGATCAATCCATCTTCCAAAGCAGGTATTCCTAAACAAGATGCGGCGTCTTGCGTCTAACTTTTGCTTTATCAACCAAAAGTAGTTCAGTTTACTGGTAATGATTAACTTAGCTTCATAGTCCTAAAAAGGTCAACAAAAAAAACAATTTAAATCACACCATGGATGGAATCTATACCAATCAGTAAACAATTGCGTATACGATGCATATAAACCACTCCTTATTAGTCTAGAGAGTTCCACTAAAATTTTTAATGAACCAGGTTATGTTACATACCTAACATACGACATCTACTGTATTATACCTACATAATTACGAATCAGACAGACATAAAGAGGAGAAATCAAAGGTATTAATCGAATAACAACAACGATTTGTTGAAGCATATAACCAATTGGAAATAAATAATGTACAATAAACAACGAGGAAATATTTACGTACCATATTTGTACATTTTTTAAACAAACTTGATCAATCCAATGTGGGTTGCACTCAACAGTGTATGTTTATAGCTGGTGACATAGCAAACGATACAAGGAAAAGAGGGGTAGCGAAGAAGAGCGGTCTCATTTATGAAAACAAGTTACTAACAATGTTTTTATGTGAGAAGCAAAATGAAAAGCGGTAACTATGAATGTTTTTTGTGTGGTGGGAAATTGATTTTGAATACATATGTAATGTACTTTCCTTTATTCATTATTATGTAATGTAAAATGACCAAAAATCCTTTTTAAAAATACGGTTGCCTTGGTAGCTTTTGGTTGCCCAAAAACAATACCTTACACATGGGACACTTGTCACAATTTGATGAGTTGCCCAATGGCAGTGGTTGCCCTCGGTCTATTTTCAAATTAAAATAAAAGTGGTGGGAAAGTGATAAGCCTCGGGTATTTTCTTCGTCATTTTCCCTAGATTTAATCCCATGTTTAAACCAAAACCCCTAAAATTTATACCATGTACGAGCCAACCATGACCCATACGTGGCTTCTCAAGGCCAAAACTAGCTTTACCCATGTTCCATTTACCTTTTCCAAGCCCGATCTACAAGATTAGATGAAAACCCTAAAAGTACGAATCTTAATTTCAAGATTTGGAGGTGTTATGGAGGTCTATATGGAGCGTGCCATATATGGTTGGAAAGAGGATGAAAAGATCTTTAAGATGGTGGTGGAGGTGTAGTGTCACTCGCCGGAAGTTGGCCGGAAAATGGCCGGAAAGTGGGCGGCGGTGGTGGTGTTATTTAGGGTTAGGGTTTTGTTTTGTGGAAGAGAGAGAGTGTAGAGAGAAAAGGAGACTGGTGTGTGTTTTAGAGAGAGAATGAAAGGGTAGAAGTGAGGAGAGGTGATAGGGAGAGGGACAAAATAAAAAATGAGGGGATGGGGAGGTGGCAGCCAAGGCAAAGAGAGGTAGGGGTCGTCATTTTAAATTAAAATGTCCCGTTTACCCATTCCCGAGCTCATATATTGTCCTACGAGTGTTCCACGATGTTCATTCGACTTTCTATTATCATTATTTATGTTTTCTCTGAGTTTTGACTATTTATTTGCCAATTTTGAGTTCACGGTCTAAAAGTTAGGTTATTTCGTTTTAGGCTTTATAGTGTCGAATCGAATAGTCTTGCGATCAAAAGAGTTAAAACTCACACAATAACTCATCCAATAATGAAATAAATCATAAAAACCAATAAACGATATAAAATCAAGTCATGGTCGATAAAAATAGTGTTAAAGGCAAAAGCTCGGTTTAGTTTAACGTAATGCGGTCACCTAAAATAGACTCCCTAAATTGCCAGTTGTCACACTTTTCCTTCTTAAATTCTTCATAAAAATATTTGTTTTATCTAAAATGGTGGAAATTGAGTTTCTTGAAAATCAATCAGAATCATAATTTTCATAAATTTGCAAAACCCAATCAATGACTTCAGCATGGTTATAACTTTTTATGAGATAAGTTATTAATTGAGGGGGAGAATGTTTTCAAATCTATATCATCTAACGGGCTTTCTTAATCATCCTACGTACTTATCAGAACAAGATAATTGCCTATCTTGAAGGACTAGGAATCTAGGATATGATTGTTAGAATTGGATGACTATAGTTTGATAAACACATTATTCCTATGCTTTACATGATCTGATTGATATGTTGGATTGACTTGTATTATTAGATTCTTTGTTTGGGTGATGTGACCACCATATATTTGTTTTGTCCACTAACATATCACGGATATCATGGTTCATAAGATTGTTCCCGATCCGGATCCCACAAATGAAGATGATTGGATGCCAAAAGGAAAGGGTAACTATTTCTTAGGTAGACAAAGAAGCGAGCTTAATTAGATCTCCATGGGAAGTTGTACGATAGATGCAACTTAGGAGGTCTCACTGCATCTATGAGATGGTTTTCTTCCTTCCCTACAGCAACAACTGAAGCAGCTTCTACACCACATATCGTTCTTTGTGCAGGAATAATTGTGATGATACCATTTTTTTAACAATCTTGAAAATATTGTTTTGAAAATGGAAAAATATTGCTTTTGAAAATAAATCGGACTTAATTTGTAAAAATCACGGACTTCATTTTATCAAAACTTAAGTCACTCAATCAACGACTACGGTCATCGATTGAGGGGGAGAGTGATTTAAATTAAAATATTTTCAAACGATATTTCTTCATAAAAAGTTTCTGTTTGTACAAAATAAGTGGTGATCTAAAGATTTAATGTTATGTCATGGTATGATCTTCTTTAAAACTTAAAGATCTTTCAAAATGAAATTTTTTTCTGTTCTTGTTTGGTTGTAAAGTTGTTTTATTTTACATAAAGATATCTTAAAAACTATCATACCTGACACTAATAATCTTTAATGTCAAAAATTGATCCTTATCTATCATTTTTCAAAATTAAATCAAGCCACGTTTTCCTCAAAATCTTTTAAATGATTTAAATTAATTGGGATCACATATCTCAAAAGGTTTGAAATTTTTGATCGGGGGAGAGATCGTGATTTAAATCTCAAATCTGTTTAAATGGAATTGGTTTTAGTCCTTTAAAGGCACTCCTGCCTCCATGTACCAAACGATTTCTAATACATGATGCACATGTTGAGGGGGAACATTTATCCAAAAACAAGATGAGTATTTAAACTAGGCCACATTTTCTCCCATGTTTTCCAAACCTTATTAAATCACTTGGGATCCAAAATCTCCAAGGGTTTGATATTTTTGATCGGGGGAGAATTTGTGATTTAATTTTGAAATATGATATAAGGTGATTATTAAGATTCAAAAGTGCAGGATGCTCTCCCATATGTGCTAAACCCTTTCGAATCTCGAAGCACATATTGAGGGGGAGCTTTTCAAAATGAAAATAAACTTTCAAGGTACAAAGATTTCTATGTTTCAACATAAAGTACCTTGATTGACTTTCTAATGGTTTCCTAATGGCTATTGTGATCGTGGATGTACTTTAAAAGAACTCTTTCCTCTTTCTGCTAAAATAATTGTGAAAATATCCATCGCACATTTTAAGGAGGAATTTACCAAGAAAATCAAATGGCTTTTCCACGGAAATTGTGATCAAGAATATATTTCAAAGAACTCTTGCCTCCATGTGCTAAACAATTTCAAAATCATATTCACATGTTGAGCGGGAGCATTTCTAAAATGATCAAAACAATTAAGGTACAAAATGCTTTGATTTTATATTTCAAGTACCTTGATTGATTTTCCAAATGATTTTTCAATTGGTTTCATAAAGGAATGAACAATACCAAAAGACCGACCAATTTACTTTATGCATGGTGTTATAAGGATGGATAGGTTAGGTATTAGTTTCCCTGAAATCTACCAAAGCGAAGGGATCTACCGAGGGGACAATCTTAGATAGTGTAGAGAGTCCTTAGGTATGGGTGAAAAGGGAAAAATGAGAATCGGGAAGAGTGTGAGACAGAGCTGATGCTGGAATTAACTTAACAAGGTTCTAGTTATGAAGTCTCCAAATTAACTTCGAAGGGGTTGAAGAATGAAAAAAAATTGAATGTGAAAAGGGTGAAAAGAAATAGCCCTCTAATAATTCAACCTTAGAGGCCCGGCAGTTCAATACATATGCTCTTTGGTGTCACGAGGTAACAGCGGTATTGAAGGCAAGGCGTCATGGACCCAGTGGCCTTAGCGCACTAAACTTCCCAAGCTACTCAAGTTCCTCTTAAAAGGACTTGTTTCATTCTGACAGGGAACCTACATAATCTATCGACTTTCTCTTAGAGATTGTTGATATTGAAAAGAGACCTACTCTCCCTAGTCTCGGCATAGGAAACCAAATGTGCACAATTGAGTCTAGAGCCAAGAGATCTTCCACAATATCTCATTAGGACACTAAATTGATGAAGACTTGCTATTTCACACAATGTGGAAAGTAAGAATATATTAAGAGTCCTACGCATCATCCTTGTGATTTTGCCAGAACATCCGAGTGATATGTTAAATATTCACGATGAAGATGGAAATCCTTCTAGAGCCAACATCAAACAAGCTCTTGGTGGGTTGCATGTGAGATCTATCCAATAGATCAAGCTTGTGACAAGCTGGGCCGAGGCTTGATGGGGCGATTCACTCTTGAATCCTTTGGTCGGGATAGGTTGGCGAATACTTTTGGAAAAACCGTTCGATGTGCAAATCTTCTTTTCTCTAGCACATCAGAAATGCCTCATGTTTTCAAACACAAAAGTATCTCGATTGAAAATACTTTTGAAAAAACGGTTCGATGTGCAAATCTCTTCTTTTCTCTAATTTTGTCGAATGTGTATTGTCTTTCAAATACAAAAGGTATTTTTGATTGAAAATTGATCTTTCTCATAAAACCCGATGCGTATTGCAAAACTCTTTCTTACAGCAACGATTGTTTTCAAATCAATTTTCATCAATGATGAATCTCAATTATTTTGGTTCACTCACTTTCGTGTTGTCTTCTTTGAGGCGTCGGTTTGAGAGCGGCTAGGCATTTCGCGAAACCCTCAATGAGATTCTTGAATTATACGATCCGAGCAGTACTTGTGTGATCAGCGAGAACCGTGGGCGTGTACCTGATTCAGCGAAGTGATCAAAGACACTGGCGTGTTTTTATTATGCTTGTTGTTTTGCGGTTTTTACATTTGGGCGGTTGCGGTGATCGATATTGAGAATCAATTCATAGCCGCATGCTGCACATCCACACTTAATTAAATAAATCATGACAAGTGCTTATCTACATAACCTGCTGCGTATATTTTTATACTATCTTCTTTTCTGTTGTTGATGAAAATATCTTGAACCCGATAAAAGCTTGCTACTCTGATGAAATGATGTCATGATCCGGAAATGTGAGCATGTCGGTCAAAAGTCACAAAATCACATGAATGCAACACAACAATGGGTGATCGGAGATTTAGTGGTGATGATCTCAATGGCTTCGAAGATCATCAAGATGTGGATCGGATTCAAAGACCTCCAGTACAAAATAGGACTATGAAGAGTTTGCTAAAGCACAAAGATTGCGGAAGTGAAGAATTGAAGTCTACGAGCTCAAAACAAAATACAAAATAGAATGCTAGGATTCAAAATGTAAATCATGAGGTGACCTCCCTTAGGGGGAGATTGTTGGGAATTAGAAATTCCATAGTGAAAAGTTGGTCACCCCAAATATAATCTAGCATAAGTTAGCTCGTAGACATATCGTTATTTACGTATGTATTAGTTTAGTTATTAGTTTAGAGTAACAGTGGAGGAAGGGCGAGTCTTTACCCATTGTATGCGATCCTGATTCGGCGGGGCCGGCGTATTAGTTGTAACTATAAATACCCCTTCCATGGAAGGGGTGGTTATCTCATTCAATCTAACATTTTCTCTTTTTGTTTACTTTCTCTCTCTAGAGAACACCCTCTCTACACTTTCTCTCTCTAAAACTACAAACTATTCGAACCATATTGTGTTATGTGATGTGTTTATGAAAACCAATATCTAACATAAGTACTATGAAATTTTAGAGAGCTACATTGTGGACCAGTCCACGCCATAGAAGCAGGCCCATCAGGCTCCCCCTGGTTTTCATACAACACAGGCCCAACAAACTCAGCCTTCACTATCTCCACAACAAGATTTATTTTACTTGGCGGTTCACGGCTCGGGAAATCAGTCCGGTTCACCTAGTCAAGAGACGATGCTACCACATGCTTTTAACACTATGACACTATCGGATCCCGCTAATGCAAAATTT
This sequence comes from Chrysanthemum makinoi, assembly GCA_910596185.1. Lineage (NCBI taxonomy): Eukaryota > Viridiplantae > Streptophyta > Magnoliopsida > Asterales > Asteraceae > Chrysanthemum > Chrysanthemum makinoi. The sequence goes on along the minus strand of OU343216.1, from coordinate 92,316,899 downwards.
GGAACATGGATGCAGTGCGTCCCTCTCATCTTAACTCTTGTGCTAGTAATATTGATACTTCTTTTAATTCTCGTATTTATTCATCTGTTCTCGTTGGTGATGGGAATTTCATTCCCGTTACTAATACAGGCCATAACACTTTACCAACTCCTCATCACACCCTCCACTTAAATAATGTTTTAATCGCACCCAATATTGTCAAAAATTTAATTTATTTTCGCCAATTTGTTCGTGAAAATAAATGCACCATTGAATTTGACGAGTTTTGTTTTTCTGTGAAGGATTTATGGACGATCAAATTCTTCTTGATGTGATAGCGGGTGATCTCTACCCGGTCAGCGTCTCCATCATATCCTCAAGCTTTTCTACGGTGCGATTAGGAACATGGCATCAGCGTCTTGGTCATCACGGAAGTGGCGTTTACGTTCTTTAGTTAATAATAATTTAATTTCATGTTATAAGACTAAGTCTCCCATGCTTTGCCATGCTTGCCCGACTTAGCGAGCGATGCGACACTTATTAAACTACGAAGCGGTTGTTAAAGTCTCCTTTTGATATTATTCATTCTGATTATGGACATCTCCACTTTCAAGTGTTTCGGGTATTAAATATTATGTCTTGTTTCTTGATCACTTTTCGCATTATTTGTGGGTATATCCATTACGTAGTAATCAGATGCATTGTCAAAATTTATTCATTTCCGTGCTTATGTAAAAAATTAATTTAATTGTGACATCAAATCCTTACAATGTGACTATGGGTGTGAGTTTGATAACAATGCCCTACACCAATTATTTTCATCCAATGGCATAACCATTCGATTTTCCTGTCCAAAAACGTCTCGACAAAATGGCAAATCGAAACGAATGATACGTACCATTAACAACCTCATCCGCACCTTACTTTTTCAAGCACGCCTACCACCAACATTTTGGGTTAAAGCACTTCATATGGCTGCCTACCTTTTAAACACAAGGTTTTGTACCTTTTAAACACAAGGTTTAATACAAAGGACTCATTTGATATCAAAACCTTGAAAAGGGGACTTCCAATGACACCGAAATCATGATCCGACCCTAGATGATGTTTTCCAACAAATTTAAAAACTAATGGCGTATTTTTCTCTACTTTAAATTCAAATAAAAAGGTTCGTACAAATATGGAAACAAGGTTGATTTTTCCAAATTGTAATGCACTCCTTTACAGATGTTACTTTAAATGTGTCCCTTAAATCTAAAAAGTTACATTTTTTACTCGCAAATATCCTTAAATTATTTGTCATGTGATTAAAATATTAAACTACTTTTGACACTACGAAGTAGTCATGTCAAAAACCTTACCCGACACGAACCCGACTTGGATCTGAACCTGATTAAAATTATTTGGGTCGGTTTGCTCTGGTCATAATTGTATTTTGGTCAACTCGATTAATCTGAATACTAGAATCAGGTATGAGGTTGAAAATGTTTGATTAACTCGGGTTTGGATTATCCCGATGACTCAAATAAAAGTTTTTTTTAATATTTTTTTGATATACTTTTTATGTGTTATGTATGTAAAATTGTAAACTCATATAGCATTGTAATTCTTTTAGTCGGTTTATTCGTGTTCGGGGTTGACCCAAATTGGAATAGGCCCGACCCGAATAGACCTGAACCCAACTAACCCGAGATCTAAGGTCAGACTCAAGTATGTTTTCTTTAACATGAACCCAAATTTGACCCAACCTGAATAAACATGAACCCGACCAACCTCATTAACACCGTTACTACAGAGTATCTATCATCTACAAATTAATATCAAGTGTTGGCAATGTACTTAGATAGCTTAAGACTCCAATACTAAAACACATAGATTACATATATATCTAAGTAGCGTTCCTACGAAGGCGAGGTGGCGACTACCATTTTTAAGCTGTACTTTTGCGCTAGATCGGTGGATCCACAGTTAATGGAGGGGAGAATACTTTGCTCGAAACTCGGAAGAAATAAAGTAACCACACATATTACTTGTTAGGACCGAAAAGCTTAAGATTTATGTGGTTTTGGAGGTCTAGGTTGGTGGAAGAAGATGAAGATCTTCATCCTTTTTAGAGAGATAAACTAGAGAGAGGAGGAGAAGATAAGGATAACTTTTATAAATAAAACACACACTACAAATAACTAAATGCTTCACCTCACCCCTCATGGAGAGTCATGAGGGGTATTTATAGGCTCAACAAACCACTACTTTGCCACTTAAACAATACTAGTCCCATGGAAAAGTATACTACGCATCTAGTCAATTAACGTAGGTGGCGTTATCTTTATAAAAAAGCGAGGCTAACAATCTCCTCAAGATAGCGTCACCGTGAATGGTTACAATGAGACCTATAAATACAAAACAAAGTAAATTACAATAGTAAAGAATAATGTTGACTTTCTTGGTAGGAGTCTCACGTAGTCTAGATCGAGAAACTTGAAGTTCTCCCTGACGATCTCGGCATTTGATCTTTGGCGGCGGCACAAATTCTTGTAGCTCGAACTTCAAGGCATAGCGGTCTAGTTGGGTTATTACTCCCTCCTAACTAGTGAGCCTTTTTCTTTCTATGCTCCCTCCTGAGCAGACAACACTCTTCCAACTTGTTGAGGAGAAAGTAAACTCTTGATCATTACAATGGTTGTGGATTAGAACATCATAACAACATAACTCACTTAGTATTGCATCCAAGTTGGTAAAAGCCCCGATGTACACACACTACTTCTCTTTCGCGGTCTTAAGCACAAATCCGCCGTGTCCAATTCTGAGAAGAGGAAATACCAATTCTCCCTCATGGTTGCAAGCTATTGGAATCATCATAATAGCGATACATGCCGTATTACCTTCTTTGATGCAATATTAAAACCTTTGATTGAGCAAAATTCGTGAGAATATGTCATCCAAAATACTCTGTCGTCTCAAACCAACCTTAATCGAACCTCTTTTGATTCACCTTGGCTAATTGTAATGACCACATATGGAAAACCGATCGACTAACTTGAAAGGAAGCAAACATCCCAACTTTGTGACTTCTTGCTTGTTCTAAATTTTTTGAACAATCCCAGCATACGTGTGACAACGAGCACTACTAGCGTAACTCCTTAAAGTGATGGTTACACTGCTTGTTTTCTAGCGTAACTCCTTACATCGATAACCAACAGTTGTCAAATTTCATAATGTGCTCCAACAAGTTATTTTGAAACATGCATCCAACCAACCAGCGACTCAAGGATAAAGTCCACCCGTGAAATGTCACGTCAATTTCTCGTCAATAATACCGTACAAAAACCCCGTAGTCATTTTTCACATCTTCGTTCAAGCCGTGAAGATATGTATCCTTCCGTGAAAATATACCATACCAAAAAAATACCACACATTTGATAAATGTTAACAAAATTGTGTAACCAAAAATTTATTTCGGATAACAATTTTGATAAACCATTTTTAACATATTTATACGTAAGGTTGGTGAAACATATTATAAAGGGTGGTTTTACGAAGCATGCACCCTAGATTTGCACCCATCAAACGCTCCCTTTTCCTAATCTATTAGTGGGTCATTTTAGTAGGGCTGAGCAAAATCATGGCAAACCTAAACGATAAGCGACGAAATCGGGCGAACCGACCTTATTCGTCGGTTCGGTTTTGTATAATATTCGATTTTTCAGTTGGTTTGGTCAAAACACACTTTGGGTCCGAAATAGCTTTTTCTCGATTTCGTTTTCAATAGCTTTTTCTCGGTTCGGTTCTCGGTTCACGTTTTACCTTTATTCGGTTTTTAGGTTGGTCGCTTTTAGTAGGCTCAGGTCAGGTTTGACCCGTTGCTCTGTTGGAAAATTTAGTGCACTTGTGGGATTAGTTTACACCTTGTAATGGGTTAGGTGGTACAGAGTATACACCCATAAGGTCCATGAACACCCTGACTCTAATAGTGGTTTGTATAGTGCTAGTAGAAATGCTCTTGTGGAAAGTCTTGCGCTTGTGGGAAATCTTGCTTGTGGAAAATGCGCTTGTGGTTTCCACTAAAAGCGGTGTTTCCAGCGATAGCGGTTTCCGTACGAAGCCGTGTATCCTTGATAAGCTATGAAATGCTTGATGAAAATGCGCTTGTAGCGGCTTTGACCTATTCAAGTAGCGGTTTCAAGCGCTTAATGACCCGTTTAATAGGTCATGTAACCACTTTGCGCTATAATGTGGATAATTATGGGCTATTAATGGGCGATTAATACTCATAATTCCATTGGACTAGCTAGAGTAACCTCCTATAAATAGGAGATCATTTTATGCATGATACACACCACGAAAAACCATTAACACTTATTGCTTGCCAAGGGTTATAGAATTGTGCCTAATTCCATAAGCGCATTTGGTCTTATCCCAAGTAGATATTCGTGTAACCCGGGCATTAGGGTCGAATAGTTTACTTTGGAAAGTGATCACACGATTCCAAGTGATATCCGGTAACCACCTAGTGGTATTTGTTTCTGCTGACTTGTTGTTTGTTTACTAGCTGAATTAATTATCTACACAGGACATACACACCAACAATCAAAGTAAACTATTTGTGATAATCAATGGCAGCTGCTGAAAGAACATGGCTTCAAACTTTGCCAAGTGGACAAGTTTGAAGGGTGGACTTTAGGAGATGGCGAAGAAGATGCACTTCTTTGTCAAGCATGAGTGTGGTGTATGTGCTAACCACACCTATTCGATGATGGGGATGATGCTCTTGTGGAGCGGTCGGGAGGAGGAGCAAATGGGAGAATGATGACTACATATCGAGAGGTCTTATTCTTAATGGTATGTCTGATTCTCTGTTTGATATTTATCAGAACTTTGAATCTTCCAAAGAGCTGTGGGATTCCTTGGATGCCAAATATATGGCTGAGGATGCATCAAGTAAGAAGTTTCTTGTAAGTAATTTTCACAAATTACAAAATAGTGATTCAAGACCGGTCATGGAACAATACAATGAACTTCTTGGAATACTTGGAAGGTTTACACAACACAATATGAACATGGATGAGGCCATTAAAGTCTCATGTGTCATTGACAAACTCCCTCCTTCTTGGAAAGATTTTAAGCATACCTTGAAATAAGAAGAGGAGTTAACTCACGGTTGAGTTGGGCGGTCATCTAGCATTGAGGAATCTCTCAGATGCGGGGATAATGACAAGCCAAGAGTAGCAATACTCTTGGTGCATGTTGTCAATATGGTGGAGCATAATAACTCCACGGGTACAATAACAAAGAAAGCATAAATATCATGACAACACAAGGCGGATCCTAACAAGAAACCACCTACTTGTTGGAAATGTGTAAGCTGGTCACATCAAAGGAATTTAAAGGTGTTAAAGTTGGTGGTAAAGCCAATGGATCGGGCACTAATGGTTGGGGTGGTGGTTCAACCAACTCCTTTGAAGGTCGAAATATGTTTAATAAGTCTTTTTTTATTTATGTTACATATGTATCTAAATCTAATTATGTGCGGGGATGATGATGTTGCGTGGTGGGTTGACTCAGTGCAATGAGTTCATGTGTGTAAAGATAGAAGGCTTCAAGACTTATGAGTCAGGAATGATGGTTCTATTCTTCACATGGGAAATGAGTCAACGACAGGTGCATGGTAGGTGGTTGTGTAGATCTTAATTTTAGTTCCGGAAAGATTGTAACTTTGTTTAATGTTATTCATGTTCCCGATATAAGGAAAAACTTGGTTTCAAGTAGTGTTTTGAATAATCATGGATATAAACAAGTTATTGAGTCTGATAAATTTGTGCTTTCTAAACATGGTGTTTTTATTGGTTTTGTTTATTTATGTAATCAAATGTTGGGGCTTAATATTGTCAGCGATAGTGTTATTTAAACTTTTGTGATCACAGTGACTGTTGACTCTACCTTATGGCATGCAAGACTTGGCCATGTACACTATAAAAGAATGCAAGATATGTCTAAGGATGGGTTGATCCCTGCTTTTGACATGGAAACTGAAAAGTGTAAAACTTGCATGTTGACCAAGATAACCAAGAAACCTTTTGAGGTGTTAGTTGTGAGACTAAGCTCTTGGAGTTAATACAGTGACACGTGTGATTTGCATGCCACTCCTTCTTTGGTGAATAAGAAGTACTTTGTGACATTTATTGATGATGCTTCTAGATTTTGTTATGTATATCACATTTACATACCAAGGATGAAGCATTAGATAAATTCAAAGTGTTTAAAACTGAAGTTGAATTACAACTTGGGTCTTTGATCAAAAGATTAAGGACTAATAGGGGAGGTGAGTACATGGATACTCTGTATTTTGGTCTGTTGGTATTATCCATGAAACGACCCCTTATACTCCTCGAAAAATGGCATTTAGAAGGAAAAATAAGTCTTTGAAGGAGATGGTTAATTCCATGTTGTCCTATTCAGGGTGAGTCAAGGAGTTCAGGGGTGAAGCTATGTTATGACTTGCTATTTATTAAATATGGTTCCCAACAAAAGGAACAAGGTTACCCCTTATGAACTCTAGACTAAAAAGAAACCAAACATGAACTATCTCGAGTGCAGGGGTTGTAGAACATTTGTAAGACTCCACGATCCAAAGTTGAAAACTTTGGGTAAAAGAGGCATTGGTTGCATCTTTGTTGGATATTTTGAGCATTCCAAGGCTTTTAGGTTCTATGTTATTGAACCTAATGAATATGTTTGATTAACTCAATAATTGAATCAAGGGATGCAACTTTTGATGAGAATAGATTCTCATCAGTCCCAAGACCAAGTCAGAGGATTCCTAATGGAACTCATGACAGCGGTGTATCGAGTCCACGATGATGAACCATCGGTGGTCCACGATGAGGTTGTGGTTCAACAACTGAACCTGCTTCGGGGAAGAGCAAAAGGGTGAGGACTCCAAAGTCATTTGGACCTGAGTTTCAACTATACTTAGTTGAAGGAACAAGGATGAGGTCTGGACCAATACTCCTATTGCTTCATTGTTGAGGATGATCACAAGACATTTGAAGAAGCAATAAAGTCGGGATATTGCTTTACGGAAAGAAGCAATCAATGATGAGATGGATTCCATCATGGGAAACAACACTTGGGTGTTGGTTGATCTACCACCGGTACCAAACCTCGGGTTGCAAATGGATTTTCAAAAGAAAATGAAGGTAGATGGAACTATTGAAAAGTTCAAGGCTAGACTAGTCATTCAGGGCTTTAAACAAAAGTCGAGAATAGACTATTTTGATACTTATGCCCACGTGGCTCATATCGTTACCATAAGGCTGGCGATTGCTATGGCATCTATTCTGTCTGGTTATTCATCGGATGGATGTGAAGCGACTTTCTTGAATGGTGAATTGGAAGAGGTTTATATGAACCAACCTCGGGGCTTCATCTTGCACGGAAATGAAAATAAGGTGTGTAAGCGATTAAGTCTCTTTATGGACTTAGCGGAGCACCTACAATGGCATCAAAAATTTGATGAAGTGGTTTTGTCAGTGGTTATATTTAACCAAACAAATGTGTATATAGCAAATTTGATGAATCCGGTAAAGGAGTCATCATTTGTCTATATGTTGATGACATGTTGATCTTTGCATGCGTCGGGTTGACTTGACAAAGGAATTTTTGTCATCAAGGTTCTCCATGAAGGACATGGGGTGATGTTATCCTTGGTATAAGGATTAAACATGAAAGTAAAAGAATTTCTATCTCTCCGTCTCATTATATTGAGAAGGTGCTGAGGAAATTCAATTACTTTGATTGTACTCCAATGAGTACACCTATGGATACTTGTGAGAAGCCGATGCCTAATCATGGCAAGGTTGTATCTCAACTTGAGTATTCTAGGGTAATTGGCACTTTGATGTATGCCATGACTTGTACAAGACGATATTGGTTTTGCGGTGGGAAAATTGGCGGTATACTAGTAATCCTAGTGCTCATCAGCGGGCAGTTCAAAGATGCTGAAGTATTTGTAGAGAACTATGGATTATAGTCTCTCATATCTTGGTTACCCATCGGTGTTGGAAGGATACAGCGATGCAAGTTGGATCGATAACGAAGACAATTAGATCTACCGATGGTCGGCTATTCCTACTTGGTGGAGGTGCAATTTCTTGGGCATCCAAGAAGCAAACTTGCATCACCAGTTCAACAATGGAATTTGTGGCCTTAGCATTGGTAAAGAATGGTTGAAAAACTTGCTTCTTGAGATTCCATTGTGGCCTAAACCTATAGCACCTATTTCTATCCGATGTGATAGTGCGGCTACATTGGCTAAGGCTTATAGCCAGATGTACAATGGTAAGTCTAGACACTTAGGTGTCAGGCATAGCATGATTCGTGAGCTTATCATGAATGGGGTGGTATTTATAGAGTTTGTGAGATCTCAACAAAACTTAGGTGATCACTTGGCGAAGTCGGCTAGAGACTTGGTTATAAAGTGCTAAAGGGATGGGTTTAAGTCCAACTTAGTCCTTTGAATGCTAGGACACCCACTCCCTCCTAGGAAACTTGGGGCTGAGTTCAATGTGGAAAATTTGAACATTAGGTGGTGGAGCACATGTTTTATTAACATCCCAAGGTTGTGCTTTCGAACCTCTGAAAGGAGGATGAAGTCTTTACTTCTTAATGGTTATTTTTCTTTGAAAAAGTGCTTGGCAGGAGCATGAATAAAGAGGAACCACCTATGTATATGTTGAAGTTTTGCAGCCGGGGAAGCTTTTGGACTTTTAGCTTTTACAACATTTATGAATTTGGATATGGACATGTGGCTTGTATAGTGTCGGGGAGCGATAAGTGTTTGAAAACTTGTGTGTATTTTATCTTCAGGTATTCAAATGAGTTGAAGGGTTCAATTCTTAGAACACCCTGATTCTCGAATATTTGAACGTGTAATTTACTAAGATGGAAATTCAATCCTCAGGACATTTTCATTTATTCACATGTTTTGCTTTATGTTTGTTTTTCATGCAAAGGAAGTGAACTAAATTTGGGGAGGATTGTTGGAAAACTTAGTGCACTTGTGGGATTAGTTCACACCTTGTAATGGGTTAGGTGGTACGGAGTGTACACCCATAAGGTCCATGAACACCCTGACTCTAATAGTGGTTTGTATTGTTAGTGCTAGTAGAAATGCGCTTGTGGAAGTCTTGCTTGTGGGAAAGTCTTGCTTGTGGAAGAATCGCGCTTATGGTTTCCGCGAAAGCATTTCCAGCGATAGCGGTGTTCCAGCGATAGCGATGTTTCAGCAGCGGTGTTTCCAGCGGCGGTGTATCCAGCGATAGCTATGAAAGTCTTGATGAAAGTGCGCTATGCGGCTTTGACCTATTCAAGTGGCGGTTTCAAGCGCAATGACCGTTTTATGCATGTAACCACTAACTGGCTATGATGGGGATAATTATGAGGCTATTAATGGGCCGATTAATACTCATAATTCCATTGGACTAGCTAAGAGTAACCTCCTATAAATAGGATATCTGTTTATGCATGATACACACACAGAAAAACCATTAACACTTATTAAGCTGAGGGTTATAGAATTGTGCCTAATTCCATAGCGCATTTGGTCTTATCCCAAGTAGATATTAGGTGTAACCCGGGCATTAGGGTCGAATAGTTTACTTTGGAAAGTGATCACACGATTCCAAGTGATCCGGTAACCATCTAGTGGTATTTGTCTCTGCTGACTTGTTGTTTGTTTCTGCTGAATTTATTATCTAACCCTGTTCTGGGACATACACACCAACATGCTCAACCCTACATATCAGTCTAACTTTATTTACTTGTAACTTTTCAAGTTACGCATCTCTCATTTTATTAAAAAGATATGGACGGTTAAAATAAGTTGGATGAGCAAAATGCATGATATATTTTGTGTTCTTGAATTGCTAGGGAAGAAGAGAAAGCTGATAAATATAACTTTATGCTCTTAACTTGTCTAGTCATTATAAGGGGTTTTCAATCATTGGATGCATTGAAATGTTGTATGATGTGCATCAAAATGTTGCACTATCTGTATCACGAATTGTACAGTTGACCATGTTAAAAATAGCATATTAATCATTATAGATGATACTATTTGTAATCCTTATAAATCAGCTAACTTTACAAAGTGTTGCCACTTATCCTACCATACATTTAATTTTCCTCTTTTTAAAAAAATCCTGAGAACATAAAATATTTTTATATCCTATCATTCATTTTCCTCCTCTCTCATGAGGATAAAGAATAGTTCTCATTCGTCTCAAAATTATTGTCAGCAGAATAGTCATAGTTTTTAAAAAAGCTTTAACACTAAATTGATTTTTGGAGGGGAAAAAAACGATTTTAACTTTTAACAATTCATTAAGGTTTTTATTTAATTTGTGAAAATAATAGTTTTCAAGGTAGTACAATAAAAACACAAATAATTTTAAACATGATTTTTGAAAGAAAAAAAATACTGTAAAAATAATATTAACGCTAAAAAGGTAAAAAATTTCTCTTTTAAAACACATTAGATATTTTTTTGAAAAGCTTTGCTACATCATCTTATCTTTAAATCTTACAAATAACTCTATACACACAATAATATTATATAATTTTTTCACTTATTCTTTATCTGCATCTAAACCATCTATTTTAACATTTGTTAATATTAGGTAGTCACCGTAGCTATGCGTGGTTTCAACGTCGGATAATTAATGATTTGTGATACTATGGTGAGTGTTTTGTGTAGCGTTTAAAATAGAGCGTGAGAACCGATGAAAATGCAATTGCAAGCGGTTGTCTTATCGATAATAAAGTCTAGACAAAATTATTAACATCTATCAAACAACATATAAAATCATTTAATGAAAATGAAAGTAAACATTACATCGATTATGAGATAAAACTAATATGAGGCGTTCCTTGTGCGTAAAACTAACAAGGATGGGATTAATGATTGATATGTTAAGAAAGCATAAACCAAAATTAGCATGAATGTGATTAGCCCAAAAAAATATATATAAAAAAATAAAATAAGCTAATTTTGGCTATTTTATAAAAGATTTAGCACGTTTAGCCTTTTCTTTTTGAAATAGGCGTATTTAGCTTATTGAAAAGTTAAATGTGCACTAACGGGCACATATTTTCTCTTAATTGTAAAACATTATAATCGTTTTTGAAAAAAATCTTATATATATAATATATTTATATAGCGTGGATCGTTTTGTGTTAAAAAAGTTTATGGGTTCTAAATGAAAAATAATAAAAGTTTGAAGATTTGGGGATTAAACATAATGTTTTGAAACCAGTGCGACCGGGTGGTTCAACGGTTGAACCGTTCCGTCAAAAAGCGGGTTGATTTAAACCAGTCAACCCGACGAGTTGGGTCAAAATGGTCAAATTAAACATGGTCAACCCACGGTTTGAAGCGTCGGGGATCAACCCGGTTTTCATAATATGATAATAGTTTCAAATTTTCACTTTTACTTTTGTTTTCCTTTATATATAGTTAATAACGAGTACCTCACGCCTGCGGCGGCGATTAACGGAGAAATAGATCTCGATGAGACTGATTCACCGGTTTGTATCGGTTTCAGCGGGTCCTCAGTTTGTTTTCGATGGTGGTTATTGGTTAGCTTGAACTTGTGGTGACACGAGTTTAGTTGAACCCGTTGGTCGATCGATTTTCAAAACTATATGTACCATCAACTTGTTAGCTTGTATGAAGCTTTGTGTGTTTTATTAATTTGTATAATGTATATGATAACATGTACTTTTCATTTTAGGGTGTTTTAAAAATAATATTAATTAGTATTTTTAATTATTTATATTTAGAATTATGTTGTACTCCGTAGCTTGTTTAAATTGTACATTGTGAAAATTTTATTGTACTTTTTAGTAAGCTAGTTTTAGTGATAAAAAAAGTTTATGAGTTATAAACGAATAATAGTAAAAGTTTGAGAAATTGGGGATTAACATAATATTTTGAAACAGTTCGACCGGAGGTTCAAGCTGGTTGAACCGTACCGATTAAAAAAGCGTCAATATAAACCGGGTTAACCCGACGGGTTAGGTCGAGCAGGTCCAAATTAAGGGTCTTGGGTCACCCGGTTTTGATGTGTATTAATAGTTTCCTTTTGAAACATATGTATGTATTAATAGTTGAAATTACTCATAATTAATTATTTCAACATTTCCTTTTTAATTTTTTCCACATTTCACTTTCTTGACTTTTCATTTTTCACTTTGACCATTTTTCTATTATAGATAGTATAGATCATGCGAGTAAGAAATTTTATAAAAGGAAAATGTATATTGTTTTAGCATTTTTTTTTTAAATATACACATTAGATATTCACATAGAATAATAGTCAATTTTCAAAATATATATATATATATAGAGAGAGAGAGAGAGAGTTAGGATCAAGTAAGAAAAAAAATTAAAATAAGAATAATAAGAAAGCTACAAACATTTAGGATCGTCTACAAAATTGATCATCTCCCCTTAAAATTCTCCTCCCTATTTGAAATGTGTGGCTAGAAATCCTCTTATTCTTCTCATTATATATATATATATATATATATACTAGTTTTTGTACGATGGTGACGTATCTTCTAATTATCGTTGACATAGTTTGCTATAGTGAAAGAAGGAGGGTAATCGTAAAGAAGTTTTTCCTTAAAAATTATTGAAAATAATTTTAAAGATCATAAACATTATTTCTTTGATGAAGCTTTTGTACACATGAAGTAGTGATCTACGAAGTAGTAGCTGAGTAATAATATGTTACAGCGTGAAGCGGTGTAGTGATGATTGAAGAATAGTAAAGTGAAGCAATTAGTCACGCGCAACTATGACATCAGTTCCTAGTACTTTTGTAACACTCGTCCCATTCCATTGTAGCTCTTTCTTTTCACCTAGCTCCTTGCTATGTTGTTAATATATTTTACTCGCGTTAAAAAATCATCTAGAGTAACCTCATTAATCCCAAAGTAATACAAAATTAAAACTAAAGAATTATAAGAAACATTACCAATATGTAAAAGGTATTTACTTGTTGCATATAAAGACCAAAAAAATCACATTTCTCTTTCGAATATACACAAGTGAGATGATCCGTAAATGACATCCCACTAAATTTCTTCTTTTTATTTATTTTTTATGTACATTGAATTTGAGCTTAAATAAACTTCACAACACTTTTATTTAGTACTCATAGAAAATAATGCATATAACGACATCGAGTTTTTAATTAGTACTCATTAAAGATAATATAGAACTCATGAAATTGCAACATTAAGTAAAAAAAAACACAGAAACTACTTGTATCATAATGTGACCACAAATGTTCATTTGTCAGCTAACATTTAACTACCTTCTTTAACAAAGGAAAGTGTACTCTTCCATTTATTGGGGAGCATAAGATGTAGGAATCAACTGTAGTGAACCTTTTTGCTACTAATAAGCTCTCGACCTCCGTCATATCAAGTTAGTAGGACTTAATCCATCGGGAGTTTCCAATTGAAATAGTGCGACATTTGAGCAAGGAAAAGCTTGTGATACTAAATCAAAATTGATACACGGGCACATTCTCCTCCACGACCGAATGGTATGAACTCATAATTAGATCCCATTTAGTCAAGTGAACTATTGTCAAATCTCGGCTTAAAGGTCTCGCGTCCTCCCAATAGGGATCAGTTGAGCATGCAAAACTATTAACAATGACTTTGGTTTTGATGGGTATGTCATAACCACCAATTTCACATTGCTCCCTACATACATGTGGAAGTAACAAAGGGAGTGGGAGGTGAAGCCGTAGAGTTACCTTGATTCTGATTGCAAATATGCCAAACCTTGTATGCGTTCTTTGATTTTTATCTTACAACTGAAGGCTTACTCACTTCATCTTGTGCCTTCTTCATCACACCCGGATGTATTATCATTTTTGTCATTGCCCATTCGATTTTGAATCCTCCTTATCACTGTTGGTAAATGATGATGAAGACACTTGTGCACCCTTCTTATTAGGACGACCCCTTGATCTATTTGAATTTTCACTCTCTCGGAGATCATTGAGGGATCAACTTGTTTCCATGAATTAGGATGATGGTTATTTGGTGGCGGTGAATAAGATAAGCACAAAAGCGTCAAGATAATTGTACTCAAATTCTGAAACTTACCACGAGGGTCATGAACCAACTCGGAAGAGCTTCTTACATTAACTTTTCCTTTTGCTCCTCTTGAAGCGTGGAAGATGTGTTACGATAAACATAAATAAACACTATGCTTCATTAAGAATATCACGAAATCAAAATTAAATTATTGATCAATATTTAAAAAGATAAAATACTATATAAAGTAAAGCAATTTATGATTAAACACAACTTAATATGAAGATAAACATGGTATAGATTGAGATAATAGTATGAATATTAAGCGGTCCAACACCATGTTGATCCGTTAGCATTACCCATTTTAGGACCATAAAAATGTGAAAAAAATTGGGACCTTGAAGCAATCAGTGCGACTAAAGTACCTTGTCAATGACACTCTCTATGATGTGTCGGACTAAAGATAAGTAAAGGAGTTTTAATTGTTGATGAATGAGATCTTAAACAACCACTTACATTTATAGAATAACTGATTAATCTTATACAAATGTGGGATGTCGCCTTGAGAACTTGTATAAGTGGTGGAAGCACATAAAAAGCCTTGAGGTTGTTCACGTGCTAAGGTTGAGGTATTTGAGATGAGTGAACATATGGAAGGCTGAATATGGCCATTCAAAGTTGTTATAGCTTAGATCCAACTTCTCCAAGGAGGACCTTGCATTGTACAAAAGCGGGGAAGTAGGTTTCGAAATATGGTTACATTTAAGATCAACTACTCGAAAGAACTTATGCGTCCATAATCATTTGGTTGGTCATACTCTTCATGCTCAAATTTCATGTCAGTATATTTTCCCATAGTGAAATGATAAGGCAGGTCAAAAGTTGGATTGACGATGGTAGTTCCATTATCAATATATTTAACACCAACAAACTCCCCATCTCACAGGAGACTTAAGAATTTTTAAGGCGATGCGACCATTAAGATGCAGTGCGTGATCTTGATCGCGATTGAGGAGATTTTTATGCGAGAAGGGCATCCAAAGTTCTTCGGAAGAGTCATCGGGAGGGTTAAATATCACATTTTTAAAAGTTTTGGACACTTTTGCAATTTTTAATAGTTGATAGCTGTCGTTTGGTATTAGTTTTCTTTTCCAGCAAGATAGGTTTTCGGTATTTAAGCACTCTTTAGACGTTTCTGTTATTCAGTATTTGTTTGATTAATAAAAACGAGGTTTCCTCAAAATCTGTCAATCTTCGGTATTCTATGTAATCAACGAACTTTGATAAAAGTTCTTCCTGACCACGTACGCTGCATCAGTTTGGTATCATATTCCA
>OU343216.1:92264965-92301370 GCA_910596185.1 Chrysanthemum makinoi | reverse complement strand
CTTTAATAACATTCTCATCCCTAAAAAGATTACATAGATCAATACCTAACTAAACCAAGTTATACTAAGTTTATGGGATTGCTCTTATCTCGGTTGTGTTAAGATTCATCAAGTCAACATATGGGACAATCACTCGAGACTAAATCATCATAGATCCTTACTTTTGATGTATATCCGAATCTCAAGTCAAGTGATAACATTTTTGTTATACTCTATTCTCCTTGATTCGTTCAAAGTGGTTAAATGAACATCACAACTCATGGTCATAGTAGAAAAATCAAATGGACATATCAATCAATCTCAGATTTGGTTTAACTATTTGTCTAATCTTTTAAAGATCTTTTGTGTTAAACCATCCTCATCATAGATCATATACTAAACAAGATTCACATTATCGATCTACAAGTTGCTTGACTTTCGTCTACTTTTCGAATATAAAAGAAAGAATATAACAACATTGTTATTTCTTTATTTTATTTCGTTTATGAAAAATGAAATAAAACAAAACCACGTCATGAAAAACCTTATTGAATCTCAGTTTACATCAAGAATGATCTAAGACAAATTGTTGTCAAATCTCAGTTTTCTAAATTCGTGGGAACTCAAGTGTTACATCAAGACCATCGGTCTAAAACACGAATTTTAGAAATCATCACAGATCCATATTGTCTCACTCACTATCCGAACAAAGGAACGGAGGTATAACAATAGTGTTATAATCCATTCGTGGCTCGTTTATGGTTTATAAATTGTCAAATTCTCAAATCGAATTAAATCACGAAATTATTACCTACCTTGTGCCTTGGGTCTGATTTCGTAAGCCTATGACAATACTCGAGCCATCCCTGTGGCATACAATTTTGGAACCATGTCCACATCTCTAGCCAACCCTTTGGCGAGGTCACTTTGATTAATTTTAGAGATTGGAACTGATTTGTCTTGAAGTTATATTAGGGTTTGGATGAGATGTGTTTGGAATATGACTGATATGATACGGTTTTACTATTGGATCTGATTTGGGAACAGGTGAAAAGAGGCGGATTTGGAGTATGATTAGGAGGCGTATGATTTTTTGAGGAATATTAGGGTTATGAGGTGAGTATGTATGATGTGTTAAATACCCGGATAGTTAGGGTTTGCTAGTTATTGTAACGGGTAATGGGCTGGGAGAAGATGACTTGGGCCGTGTATTACTTTGGGTAACTATTTAGGGCTCGGTGCATATTGGAGTGGTCTTCAACGAGGGTATTGATACTTACAGTATTAACGTTTGATAAAAGTATTTTTGGATAAAGTATGTTTGATTGTATCAACGTTCTGGATAAGTATTTTTGAATGTGTGAACACGTTTTGTGATTGTTGGGACCATGTACACGTTTTGATGAGTTAGAACTGAATGACGGATTCGATGATTTTCTTTGTCACTAGGGTTGATATGTGAGATATATGGGCTACGCTTATGTTTGAGATGATGATTGTGGATCATTAGTATATGGGCTGAAGGTATTTATTGGATGAGACTTGGGCCAATTGTTTTGTGAATTTTGTATGTTGATGGATCATGGGGCGCATCGTTAACTCACTTGGCCGTTGGTAAAAGTGGTAACATATAACTCAAGTGTTATTATTGATGAATGTGACAAAAATTTTTAGGTGAGTGTTTAAGACTAATGAGCTCTAAGATTTGGTATTTCTCGTTTAATTGATCGGGTGTATACTTTTGTCATGGACTATGCAATAGACTGTAGGGCTAATTGATTACATGTGCATTATTTGTTTTGGTCTCTTGGTTAATGGGCTACAAGTATACATTTTGGATGATGGGCTTTCTCACTTTATGTATCAGATTTGGATATAAGCTCTAGTTGTTGATACAGTCAGATATGGAGTCTTGAAATTTGATGATAAGATTTGACAATTATGAGATTTGAGTATGTGATTTATTGATGTGAGTTGTTGTGTACTTTGGTCTATTCATTCTCACGGAAAATATTATGTTGCGGCTTGGATTGATAATTGAACAAGGTTGACTACGGGGCTGTTTGTACGATATTTCTCATTAGGATTTGAAGTGAAGTTTTCTGAGCGTGTTTACTTATTTCGTCTTCTTTCTTTCTACCCTTCCGCGAAGATGACTTGTTTGGGCATTTATAGAGTGTGATAAAGACTTGACTATTTAGTTACTCTTGTGATTCTTTCTCGCTTAACCCACAACGTAACTATCACTACGGTGTCTCACGCAGTTGAGGATACGTCAAGAGGTTTTGTACATTAGGTACACCGTTTCTTCTTCACAAGGATTAGTGCAAGCTTAAGTACCAAATCTGGGGAATTTTACATCATGTTCTAGTTTGGCATATCGGGTCTATTTCTCCAAGTGGTCATTATAGCTTAATATGTGAATGGCGTGTTTACCAAAGTGTTGAATGGATGATGTAACGCGAATTTTATGGGATATTCGACACCACCTAATGTAATGACACTTCACAGCCTCGAAGCAAAATTCTTCAAGAATCTTCAACGTCATACACGAATTTTCAAGATGTTTGCTTATGACAAGAACTTTTCGTGCAAATGGGTGTACACGTTTATGATGCTTCCGAAAGTTCAAAACCATCATGGGGGAAAAATGTGTACTTTGATGCTTTACGGTCAACCTCAGGGTAAAGTAGTGTATACTACTCGACTTAGTATGGTTTGTGAAGTTGTCTTCATATGAATAAAGAATTGTTGATGATGTTGTTGATGTTGGATAATGAACAGTTGATGAACCGCTGCATGTTTCCCTAAAACAGATAATCACCGAAACCAAAGTTGTCATAACACATTAAAACTGACATTGTTTACGGTTTTGTCTTGATTTTGTAAAATCCCGCGAAAGAATCTATTTCTCGGTTTAAATCATAGACTTGTAAAATCCCGTGACAATGTAATCATCCCGATGTAAGTAAAGTGCATTTCTGGCTCGATCTCACGGTTTATTCATGGTTTTGTAAAATCCCGCGAAAGATACTATTTCTCGGTTTAAACCATAGAATTGTAAAATCCCGTGATGATGGAACCATCCTGGAAAAAGGAAAGCGTATTTCGATATTATCCTGATGCTGGTGCTACGATTTCTGCTTAGAAGAAGGGATAAAAGGGTGTACTTCATGAATTGGGTGTTTGTTTGGATTGTCCTCATGGCAGTTTGGTTATTACAAGGTTTTTCGGGGTATGTGTTTTTAACCATGGTCGGGATGAAACCATTATCAGAGTTCACTTAAAATGTCAAAGGAGGCTAGATTTGAGTTTCAACCAGAAAATGTGACAACGACGTTAATTCACTATTATTTATTTGAGGGTGAGGTGAAATATCACGAGCAAATGTATTTAGTATCTGAAGGTATCGGGGATGGTTGGATGAAGATTCTTCAAGATCCTTGTTCGAGCTTATTATCAGAAACGAAGACTTGGAAATATAGTTACTGTTGGGTGACTTTTTCCTTTTCTTTTACCACTTGGGGGAATTGGGCTCTTACCACCACAAAATAACTATCACTTTAAGGAGTTACGTTGTAGTGCTCAGTGTCACATTGAATTGTGGATTTTCAAGAGGTAATGTACATCTTATACTTGATGGTTGGTTGATTGAAAAGTATAGAGTACTTAGAGAGTACTAAGAGATTCTAATGGAAATCGGAACCGCTCTTTGTTACATATGTGCAATTTTAAGTCACGAGTTCGGGTTAGTTTACTTCAGGGTCAAATTCATCATATTGGGTTTTCTCCATCAGATGTCACGACAAAGAGCCTACTGAATGATAATGGGGTTGATTATAAGTTTGCCAATAGTAGATGAAAAGAGAGAGATTATGACGTTTGAACACAACAGTTCAAGCCTCGTACTCTAAAGAAAAGAAAAGTGTACGTTTCAGTGCGCTTTATCTTCTGAAGAAGAAAAATCTTCTTATGACATTTGAACACAACAGTTCAAGCCTCGTACTCTAAAGAAAAGAAAAGTGTACGTTTCAGTGCGCTTTATCTTCCGAAGAAGAGAAATCTTCTTATGACATTTGAACACAACAGTTCAAGCCTCGTTCTCTAAAGAAAAGAAAAGTGTACGCTTCAGTGCACTTTATCTTCTGAAGAAGAGAAATCTTCTCAATTATGACCATTCTCATCAAAATGCTTCATGCTTTTTCCATGCGCTTTCAGTTATCAAGTGAACCAGACTACCGATGATTGTTCTCTTATTCCACTTGCTCAATTATAATGACGATGGCGACATCATATACTACCTTTGAGGGGGAAAAGTGTGAATAGACTACATTTGGATGATTCCACTTACTTAATCAAGAATGGCATCTCCGTATGTAATTCTTGAGGGGGAGAAGAAGTGTGATAATACTGTATGGTTGATTGATATCTGAGAACAAATGGTCATACGGCTCCAAACTAATGTAAGAACTGAACTTCTTCTTATTGGGTCATCTTCACCATGTCTTAGATAAAGATGGTGTACAAATGTGTTCCACGTGTTCCCTTTAAAAGTTCAACACCATCTAGTTCTCTAACGAAGCATGTATGTTTTCTAAAGGCCACCTCAAGATCAGAATCACATAATTGACCGACAGAGAAAAGATTATGAGTAACATATTAACGAAGCAAGTGTGTTCTTCTAAGAGTTGTTGGTTGACATCTTCACATGGGCGGATATGATTAAATGACAAAATGCTTCCAGTTGCAGGGCTAATATCCTTGATGAACATCTTTCTGTTCTTGTTTGATTGGGAGGGATTTGAGTTAAGGGGATTTGCTATTTGTAAGTTAACGGGAATGCATTTGGTGAGTTGAAGATGTTAACGTTCTATTCCCTAATTGGACAATCTTGAAGAAGGTCGAGTCTACAGTCGGTTCTACATTTTCTGCTGCATGTTAGAAGACTAAAAGACGAATTGCATTTGAGTATCTAAAGACTTCTTCTTAATCTGGGCATTTATCAAACAGATTGTCGGTTTAGGGGTGAGCACTAATTGGGGGAGAGTGAAATGTCAGATTTAACCCCTAATTAGATTTGCTCAAAATGATTCTTCAGCAAGTTGATTCCCACAAGACTTCAAGTATTCTTCTCAAAAGATTTCGAGTACATGGACTTATAATGTGTTGCTGATTCTGAAGTATCAAAACCAGCAAGGGGGAAGGAGACACGCATCTAAACGCGAGTAAACTTGATGAACTTAATTCTTCTAAGTGATTGAAGATATCCCGGGAAGACAAATGTCATGACCGCAGAGAAACTCAAGGTTTTACTCATCAAGGCTTTTAGTGTTATTATTCCAACTACGTGGGGGAAGTGATGTAAGAGAATATTTTTGAAGATAAAAGAGGCACAATGTGTGTGATGATTTCGATGTTATCGCAATCATCGGGGGAGAGAGAATTGTGTACATTGGGGAGCTCAAATGTTTCACTTGAGTGCTTAATCATGATTCAGTAGATATAATCACTTATTCCGGAGTTGACATTCGTAGAGATAGTCATCGGCAGAGATAATAAGTGATTCGGCCTGCTTCTTCAATGTTATCGGTTATTATCTCTTTGGGCATTCTGTACTTCGGTTTTGAGCTTCATACACTATCATCAGGGAGAGAAAAGTATACATCTGGGTTATTCTTTGGCTATCTGGACTTAATCTGCTAATCGATGGTATAAGTTTCTCTGTCTTCCGGTATATGTGTATTCGGGTTCGTGAGCTCTAGTCTAAGAGACTGACGCATCAATTCATCTACTTGGGGAAAGTGGTCTCTTGACAAATTTTGGTATGGATCGCTTCAGACTTCAGTGGAATGAAATTTGAGAAGAGTTATTTATGTGTGAGATGATACGTTGTTGTTCTTTTGGATGATATAACCTCGAACGAAGAATCACAAAAAATTATTCTTAAAAGGAGCAGCAAGTTCGATGATAATGGTCTGCTTCTTTGTGCACCTGGCTAAGAGAAGCTTGAATGAAAGCTTTGAATCTGCTCAGCTAAAGGATTTTTAGTTTGGGGGGAAGCTACCAAAGTGTCACTTTCAGATGGTTCAATTTCTTTCTTCAGTACAAGAGCCTCGGAAGCTTTGGTGGTGGATGTTTAAGAGATGACGATTTCTATCTTCTACAACGGGGCTGTTTGATATCCTTATCTCGGTACTCGTGTCATCATCTTCTTAAACAATATCATCTACTCTATCTCTGTAAATATTTTTCAAAAACCAAATACAAAAATATAAAACCAGAAAAAGAAAATAGAAAAATATAAAACCAACAAAAACCCATAAAAATCAGAAAATTTGAGAATACCAAAAATATTGTTTTTCAAGACATGTCTTCTGATATCGATATCATCTACGGTCTTAGAAATGTCATTCAATAATGGCACGGGACCATAGATGAAGTTCGAGCAGGAGGTGTAAATATTCTTTTTCAAAACATGTCTAAAACTATGGCTTGCAGTTATTTCAGACTGTAACCCGTGCTTAAACCATGGCTTGCTATTATTTTAGATAGCAACCCGTTTTTCAATAAAGGAAAGTGCTACGCTTAAACAATTTTCACAAAATTCGTGCACTTATCCTAAAAACAAATTGAGGAAAGTATGTCGAAGGACTGCTGTTCCTACACAAATGTTTTTCCTTCTATAAATTCTTCAGAAAAATATTTGTTGTTTTCAAAAATGGTGGTAAATGAGTTTCTTGTAAATCAATCAGATTCAGAGTTTTTGAAAAAATTGAAAACTCAATCAATGACTTCAGCGCTTTTAAACTTTTCAGAAAAATAAGTCATTGATTGAGGGGGAGAATGTTTTCATATATATATCATCTAACGGGTTTATATAATCATCCTATGTGCTTAAAAGAAAAAATATGTTTGCCTACGTTGAAGGACTAGGAGTCTAGGATGTGATTGTTATGATTAAATGATTATAGTTTGATGAACACATTATTCCCATGCCTTTGTATGATCTGATTGATATGTTGGATTGACTTGTATTAGTCGATTGCTGTTTGGGTGTTGTCGACCACCGTATATCTGTATGTATGTCCACTAACGTATGCAGATATCATGGCTAATAAGAATGTTTCCGATTCGGATCCCACAAATGAAGATGATTGGATGCCGAAAGGAAAGGGCGACTATATCTTGGGTCGAAAAAAGAAGAAACGAAACTTAATTGGATCTCTATGGACAGTTGGCATGATATGCAACTTTAGAGGTCACACTGCTTCAGCAGATGGTTTTTCTTTCAGCCTTACAGCAACAACAGAAGCTTCTCAACCATCTAACGTATCTTTGTGCAAATAAAAGTAGTGGATGATACCATTTTTCTTAAAAAAATTTTGAAAATATTGTTTTTGAAAATGGAAAAATATAGTTTTGAAAATAAATTGAACTCAAATTTTGAAAATCAACCGGACTTCATTTTGTTAAAATATAAGTCACTTAATCAACGACTACAGTCATCGATTGAGGGGGATAGTGATTTCAAATTAAATATTTTCAAACGAGATATTTGATCAAAAAGTCCGTTTGTATGTTAATAAAGTGGTGATCTAAAGATTTAATGTTATGTCATGGTATGATTTTTCTTTTGAATCAAGATCTTTCAAAATGAATTTTTTTTTTGTTCTTGTTTGATTGTGAAATTGTTTTATTTTACTTAAAGATCTCTTAAAACTATCATACCTGACGCTAACAATCTTTAATGTCTAAAATTGGTCCATTTCAGTAATTTTTCAAAATTAAATCAGGCCATGTCTTTCCCCAAACTTTTCTAAATGATTTAAATCATTTGGGATCACAAATCTCAAATGGTTTGAAATTTTTGATCGGGGGAGAGCTCGTGATTTAAATCTCTAATCTGTATAAATGGTGTTTGTTTTAGTCCTTTAAAGACACTCCTGCCTCCATGTGCCAAACGATTTCAAATACATGATGCACATGATTGAGGAGGAGCATTTATCCCAAAACAATATGAGAATTTAAACCAGGCCACATTCTCTCTCATGTTTTCTAAACCTAATTAAATCACTTGAGATCCAAAATCTCTAAGGGTTTGATATTTTTGATTGGGGGAGAATTTGTGATTTAATTATGAAATCTGATAAAAGGTGATCATTTGATTCAAAAGTGCAGGCTGCTCTCCCATATGTGCTAAACGTTTTCGAATATCGAAGCAAATATTGAGGGGAGCATTTCAAAAGAAAATAAATTATCTAGGTACAAAAGCTTTTATGTTTTAACATAAGTACCTTAATTGATTTTCTAATGGTTTTCTATATGGCAGTATGATCGTGGAAGTACTTCAAAAACCTCTTTCCTCTATGTGGTAAATGATTTCAAACAACCAACGCACATATTGAGGGGGAGAATTTACCAAAAAATCAAATGGCTTTTTCCACGGAAATTGTGATCAAGAAATCATTTCAAAGTCCTCTTGCCTACATGTGCTAAACAATTTCAAAATCACATGCACATTTTGAGGGGGAGCATTTCTAAAAGATCAAAAACAATTAAGGTATAAAATGCTTTGATATTATATCACAAGTACTTTGATTGATTTTCCAAATGATTTTTTTCAATTGGTTTCAAGAAGGAAAGAACAATACTAAGAGACTGACCAATTTACTTTATGCATGGTGTTATAAGGATGGTTAGGTTAGGTATTCGTTCCCACGATCCCGCCAGAGTCGAAGGATCTACCCAGGGACAATCCACTAGATAGTGTAGAACTCCTTAGGTATGATGAAAAAAGGAGAAAAGTGAGAATAAGGGAAGAGTGCCGATTGAGATAGAGCTAGAACTGGAATAAACCCAACAAGGTTCTAGTAATGAAGTCTCGGTAAGCACTGAAGGGGTTGAAGAATGAAAAAGAAATGAATGTGAAAAGGGTGAAAAGAAATAGCCCTCCAACAATTCAACCTTAGGGCAGAAACCGGGTTCAATACATATGCTACTGGTGGTTACTAAGGTAACACTAGTATTGAAGACAAGACGTTATGGACCCAGAGGACGCACTGCACTAAACTTCCCAAGCTACTCAAGTTCCTCTTAAAAGGACTTGTTTCATTCTCACAGGGAACCTACATAATCTATCGACTTTCTCTTAGAGATTGTTGATATTGAAGAAGGAGACCCTCTCCCTAGTCTCCGGCATAGGAAACCAAGTGTGCACTATTGAGTCTAGAGCCACGAGATCATCCACAATATCTCATTAGGACACAAATTTAATGAAGACTTGCTGTTTCACACAATGTGGAAAGTAAGTATATATATTGAGAGTCCTACGCATTATCCTTGTGGTATTGCCAGAACATCCGAGTGATATGTAAAAGTATTCACGATGAAGATGGAAATCCTTCTAGAGCTAACATCAAACAAGCTCTTGGTGGGTGACATGTGAGATCTTTTCTAAAGATCAAGCTTGTGACAACTGGATAGAAACAATGGGGCGATTCATTCTTGAATCAACCTTGGTCCAGGAAATGAATTAACGAATACTTTTGGAAAAACCGTTCGATGTGCAAATATCTTCTTTTCTCTAGCACATCGAATGTGTACTCTTTTCGAATACAAAAAGTATTTATGATTGAAAATTGATCTTTCTCATAAAACCTTCGTCGTATTGCAAAACTCTTTCTTCTAAGCAATACACGATTGTGTTTTCAAATCAATTTTCATCAATCGTGAATCTCAATTACCTGGTTCACTCACTCGTTGTCTTCTTTGAGACGTTCCCGTTTGAGAACAAATGCAGGTTAGAACAGCTACGAAACCCCTGTCAAGGAGATTCTTCATAATCATACCTGATCACAGCAAAGACTTGTACTGATCAACGGGGAACTGTAGGCCGTGTACCTCAATTCGACGAAAGTGATCAAAGACACTTTCGCGGTGCTTTATTGCTAATGTTGTTTGTAGGTACATTTGGATCGGTTGCAGTACCGATCGATATTGAGAAGTCAATCCAAAGCCGCATGCTCACAACATCCACACTTAATTCAAGAAATCATGACTTGTGCATATCTACAGAACCCGCTCTGATATTTTAATACTATGTTTCTGCTACTGCCGCAAATATCATGAGCCAGTAAAGCTTCCGCTACTCTGATGAAAAGATGTCATGATCCAGAAAGTGTGAGCATGTCGGTCCGAAAGTCACAACAACACATGATGGCAACACAAAAAGGGTGATCCAGAGATTTACTATGGCTGATGATCTCAAAGAAAGCTTGAAGATCATCAAAGATGTGGATCAGTTCAAAGACCTCCACTTAAAGTACAAAGCAGTCAGACTTTGAAGAATCACTGCTAAAGCACAAAGAAAGAGGAACTTGAAGAATTGAAGTCTACGAGCTCAAGACTGAAGTTAAAATAGAATGCTAGGATTCAAAATGTAAATCATGGGGTGACCTCCCTTAGGGGGAAATTGTTAGGAATTATTAATTCCATAGTGAAGAGTCGGTCACCCCAAATATAATCTAGCATAAGTTAGCTCGTATACATATTGTTATTTACGTTATTTTGTAGTTAATTAGTTAGTTAGTAGCGTAGATTAGTTTAGTGTAACACCGTGGAGGAAGGACGGGTCTTTACCCACTGTATACCTGATCCACAGGCCGTCAGGAGGTCGTTTAGTTTGTAACTATAAATACCCTTCCCACTAAGGGAAGGGTGGTGCTTTCTCATTAATCTAACCTTACATTTGTTTGTTTATCTCTCTAGAAAACACCCTCTCCTCTCTTCATCTCTCTAAAATGGCTTTCTTGTATAATCATCTACCTAGGCCACCCGAATCATCTAAACAACATTAAATAAACGATCCTACAAAAATAAACAAAGTATGATAATAATCTTAAAGAAATAGTAAGAGATAGAGATAGAGAAAATATTGTTCGACACACATAAGCATTGTTTTTGAAATCACAATCCGAAGAATGATCCACGATCATTCGTCATCCTCGCTCATCTCATCACCTTCATCATCATCATCTTCTTCGTCATCACTTTCGGTCTCATAGTTCTCTTTGATGAGTGTGTAAATACTCATCATTTTTGGTCAAATCTGAATTGCAAAACATTTAATAACGCTCAGAAATGCATCAAAATACTGAAAATATCTCAAAATTGCATTTTATATGTTTCAGATGCAAAATGTTTAAAATCAGATGAAAATTGAGCTAAGTTTGCATAATTGGCAGTTTTAGTCCCCCAAGTTTCAAATCTT
This sequence comes from Chrysanthemum makinoi, assembly GCA_910596185.1. Taxonomy (NCBI): domain Eukaryota; kingdom Viridiplantae; phylum Streptophyta; class Magnoliopsida; order Asterales; family Asteraceae; genus Chrysanthemum; species Chrysanthemum makinoi. The sequence continues at coordinate 92,290,122 of OU343216.1, read as the reverse complement.
GTCAAAAATAATCCCTGAGCAAAGAAAAGTCACCAAAGGTCCTTTTGAAATCATAAGTTGTCATAATTAGTCCTTTGGTGAAAAATGTCAAAAGTTTTGAGAAATTACAAGTTTAGTCCTTTGAGTTTCAAAATTGGCAAAAATAGTCCTTGGAAGTTTGAAAATGTCCATTATGGTCCTTGTACTATTGAAACTTGTCATTTTTGGTCCCTTGGAACAACTTTGGAAAATGGCATATTTGGTCCTCCAACTTTCAGAAATTGCAAAATGGTCCTTGCTTTTAATATCAAACCCTTTGCACCCTTAACCCCTGCCAATAACCTTGGACCCTGCCAAACCATTGAACCCCCTTTTTTTTTACCCCCCGTCCACTAATATCACCCAAGTCAAACTTCCCACCAACCACCCACTCCCGGCAAAGTCCTTCTCCCTCACCGCTTGCTCCTGCAACACTCAATCCACCCATCCTTCCAGCTCAACTCCCACTCTCCATGTCCCCTCCACCTCCACCAAACAACAAAGGCATTAAATGTTTCCCCTTGCACTCAACCCCCAGCTGTTAAAACCATTTTGGCGCCAAAAATCTCATCAATGGCTAATATCTTCTCAACTCATCCAATGGTCCATGATTCAAGTGGGATTTGCTAAGAGGTCAAGTGGGAAGACTTTTGTATAAAAAGAGAAGCAAGAGAAGGCAGTACTTAGTTTTTAATTTTCACATATATGTCGTTTTTAATATCAATGTTTTAGTTTAAGTTTAAAGCTGTAATCTTCTTGCTTATGTACTCAACTTAAGTTGTTTTATCATTATAATCCATTTTCAAGTATCAATTCAAGGTTATAACAACATTTCATGTTTTCATGTTCATCTGTTAAAAATTCAGTTTCAAGCTCTCACATTCAAGCTTCTAGTAGCTTATTTTTAAATTCAAATAAGCTTATTTAAGCTATTGATAGCTTTTGGTAAGCCTATAATTCAGTTTCAAGCAACTTTGGTAATTGGTCAACAAAAGTCAACTCACAGTCTCAATTATGACTTGCTTCTGAATTGCTGATATGGAAATGGATATGGGTTGATTCTGAGTTGAATAGGGGTTGAGATAAGGTAGGATAGTGGATCTTTGATTCTTGGCAAGCCATAGTGGCTGTGGACACAAGTGAGTTTTCACATCATTATCTGTCATAATCTGATTTTTAAGCTCATTGTTCATTTGATTGTGTTTGTTGGTGAAATAGCATAATTTAGGAGTTAGTTGAATTAATGATTAGGATTAAATGTTAGAATAAAAGGATCAAGTAGAGTAGTAGCAAAACTGCTTCTGATAGTGTGTTTGGATCAGTTAGCTTATTTGATCTTAAGCCTTGGTTTGTACTTAAAATCTGCATACTCAGTCTTAATAAAGGTAACTAGAATCAAATTTGTCAACACTTTGCATCTGCACTCTCTCAAAGTCAAAATTGCATATAATCTGTCCTAGTTTCATAACTGTTGGAATTTTCTTAGATCAAAAGCTTGAATTGTGTTTAGATATCAGTAGAGTAGCTTAATATAGCTTTATTTTAGCTTAATTCATCTCAATCAGTTCATAAATTGGAATCAAATCTCATTTTGGTCAAAGTTATCAAAACTGTTACAAAAGTGAAAAGTGAAAACTCATTTTCACCTAACTTGATTGATTTTTCATGGATTCATTTCTGGTCCAAATTCATTAAAACTTTGGGTTTAAAAACGTCAGTTGGTCAAGAATTGAAAAGTGATTTTTGGAAAATTTTTGTAAGTCCTTAAAAGCTTCAGATCAGCTTGTCATTTGGGTCAAAAGTCCCCTATGCACTGACTCAGTGTATACTGAGTGTGCACAGGTGTTGTGCAGAGCTTGTCACAAGCTCATTAGAGCTTATCTTGGTCTGAATTTTGGTTTTTAAGTAGCTAGCCAGGTCTACTTTAGGTTCCAACATCTGGTTTTGAGTTTCAGCTTATTTTCAAGCTACAAAGTAGTAGCTAAAATCTGTTTAGCACTTGATTTTCTAATTCATCAAATCTGTTTAGCTTGCACTTTAGAGGTTTAGGCTAGTTGTACTTAGTTGCTTTTGAGTAGTTTTAGCATACTCTAGCTTCTGTGTCCATTTGGTGCTCATTTGTGGCCTTTAGCTTATCTTGAGTGCTTATTTATAAGCACTTTTCACTGCAGCTTCATATTCTCACACATAAGCCATTGTTTTTATATTTTTATTAGATTCATAATGTTAATTTAGACTTTTCCTGAATTTTTCACATTTTTCCAGCACTGTTTAATATTTTTCCTCATTTAAATCAGTTTTTAGGACTTTTAAATTAGCCTTTATTGCAAATAAATCAGAAAAGTTTCAAAAAAATAAGTTTTCAATTTTCCTAGGTTAAGATAAATATAAAAAGCAAAAAAAAATATTTTTCCAGATTTTTCTTAGTTTAATTTGTAATTTTTAGCCATTTAATTAGTTTTAAATAGTTTTTAATTCATAGAAAATAGAAAAATAATCATAAAAATACAAAATTAGTTTTGAAAATTCTCTTTAGTTATTTTAGATTTTTCTAAGTCATAATTTCACTTTTCTAGCTTTATTTCATATTTTCTCATATTTTAGGGTATTATTAAATAGGTAAAAATAGTTTTTAATTAATAATAATTAAATAAATAGTCATAAAAATAATTTTCTTTTTCTCTAAATTTTATCTTATCATTAGGTTTGTAAAAATTTCATTTTTATATTTTTAGGATTAATACTGTTTCAATTTCACATTTTCTTTTGTACGTTACGTAGTTTTAATTTAAATTTATAAAAGATAAATCAAAAACATCATTTTAAAAATAGTGATAGCGTTTATTTAATATAATTTAGCTTTTTAATTTTCTTTCATTTTTCCTTTGTCATTTAGTATCAATCATAACCCTTTTCCCGTTCAAATTCACCCGATCACTATACGTTTGGTGATTCAGTCGCACAGCTCGTTGGGACTTAACGACCCGGGGAAACACTATACTCCTCTAGATCTTCATTGCATTGTTCCTGAGCTGTTTGAAGTTTATTACGGTTGACCATTCACAAGTGGTTGGCTTGTGTGATAAAACTTGACGGTTCGGGAGCGATCAAATTTTGGCGCCGCTGCCGGGGAGCTGTGCTAATTATCTTACGCTTAGCAGATTAGTGATTTGAATATTCACTCCTTGTTTATACCATCTATATCTATATATATTTTCTTATAAAAAATCCAAAAACCCAAAAACATCTTAAAACGTATAAAACACAAAAAATATTTTTCTTTTGTTTCTATATATATATAAAAGATAAAAATACAAAAAGATTTGTCGTTTTCTTTGTTTAATAATAACAACATAAAAATTACCACCGCAAACCAAGGCAGTGTACTACCTAACTGGGGGTACGACCATAATAAGTTCCCGAACCAAAGATTAAAACTTGCCTTTGTGTCCTTGTGAGTGGTGTACCTTTTTCAAAGAAGCCATTCATCTTGTGATTATTGGTTTAAGTTCACTGTCGTTTTGCCTCGATATTGTTTTAATTAGATTTGTTGTTATATCTACTTTTCAAAACCATAAAACCCAAAAATATTCTTCTTTCCCCATTTTCATAATTCTCTTGTTTCCTCAAGTTACGTCTAGTGCATGCGCACTCGTTCTTCTAGATCATTGAGTCCTTTGCGTGATCTAGCATAAATTCCTAGAAGACGTTTCGTAGACGTGTGCCCAAATAGTCGAACCCGAGATTCGTACTATTTCAAACAACAATAAGGCAGACGAACGAACTATATGAAATGCTCCAAGCACCCATCGAGGGTTATGGAGATGCCATCATTTTACCAGTAATCAATTCTGATCACTTTGAATTGAAGACACATTTGATCCAACTTGTGTCTACGAATCAATTCCGCGGGTTTGATCGAGAAGACCCGTATGCACACATCCGTTGGTTTAACAAGTTGACTTCAACGATCAATTTCAAAGATGTACCACAAAAAGTAATCAAGTTGATGCTTTTTCCATTCTCACTTGAGGGGGCAGCCCGGATTTGGCTGGAAAAAGAACCCCCTCGATCCATCGAAACTTGGGAGGATCTTGTTCAAAAATTTGTCAATTATTTCTTTCCTCCATCAAAGACAACTAATCTTAAAATGAAATTTCTGGATTTCGTCAAAATTTCGATGAAAACTTTGGAGAGGCATGGGAGAGATTCAAAGATCTCCTCAGGAAATGCCCCCATCATGAATTCACGGAGCTTCAACAAGTTAATATATTTTATAATGGGTTGAACGGTAACGATCAAGATTCTTTGAACGCAACCGCAGGTGGCAATATCTTGAATCGTAAGCCTAAAGATGTGATTGAGATTTGCGAAATAAAATCAAAAGTTCCTATTTCTCGCAACAAAGTCAATATTCCGAACACTCCTGCTTCTTCATCCGGTAACTCTTCCGAGTTAGCCGCCCCAATAGCCGAGCTAACGGACGTCATCCGTTGTATGATGAAAGAGGTAAAGGAAATTAAAAGCGAAATTCATAAGCCGGAACCAATCAAAGCCGTAAACAAGGTGTGTGAAACTGGTAGTGGTCCACACGCGATATGATTTTCAAGCAACCGATGCTTCTTTTACCAAGCTCCCGTAGCTTCTGTAAACCACAATCAATACCGACCACAAGTGATCCTCACTACGTGCACCTAGCGGTATGACACCACCTGGTTTTCTTCCTGTGCAAAACCATGGCAATCAAAATCGCTTTGTTCCGAATCAAGGACACAACTTCAATAACTCTCAAAATTTCAATCAAAACCGGAACAATTTCAACCAACCTTATCAAGCTCCAAATCAGCAAAGTTATCAACAACCTTCTCAAGCTCCCCTACCAAATGACTTCATGAAAATTACTGAGTCAAGCATACGTTCAATGCAAACTCAGGTCAATAACATGAGGGTTGAGCTAAAAAAGGAAATTGATACCACATTGTCTCGGCAGACAAATGAGTTGAAGAATATGATGAGCAGTTTCATGAACATGAATATGAACAAAGCTTCGTCATCTTCTGGAGGACTCCCAAGCAATACAGTTCCTAATCCAAATGCCGAGTTGAAAGCCGTCACCACTCGTAGTGGTAAGACGCACAATGGACCTTCGACTCCAATGCCTCCTCCACCAGGAGCAATGAGTCAAGTTACCAAGGATACAACGGACAAGGTGCATTTTTCAAGCCCACGAAGTACCGCACACGTCCCACCTTCGGTAGTCCAAGCTTTAAGTCCGGAACCCGAAGTTCCGAAGACGAATTATGAGCCAGAAATAACTTCCATCCCGGCTCAAAAGTCTAGTCAGCTTCCTTACCCATCAAGAATGCATGATGAGAAGCTCAAAGACAAAAACAAAGAGCAAATGGAAAAAATTTTCCAAATTTTCAATGAACTGCACTTTGATATAAGCTTCGTTGATGCTCTCGTTCTAATGCCCAAATTTGCATCCACGCTTAAAGGCTTACTGAGCAACAAAGATAAGTTATCTGAGATGGCTAAAACCCCTCTCAATGAGCAATGCTCAGCGGTCCTTCTCAAGAAGCTTCCCAAAAAGCTTGAAGACCCCGGCAGGTTTTTAATCCCGTGTGATTTCTTTGGGATGGTTCAATGCTCCGCCTTGGCCGATCTTGGCGCAAGCATTAACCTCATGCCACTCTCAGTATGGAAGAAACTGTCTCTTCCTAAACTTTCATCCACTTGTATGACACTCGAGCTAGCGGACCGTACCATAACTCGTCCACTTGGGATAGCCGAGGATGTCGTGATGAAAGTAGGAAAGTTTCACTTTCCTACTGACTTTGTTGTAGTAGACTTTGATGCAGATCCTAGAGTTCCCTCATCTTAGGGAGAGCTTTCTTGAGAACGAGCCGTGCTCTAATTGATGTATTTGCTGAAGAGTTGACCATACGGGTTGACAACGAAGAACTCACGTTTAATATCAACCAAAACTCCAAACCTCTATCCAAACAGAGTGTTGCCACAATTGATCAAAAATCTGAAAGAATCAATGCAACACTCTCAAGTTTCACGGTTAAGAGGAGTCACCAAAAACGTGCTGAGCTAAAAGCTTTGAAAATCAACCCTGGTTCAAACAAATGGTTTGAAAGTTGTACCAAGGAAGTCAAGAGTGTTCTTGATGATGATGATCTAGAATCGGAGACTTTATCGGAAGTGGTGGAAATTGCTAGCTCTAAGAGCACACCACTTGTCCCACCTCCGGAATCAGTTTATCGTATCGAGTTTGTTAACTCTGTGGATGAAACCAAACTCTCTTCAGTTTCATCTGGATTGGATGATGATGTTTGTGATCCAATGGGAGATATTCTTCCCATTGAAGAATTGCTCAAAAATGATCCATCATCTCCTAGTCTTATCATTTCCGACTCTTCCATCCCTTCTCTCACTCCGGATGAGGAAGATGACAACTTTTGGAATGAAGTCGATGCCTTTCTTAGTGATGAGTCGATTCCAACAGGAATTGATAATACTTACTTTGATTCGGAGGGGGACATCCTTTTTCTGGAAAATCTGTTGATTGAAGAACCGTTTCCAACCCTCCCTCCCGGACATCTTATTGACAATCACCATACAAGCTTCAAGTTTAAGCTTAAAAATGTCAAAAATAGTGATTTGCTTCTTACTGATGAGGAATGGACATGCATTCTCATCTTTATTCCATTCTTCACAGATGGTGTGGTTGCTCTTTCCCTTTTCTCTTTCGGGAATGAGGACACCATCTTTGACCCCGGTATCATCCTTTATAGTTTCTACTATTAACAATACCGCGGTTGTATCTCGTCGGTGTGGAACTTTCTGATGTTCATATGTTTATTAACACTGTGAATGAAAGTCCGATCGAGATTGGTTTTCCACGTTGCTTCCCCAAGAATAAATGAATACGGGGTCGAGTCAAGCTAGCGACTCGGGAATCAAAAACAATAGCACACTATATGGGTTTTCACCCGTATTTCTGACTTCTTTCTATTTTCTACCACCCTAGTGTGGGGGAGTTGCCCCCCGCTGTTGTATATAAGTTTTCTAAAAAAAAAAAAAAAAATCATTCAAAATAATGGCCGTAGTATTTCCCTTTTACGTTCTATGTTTCGGCATAACCGCCGGTACTTTGAATATTGAGGGCAATATTCATTTCTAGTGTGGGGGGAATTCTCACGAATTTTATCATGTAATTATACCACCCAATTCCCCCATTTTTGGCCAAATTTTTTTTGGAGTAAGTGTTTTGCACTTACTCAGCTTATGGTTATCAGTCCGCCATGTCTAATAAACAAAAGGATTGGCTAATCCAGGAGCAAACGGCTCTTGGTAAAGATATCTCAAATCCGTTGACGGCTTGCAATTTGCCCAAAATTGTATGGTGTTCAGCTCACCATATCTTTAATTAGTGAAGAGTTGGCTAGCCCGCAAGTTTATGGCTTGTGGTAAAGGCAGTTGGAAAACCATAATTGGTAATCAGCTCACCAAAGATATTTTATCTAAGAGTTGGCTAGTCCAGAAGCAAACGGCTTCTGGTAAAGACAAATCAAATCCGTTGGAAGCTGGTGATTTGCTCAAAATCATTTGGTTATCAGTGTACCAAGGTTCTTACTTGAACTGAAACATTTGGCTACTCCAGAAGTAATGGCTTTTGGTAAAGAGATTCAAATCCATTAAGTTTTCTCAAAAGATTGCTAGGGACTAGCAATAGTTTAGTGTGGGGGATTGATGAGTGTGTAAATACTCATCATTTTTGGTCAAATCTGAATTGCAAAACATTTAAAAACGCTCAGAAATGCATCAAAATACTGAAAAATATCTCAAAATTGCATTTTATATGTTTCAGATGCAAAATGTTTAAAATCAGATGAAAATTGAGCTAAGTTTGCATAATTGGCAGTTTTAGTCTCCCAAGTTTCAAATCTTGTCAAAAATAGTCCCTGAGCACTTATTTTAAAAGAAAAGTCACCAAAGGTCCTTTTGAAATCATAAGTTGTCATAATTAGTCCTTTGGTGAAAAATGTCAAAATTTTTGAGAAATTACAAGTTTAGTCCTTTGAGTTTCAAAATTGGCAAAAATAGTCCTTGGAAGTTTGAAAATGTCCATTATGGTCCTTGTACTATTGAAACTTGTCATTTTTGGTCCCTTGGAACAACTTTGGAAAATGGCAGATTTGGTCCTCCAACTTTTAGAAATTGCAAAATGGTCCTTGCTTTTAATATCAAACCCTTTGCACCCTTGACCCCTGCCAATAACCTTTGGACCCCTGCCAAACCATTGAACCCCCCTTTTTGACCCCCCGTCCACTAATATCACCCAAGTCAAACTTCCCAGTCAACCACCCACTCCCGCCAAAATCCTTCTCCCTCACCTGCTTGCCTGCAACACTCAATCCACCCATCCTTCCAGCTCAACTCCCACTCTCCATGTCCCCTCCACCTCCACCAAACAACAAAGGCATTAAATGTTTCCCCCCCCCCCCTTTGCACTCAACCCCCCAGCTGTTAAAACCATTTTGGCGCCAAAAATCTCATCAATGGCTAATATCTTCTCAACTCATCCAATGGTCCAGGATTCAAGTGGGATTTGCTAAGAGGTCAAGTGGGAAGACTTTTGTATAAAAAGAGAAGCAAGAGAAGGCAGTACTTAGGGTCCGCTTGGTTCAAAGTGGGGAAAGGAAAAGGGAAAGGGAAAGGGAAAGGAATGCAAAGGAATGAGTGAGGTGGGTAATCAATACCTTACCTCCCAATTTACTCTATAATGGTTCATTACCCACTACGGGGTAATCAAACCCTTACCCCTCCCCAACCAAGCATCAATTTATTTGTGATGTGGGCCCTTTTGAATACTTTACCCATTCCCCACCCCCTTAACCCCTAACCAAGCATGCCCTTAGTTTTTAATTTTCACATATATGTCGTTTTTAATATCAATGTTTTAGTTTAAGTTTAAAGCTGTAATCTTCTGTTCTTATGTACTCAACTTAAGTTGTTTTATCATTATAATCCATTTTCAAGTATCAATTCAAGGTTATAACAACATTTCATGTTTTCATGTTCACTGTTAAAAAATTCAGTTTCAAGCTCTCACATTCAAGCTTCTAGTAGCTTATTTTTAAATTCAAATAAGCTTATTTAAGCTATTGATAGCTTTTGGTAAGCCTATAATTCAGTTTCAAGCAACTTTGGTAATTGGTCAACAAAAGTCAACTCACAGTCTCAATTATGACTTGCTTCTGAATTGCTGATATGGAAATGGATATGGGTTGATTCTGAGTTGAATAGGGGTTGAGATAAGGTAGGATAGTGGATCTTTGATTCTTGGCAAGCCATAGTGGCTGTGGACACAAGTGAGTTTTCACATCATTATCTGTCATAATCTGATTTTTAAGCTCATTGTTCATTTGATTGTGTTTGTTGGTGAAATAGCATAATTTAGGAGTTAGTTGAATTAATGATTAGGATTAAATGTTAGAATAAAAGGATCAAGTAGAGTAGTAGCAAAACTGCTTCTGATAGTGTGTTTGGATCAGTTAGCTTATTTGATCTTAAGCCTTGGTTTGTACTTAAAATCTGCATACTCAGTCTTAATAAAGGTAACTAGAATCAAATTTGTCAACACTTTGCATCTGCACTCTCTCAAAGTCAAAATTGCATATAATCTGTCCTAGTTTCATAACTGTTGGAATTTTCTTAGATCAAAAGCTTGAATTGTGTTTAGATATCAGTAGAGTAGCTTAATATAGCTTTATTTTAGCTTAATTCATCTCAATCAGTTCATAAATTGGAATCAAATCTCATTTTGGTCAAAGTTATCAAAACTGTTACAAAAGTCAAAAGTGAAAAACTCATTTTTCACCCAACTTGATTGATTTTTCATGGATTCATTTCTGGTCCAAATTCATTAAAACTTTGGGTTTAAAAACTTCAGTTGGTCAAGAATTGAAAAGTGATTTTTGGAAAATTTTTGTAAGTCCTTAAAAGCTTCAAATCAGCTTGTCATTTGGGTCAAAAGTCCCCTGTGCACTGACTCAGTGTATACTGAGTGTGCACAGGTGTTGTGCAGAGCTTGTCACAAGCTCATTAGAGCTTATCTTGGTCTGAATTTTGGTTTTTAAGTAGCTAGCCAGGTCTACTTTAGGTTCCAACATCTGGTTTTGAGTTTCAGCTTATTTTCAAGCTACAAAGTAGTAGCTAAAATCTGTTTAGCACTTGATTTTCTAATTCATCAAATCTGTTTAGCTTGCACTTTAGAGGTTTAGGCTAGTTGTACTTAGTTGCTTTTGAGTAGTTTTAGCATACTCTAGCTTCTATGTCCATTTGGTGCTCATTTGTGGCCTTTAGCTTATCTTGAGTGCTTATTTATAAGCACTTTTCACTGCAGCTTCATATTCTCACACATAAGCCATTGTTTTTATATTTTTCTTAGATTCAGAATGTTAATTTAGACTTTTCCTGAATTTTTCACATTTTTCCAGCACTGTTTAATATTTTTCCTCATTTAAATCAGTTTTTAGGACTTTTAAATTAGCCTTTATTGCAAATAAATCAGAAAAGTTTCAAAAAAATAAGTTTTCAATTTTCCTAGGTTAAGATAAATATAAAAAGAAAAAAAAATTTCCAGATTTTTCTTAGTTTAATTTGTAATTTTTAGCCATTTAATTAGTTTTAAATAGTTTTTAATTCATAGAAAATAGAAAAATAATCAGAAAAATACAAAATTAGTTTTGAAAATTCTCTTTAGTTATTTTAGATTTTTCTAAGTCATAATTTCACTTTTCTAGCTTTATTTCATATTTTCTCATATTTTAGGGTATTATTAAATAGGTAAAAATAGTTTTTAATTAATAATAATTAAGTAAATAGTCATAAAAATAATTTTCTTTTTCTCTAAATTTTATCTTATCATTAGGTTTGTAAAAATTTCATTTTTATATTTTTAGGATTAATACTGTTTCAATTTCACATTTTCTTTTGTACGTTACGTAGTTTTAATTTAAATTTATAAAAGATAAATCAAAAACATCATTTTAAAAATAGTGATAGCGTTTATTTAATATAATTTAGCTTTTTAATTTTCTTTCATTTTTCCTTTGTCATTTAGTATCAATCATAACCCTTTTCCCGTTCAAATTCACCCGATCACTATACGTTTGGTGATTCACGACAACTCGTTGGGACTTAACGACCCGGGGAAACACTATACTCCTCTAGATCTTCATTGCATTGTTCCTGAGCTGTTTGAAGTTTATTACGGTTGACCATTCACAAGTGGTTGGCTTGTGTGATAAAACTTGACGGTTCGGGAGCGATCACTCTTCCTCATCAAACACCGTGTAAACTTTCCTCTTCTTCTTCATTCCTCCAGCTCCTGATGAAGATCCTCCAACATCATAGCTAGATCCTCCAACCTCGGGCAATCTACCATACTCAGGCACTGGGTCGGGAAATGGTGCATAGCCAGGATATGGGTATGGATATGGTCCAGGATAAGAGGTGTAAGGGAAAGGATATGGTGGAACATTAGGTGGATTGTAGGGAGGAAACTCATAATTGGCTTCTTGAGCCATGTGTTGAAAGAACGGGATCGAATAATCATTAATGTAGTTGTTCCTCAACATCATCGAATCTCTCCAAACATCCCTATACTCAATTTCGTTCAAGTACCGGTTCCAATCTCCCCAACCTGAGTCAAAACTACTAGTCGTACCCGTTTGCACGTTACCCATTGGTACATTGCCCATTGGCACATTGCCCGGCTGCTGTGGTGGTGGTGGTTAAATCCATGCTCCCAAAGTCTTTGTCCTCCTATTCAAAGCTTTTCCAAAACTCTTTGCATCCCATGTCTCACTAACCTTTGGATTATCACACTTAGTCAACTCATTCCTATTGTAGTACCCTAGATTCTTTGACAACCTCGTCACATAATGACCTCCACATATGTTGCTATTACCCTTGATACCCGGGGATTTCCTAGACAAATACTCGGCTATGAGCCAAGCCGCATTCCTATCCTTGGTCTCTTCCAACAACATCATTATCCACAAGTCCGGCTTTTGGCATTTGTCCCGGCTCCCAATTCTGTGGAACGGCCCCCATACTAGCAACTTATGTAGGACTCTCAAAAATGGATTCCTAAGCGTTGCATAATTCCTACGAGTACTAGAAGGATCTCCCACGCGATTCCAATACGCGGGAACACTAGGGTAATCTTTCTCAAATCTCCTAAGCCTTGAGAAATGAGCTTCAAACAATCGATGATTAACCTCATCCGGTTCATACAATCCAAGAGCAACAGCAAACCCCGGCAAAGTATATGCGTGAGCCTGCCCACAAAGCCTAAACCAAAAACAAACTTCATTCATGATGTTTCAAACATTTACCTTCCTTTCAAAGTACATTGTCGAGAAGAACTCCATACACCATTCACGGTAAACTTCTTCATTAATGCTAAAAGCTCTCTCCCACGAAAAATATTCAAACGAATCTCCATTAATCGGATAGACATAAGACATCCGCATCATACCCCGCAACTCATTCTCACACTCATATTCGTTACACAAATCCCAATCTACCAATCTCGGAACCGAAACAGATCTTTTTTGCAACTTTGACAAACGTTCCCTGAAAGCGTGTTTCTCCTCATTGGTAAGATCTTTAAACTTCAGGTTTACATTCCCTTCAGCTTTCAAGCTATACGTGACCTTCTTCCTTGCATTCCTTTGGCAATACTTGGTCACGATCGGGTTTGTTGGAATCCGCGTCGAACTCGAACAACCTACAACATTTCTCTCTGGAAATCACAAATATAAGTTAATATAGGAGTGTTAGAACCAACGATAAGGTTTATAGAAGCCTCTAGGGTCTAATTCAAAATTTGCATTTTTCCACATCAGAACCTAGAACCGGTTCGATCGAGGGGCAGCCGATCCGGCTCCTCCCCTGACCTTGGTCCAACCGATCGGTTGCGTTGCGTAGCCGATTCGGTTTCTTGATCTGCATAAGGCGAAGGCCTTCCAATTGATTTCCCACTAGATATTTCCAATTCTAATTCACTCCTAAACTTTATTTGAACATCACTAATGATTTCTGCAACCTCAATTTGCTCCTATTTCGCGTCCAAAACTTCCAATCATCACTTGTTCATCATGCTTAGAACTTACAAGCTTAACTTCAATTCATCAATTACTTGTTCTAACAACAATGTGGCATTTAAAATTCACTAAAAATGTATCATCTTACAGCTAGGAATCATCAATTGCAACTTAATTTGATTCAAGGGCACAACCTAATTGAATCCGAAAATTCAATCATCTAATACTCACTCAATGTTGAATCAATCACTACCATTCTTTTTGCAATGCATTCCTATATCAATTACCCACTTAATTTTAAAAGATTACAACTTAATTCGAATCCCATAAAAAACCCCCAATTTGGTGACCTAATTAGCAATTCGAATCAAATACTCAAATTAAACTCTAATTAAGTTAATTGATTGCAGATGCTTCCTTGTTTAGGTGCCATGATGATCTTTTAAAACTCTTACAACCTTCAAACAACTTCTTAGTAGTCGAATTTGTGAAACCCAAACGGAGGATTAGTGTGTGTGTGTGTGTTTTTCTGAAAAAATGGAATTTTGGGTCTTATACTTGCATCCAACCGATTCAGTCATGGACACAACCGCTTCGGTTTGCATTTTTGCAGAATTTTACCTTATTAACTTTACTTGGCCATTTTACCTTCCAAGCAAAAATTGTTTACTCAAAAATCCGATTAAAGATGAACACAACATTCATCCAACCATTTGCAAATTTCAACAACATCTAACTCAAAGACTAAATCATCAAACTATCATCATAAAACTTAAACTAAAACTCAAAAGAAATTGATTAAAATAACTTCAAACAATAATAATAAGAAAATAAAAACCAATTGAAATCAAAATTCCTAAGTGCATAAAATAAAATTTCATCAAAAGATGAAGATCAAGCAAACAAATGCTTGTTATTATTGTTGCGAAGTTCTTCTCCTTATCACCCCTCAAAATATTCATGCCTCAAAATATCCTCGCTTTGGAATTTTCCCGTCAACTCACGATATGTCTCATGAGTCTTGAACTTTCTAACAAATATCATTTCACTAGGGCATAGTATATCGAATTTTACATGCCATTCCCCATCTCCTTCTTCTCTTTTGTATACACTCGTTCCTTCGGGTCCCCATTCCAAAATTTTCAATTGTACGGGTAGAGATCCTAAGAAGTCCGTGAGCTTTTTGTACACAAGGATGTTCTTAAATGGGTTGTAGAAGGCTTCCATAGCAAGTGCACGTTCCATTTCATCTTCGAGATCAAAATATGGTGGGGCAAGCGGCCCATACATAGGATTCCCTTGGGCATCACGCCTAACTTCGAAGCAAGTCAAATAATCTTCTCCCAAAATTTCCAAATCCTCCATAAATTCTAAAACTTTACCCCTAGGCTTGGGATAATAAGTTTGCTTGGAGATACCATCATCAATTGTCATAGTCCCCCTCCCCATATCTATTATCGCTCCACATGTGCGAAGGAAAGGTCTTCCAAGTAAGAGAGGTAGACTTTTATCAACCGGTATATCCAAGACTAGAAAATCGGCCAAATAAGGTTGGTAGCCAATTTGTACCCACACATTTTTCACTTCCCCCATAGCCTTAGCTTGAGAGTTGTCCGCCATGGTTAGCTTAGAATGATTTGGTTGAGGATTGCTTAGTCCCAAATTCTTGAATAGTGGATAAATCATAACGTTGACACTTGATCCCGTATCCGCCAAAGCATAAACCGGAGTGGTCCCGTTAACTTTTATAGGTAAAACGAAGTTACCCGGTCACTCTCTTTCCGCGACATACCCCGAAATAAGATCATATCCCTATCCTCATCCGAAAGATCCTTATCTTCCAATCGTGCTCTAGCCAACATAACCGCATCTAGCTTTTTACGGTAAACAACATAATCTTGTAACACTTCGATCACGGGTTTCTTTTCGTTAAGTTCAAGGAATTTTTGTTCTAGGTTTGCTAGGATGGCTTCCTTTTGCTCTTGAGTTAAGGGCTTAAAGGTGTTTGGTGAATCAAGGATTGAAAGGGACCACTTACCCCGTGTAAAGACATGTACCTTCACATGGAATGCCGAGGACTTCCACAAAATTAGTAAGCGGAATGTTGAGGTGATGTTGGTTGATTTTGAAACGAAGTGACAAAAGGCCATGATCATTGGTCACAAGGATTACACTAGCATAGGAATCTAGAACGAACCTAGGACAAATTTGTTCATTTATGTCTAGGAGACCATCAAAGTGGATGGTGGAAAGTTCGTTACGAATGTTTGTGCCTTCAAGGAAAGATGGGTCAATAGTTCAACCTTCATGGAAATATCGTTTTTCTAGTGCCTTAAAGATTTTCACTTCTTCCTTAGAGAGACCCTTGGTTTTGTGGTGTTTGGGAATGTAGTTAGGAGTATCTTTGTGAACATATAAGGTTGCGGGAGGCATGTTTGATCCTAGATACAAAACAATTCACATTTTATAGTCGAAACAAAAGAGAATTTTGACATTGTGTTCGAGTGTGTGTCTATATGAAAAAAATGTATAGGTACAGTTATCTCGACTCCTTTTAATGCATAAAAAGAAATTCTTAAGTAGTTTAGTAACAAAACGGGAGATAACCCAAACGCTCCTAATTCAATGTAGCTTCAATTGAATGTACCCGAGAATACATATTAATTATGTACTTTTGTTAGCATTCAAGAGACATCATGCAAGTGATGAACTAACGTTTTTATTTGTATGAACAATGAGAAATTGTTTGTCCTAAAGTGAGAAGTTTTTCATAAGTTTGACATGGGGTTTTTAGCTAATTATGATAATGAATTATGAGATGTAATTCCTAACTAAGGGAAACATTATTAGTTAAGTAATTTTAGCAAATTTACTTCATGATTTGTCTAAGAATAATGCATAATCCCGATGTTTTGGTTTTGTGCATAAATTAGAAGCCCTAAACTCAGAATCAAGAGAAGGTGTTAGCCTTAATAGTTTTTATTAGAAGTGATGGTCATTCACATTTAGGAACTTTATATCGTGTGTTAGATATCATGATAGAATAGTCAACGGGCTCGTGGATTGGACTAAGCTAAATGGGTATTAGTTTAGTTAAGCTAGCCTTATATCAATCCATGTCCAATCCAATCCAAACGAGCCCAAGCCAAAGCCCATTAGGGCATCTTGTATTTGTAGTATAAATACACCTCAAATGAGTCATTTGAGGTGTGTGCTTGAGTGTGTGTGTGTGTGTGTGTGTTTTCTTTGGAATATACAACATATTGTGTTCATCTTTTCTCTACACATATACACGGTTTTAACATCAAGTCACCATCTTTCTCATCTTTACTTTCTTTGTTTTACGCATAGTTTGTGTTTGTGTTAACGTGATATACGTGTTGGGTTTGTGATAAGGTTGATAGATTTAAGGTCCTACAATTGGTATCAATCGCCTAACAATGGTTTAGGAGTGTTTTGGTTGAAGTTTTTTTGTAGTGTTACGCGTAGCTTCGTTATCAAAGTTTTCACGCTTAAAGCTTTAATTTGTGCACTTAAAAATTCAAAATTCTTGTGGTTTAAGGTTTATTTGGTGCTAAAGTTTCAGTTTTTTGCAAAAAGTTCGAAGCTTTACGTGTTTTTCTTCATTTTTAAGCTCGTATTTGGTTCATTGGTCATTTCTACGCATAAGCTTTCTAAGCACTTTGGGTGAAAAAGGTCAACATTTTTGTGTTATTCGAGTGTTTTTAAGGCTATCTGTGCAAGAGAAATCGTTTGAATCACTTGAAAAGTCAACGTCCTCTGTCTACGCATAACTTTCTATGCATAAGCTTTTGGTGTAGATTCTTCGAGCTATAACGATTACTCAGTGCTTCCCTCACTTGGATAAGTTTGTGGAACACTTCGACTTTTGGATATCTTTTACACTGTGATAGTGTAAAGGATTTTTGGGCAAAACCCAAATCTTACGCATAAGCTTAGACTTACGCGTAGAACACTTTACGCTTAAGTATTTTCTTACGCCTAAGCTTGTCTTACGCATAACTAAATCTTACGCATAAGTTTTTCTACGCCTAACTTTAAACTTACGCATAAGCATTTCCTACGCCTAAGCCATCCTACTCGTAACTTCTTCGGTCTACGCCTAAGTTTAAAAAAAAATAAAAAAAAAATAATAAAATAAAATAAAATTTTTGGAGGGAAAATTTGAGTAAAATTTAATTTTTAGAGGAGTCTAAACGTTCAATTTTTACGTGAGATTTAAATTTTGGTTTAACTGTGAAAATTTTGGTCAAAAATTCTAATTTTTGGGCCTAAATTCAAATTTTTCGGGTCAAATTTGGCGTCAAAATTGTCATAACTCAAATTTTTCATACGACCTTAGAATTGATTTTTATAGTGAATTTCAATTTTTAGGAGAAAATTTTTTTACGCCTAAGAACCAAGGTTACGAGTACGATTTTCAGAAAAACCTCAAACGAGCTTAATCTTCATCAACCACAACTCCTTTATCGTTGAATCGATCCTACATCAACTTTATCAGATCATACCTTCATCAATGGCAACTCAACAAGACATTCATGCAGCCGGTGCCGAAAACCGTCCTCCTATGTTGGCAAAAGGTGGTTATCTTCAATGGACAAGTCGTATGCTTCGTTACATAAAGACCAAACCTAATGGGAAACTCATGATTCAATCCATTCAGAATGGACCCTTCAAGCCTCGACAAGTCCATGTCCCTGGAAATGCTGTTGCAACACCTCCCATCCCACCATCCTCTCGTCTACAAAATGAATCAAAAGTTGTAGATCATGAAAGACTCCAGTCTGAGACCTCCGAAATTGTTTCAAAATATGAAAAAGCTCTTGAAAAACTTGAAAAAGAAAATGTCTCATATTTTAAACAACTTGATCGAAAAATTGAGGAATGCAAGTATGACAAACTGTCGTATGAGCGTGCCTACAATGACATGAAAGCGAAAAATGATCTTTTGAGGGCTCAGCTGGAAAGTCATAAAGGAAAGGCAGTGGATACTGTGATTAAAAAACCATTGACTGCGGAGAAAGCAAATGTTCCCAAACCGGTTTCCAAACCAAAAATGTCTGTTTCTATGCCTCCTCCAAAAGTCAATGAGAAAAATGTTTCATCAAAACCAGTCACTCCACCTGCCCTACCTAAACAAAATGTTGATAAAGGAAAAGCAGTTATCGAGAAACCAAAAGTTTTAGCACATGGCCTTTTTAAGATGAGTACCACTAATGTGTCTGCCTCCACATCTAAAACATATGGAACAAACGACATAAGTTTAGAAAATCACTCTAAAGAGACTAGGAAAGCTGAAACTACCTCCCTTCATAAAAATGTGAATCCTAATGCGTGTGCCTTACCTTCTACAGGACTAGAAAGCACCTCTAGGAGCAGCAGACTAAAGCCTAAGAGCAATACAAGGAACAATAGAGTCTCGATTGCCTCTAGGAGTAGTAGCTTCAAAAAACAGAAGAAAGTAGAAGAACACCCTAGGAATTTACCGCTTTTGAATAAGAAAGACATTTCATCTGAATGTACTGAACCTATGAAACTTGCTAAGTCTAATGAATGTGTTGAATCTCTTTGTTTAACTTGCAAGAAATCTTTAATTAATGTTCAAGATGATTATGTTTCTAAGAATGTGAATGATAAGCCTGTTAAGAAGAACGTTCCAAAAACATCTTACGCTAAACGAGTAGGAAGACTAGTTGCAAAACTTAGACTTTACACTACTGACAGGAACTATAGTGTATACTTTAGGGATGATATTTGGAAACCCACAGGTAGAACTTTCACACTCCAGAATGGTAAAATGAGTGATAAACCAGAATTCCCTGTAGAAAACCTCTCTGAGTGTGATCAGGATTTTACCTCTAACCCAAAGGAACCAAAATCAAAACGGTTTCCACAATATTCTTTTTCTGTTACTGGAAGGTTATCGAAAATTGTCTTTGGATCGTCGACTCGGGTTGCTCCAAGCACATGACCGGAAATCTGAAGCTGCTGATCAATTTCATCTAGAAATTCATGGGAACCGTACGTTTTGGAAATGATCATGTAGTAGCTATCATGGGTTATGGAGATCTACCTTTTGGAAATTATTTGATCACTCGGGTTTACTATGTCGAAGGGTTGGGACACAATTTGTTTTCAGTCGGGCAGTTCTGGGATGCAGATTTAGAGGTTGCTTTTAGGAAAAATGCTTGCTTCGTTAGAAACTTGGATGGCACTGATCTCTTAACTGGGAATCGTGATACAAACTTGTATGCTATCGACATCAATCAAATGGCCTCTTCATCACCAATATGTCTTATGACACGTGCATCTGGAACACAGTCCTGGTTGTGGCATAGAAGGTTATCCCATCTCAATTTCGACACCATCAACAACATTGCCAAAGACAACATCGTCAACGGACTTCCAAAGTTCAAATACACCAAAGATCACCTATGTCCATCATGCGAACAAGGAAAAAGCAAAAGAGCATCATATAAACCCAAATCCGTACCTAGTTCGGAAGCAAAGTTACATATGTTGCACATGGACTTATGTGGCCCAATGAGAGTTGAAAGCTTTAATGGGAAAAAGTATATTCTTGTTATCGTCGATGATTATTCAAGATATACATGGGTTAAGTTTCTGAGGTCAAAATACGAAGCACCAGGCATCATCATCACCTTTCTGAAACGAATTCAAGTACTTCTTCAAACTCCAGTAAGGGTTGTAAGAACAGACAACGGCACTGAATTCACTAATTAGGAGTTAAGAACTTATTTTGAAGATGTTGTAATCACACATCAGACATCAGTTGTTAGAACTCCATAGCAGAATGGGGTAGTTGAAAGAAGAAATAGAACTCTTGTGGAAGCTGCTCGCACAATGCTAATTTATTCTAGTGCACCGTTATTTCTATGGGCTGATGCTGTTGCCACTGCTTGTTTCACTCAGAACCGATCCCTCATACATCCAAGATTCAATAAAACCCCGTATGAGCTTGTGAACAACAGAAAACCTGATATCTCTTACTTTCACGTGTTTGGCGCTTTGTGCTATCCGACGAACGACAAAGAAGATCTAGGTAAACTGAAAGCAAAAGGTGATATTGGAATCTTCATTGGATATTCAGATAACTCGAGGACATTCAGGGTGTATAATAGAAGAACTAGGAGGATCATGGAGACGATGAATGTGAAGTTTGACGAACTGTCACAGATAATGGCTTCTGATAGACTCGCTCTAGAACCCGCACTAAACCAGCAGACTTTTGGACAAATCAGTTCAGGACTCGTACCTCAAAGAGCTCAATCAACTTCGTTTGAAAATCCTAAAGAACAAGAATGGGAGAGATTCTTCGAGTTAATGTTCGATGAATTCTATGGTGGAACTTCGACAAATGCATCAAACCATCATTCCGTTGCACCCGCTCAAAATCATCCACCACCACCAACAGAAGATGTATCTACAACGGTCGAAACCAATGCACCAACTCCATATACATCATCTACATCTACTACAGTTATTGCACCCGTTCTACCAGCAGTTGATGAGCAAAACCAAAACCAGAACGATGCAACGTTAGATGACGACTTATTTGAAAACCCGTTTGCTACGGAATCAGCTGAATCTTCTTCAAGCTTACGAGAACCATCTAACTCGCATACCTATAACCAACGGTATCCTTCTACTCTGAAGTGGACAAAAGACCACCCAATTGAACAAGTTATTGGTGAACCTTCAAGGCCAATTCAGACAAGACGCCAACTTGCCACCGATTGCGACTTGTGCATTTACCTTTGCTCAATTAGCAATATCGAGCCAAAGAACATTAGTGAGGAAATGGCAGAACCCGCATGGATAGAAGCGATGCAGGAGGAACTTCTTCAATACCGACTTCATGACTCTTGGGAAATGGTTCCAAGACCAATTGACGTTCGCGTCGTTGATCTTAAATGGTTATGGAAGAACAAACGGGATGAAGAAATGACTGTAATTCGCAACAAAGCTCGTCTTGTGGCCAAAGGATACAGACAAGAGGAAGGAATAGATTTCGAGGAGTCATTCGCGCCGGTAGCTAGACTTGAAGCAGTCAGGATATTCTTAGCCTATGCAGCTCACAAAAACATCACGGTTTATCAGATGGACATTAAGACCGCGTTCTTGAATGGAACTCTAAAAGAAGAAGTGTACGTGAGTCAGCCAGACGGCTTCATCGACTTGGAACATCCAGACTACGTCTACAAACTTAAAAAGGCAGTCTATGGTTTGAAACAAGCTCCGAGAGCGTGGTATGACGAACTGTCCTCTTTCCTTATCCAAAACAATTTCACCAAAGGAACAGTTGATCCTACCTTGTTCACATAAAAATGCAAAAACGACACTTTGATTGTTCAGATTTATGTGGACGACATCATCTTTGGGTCCACTAATCCGAATCTTTCAAAACATTTTGAAAATCTCATGAAAAGCAAATTTGAAATGTCCATGATGGGGGAACTAAAATTCTTTCTTGGTTTACAAATACATCAGTCCCCTCGTGGAATTCTTATAAATCAAGCTAAATACACAAATGAGATTTTGAAAAATCATGGTATGGATAATTGTGATTCTGTCGGAACACCAATGGTAACTTCACCAAAAATTAGAGCCGATTTGTTTGGGAAACCTATTGATCCGAAGAAATATCGGAGCATGATTGGTTCTCTCATGTATCTTACTGCTAGTCGACCAGATATTCATTTTGCTGTTTGCTTATTAGCACGGTTTCAGGCAAAGCCTACCGAACTGCACCTCAAAGAGGTTAAACGGATCTTTCGGTACCTGAATACATCCATTCACATGGGACTTTGGTATCCGAAGGAATCCAGATTTGATCTAATTGCCTTTTCAGATGCAGACCACGCAGGTGATCAAGTTACAGCATAAAGTACATCTGGAGGAGCACAATTTTTGGGTGAAAAGTTAGTAAGCTGGTCTTCAAAGAAACAAGATTGCATTGCACTTTCAACCGCTGAAGCTGAGTATGTGTCTCTATCTGCGTGTTGTGCTCAAGTTCTATGGATGCGAACACAACTCACAGATTATGGCTTTACTTTCGATAAAATACCTATGTATTGTGACTCGAAAAGTGCCATAGCCATATCATGCAATCCTATTCATCACTCAAAGACTAAGCACATTCGTGTCCGCTATCACTTCATCAAAGAGTACGTCGAAAATGGTACTGTTGAATTATTCTTCGTGAAGACTGATTATCAACTCGCCGATCTATTTACTAAAGCCCTTCCAAAAGAAAGGTTTGACGATTTAGTTTGACGAATTGGAATGCGATGCCTAACCCCTGAGGAGTTAGAACGTCTTCTCGAATCTTCTTGAAAATGATTCTCCAACAAGCTTCACTGTAAATATTTTTGAAAAACAAAATACAAAATTTGAAAAACCAACAAAAGCAAAATATAAAAATATAAAACTTTCAAAAAATTCAAAAACAATATTAAATCAAAAATTCCAAAAATATTCTTCTCACGACATGTCTCTCGTATAATCGATATTCTGTACGTTTCTAGAAATGTCATTCAACAATGATACGGGTATGTACAGATGCTTGAGCGAGAGTTCTTTATATGTTTTTCAAAACATGTCGTTTCTCAAAAAAAAAATTTCTCAAAATAATGGCTTTCATATACTTCAGTACGAAACCCGGACTAAAATGATGACTTTTGATTATTTCAGATCAAAACTCGTACTTTTAAAGAATCACTAGTGTACGCTTCAGTGCACTACATTTAAAAATGGTGAGAAATCATCATCATCTTGAGCACCTTTTCAAGATTGTTCAAAAAGATTTTTCAAAATCTTTCAAAATATTTTGTGCTCAAGATAACTCCCTCTAAAACCCTTTAATTGATTATGCTTTATTAAAGGGGGAGTATAAAACCAAAATGTTCCAAATTCATGCTTAAATCAAATCCGTTTGTCTCCCCAAAAGATTCAAAAATGTTTTTTAATCCGTTGATATAAAAAATATCACGAATATGCTATTTTTGAGGGGGAGGAAACGTGATTAAAATGTGATAAAAAATGTTTAATGATCGTGGTTTGAATCTCAAAATGAGCTCGACTCAGACGGAACCAATGAGTTGACGGGAATCAAAGTCAGTAAATGTACCATTTCGAGAAACTTGTGATAGATATGCACCTTCATGGGTCTAACCTTCTTTTCAAGGAGTGTTTACAACTTCAAGGTAGTTATTAGAGCTAGCTGTCACCTAAAAACTGACAATGGAACTCTTTAACTAGGCAACGTAACCGTGTCTCATGGGGAATTGTCTATCATGAGCTGATCAATTCAAAAGTGCGAACTCTACCCTCGATGTGCATATTTTTGTTAAAACTCATAAGCACATGTGAAGGGGGAGTGTTTCTGAAAATATAAAACTCGCGGAGTGTTTCAAACATGTTTTCTATCATAAACACTCTGTGAGATTTTCAAGAAAAAAGGTTTTTATGGCAACAATAGGACAGTCATGGAGTTATAAGGTGTCTAAGGATAGAAAATCCGTCCTATGATCCGCCAGAACCGGAGGGATCTACCCAAGGACATCACCAATAGTTAGTACTAGAAGTCCTTAGGTATGATTGAAAAAAGGAGTAATGTGAGAAAGGAGAAAGAAGGGGTTGAAGAATTAAAAAGAAATATAATGAAAAAGGGTAAAAAGAAATAGCCCTCCATATTCAACCTTAGGGCAGAAACCGGGTTCAATTCATCTGCTACTGGTTGTCACTAGATGACACTGGTATTGAAGACAAAGACATCATGGACCCAGTGACGCACTGCACTAAACCTTCTAGCCACTCAATTCCTCTTAAAAGGATTTGTTTCATTCTCACTGGAAACCCTACATAATCTATCAGCTTTCTCTTAGAGATTGCGGATATTGAAGAAGGAGACCCTCTCCCTAGTCTCCGCTTAGGAAAACCAAAATGCACTATTGAGTCTAGAGCCACGAGATTCATCAAAAGATCTCATAGGAACACATGACATAACATCGCTTGTTCTTCATCAATAAGGACACAAGTGATATATTCTAGAGTCCTACGCAGATCTTAGCAATCTGCCAGAACATTTATGAGAAGTTTCACATCTGTGATCTTCAGTGATTGAATGGAAACTCCTGCCAGGGTCAACATCAAGCAGCCCTGACAGCAGGTCACTTCGGTAACTCCCCGTGGATTATGCTTAGTGTGTCTCAAACGGTCTACAGTAGTGGGGTGATGCTTCGGTGTACCTCAGCGACTCATCTGAACTGTAGATGTACTTCGGTATATCGTGTTATCTCACTTGTGGGACTCCAGTTCAGGAAGGGCTTTTGTGAGAATTAGAGACGCGTTTTCACACTATGCTGTTAACACCCTCAAAATTCAAACTTGTAAATGCCGGAATCCGCTTATTACTAACCTGTTTTTATGTTTTCTTCTTATGGAAGCTCCGGAGCGGATTGATCGTGCAAATTCTCCACATGCTCATACCAACAACACATGAAAGTTCTCATCAAAATCAAAGGCAACACAAAGTCAAAGATGATTCTTCGTCAATGCCAAAGAATCTACAAAGTTTAAAGACTAGAGAACTACATCATTGGTAACCAAAAGACAAATAGAAGTGTGAGCATGGTGGAGAAAGATGTGGAGACACCTAACCAATGAATTTGACAATGGCAGACAACCACATTATCTGATCACAAAGCATGGAGGAACAAAGAATCAAGACTATTCTATATCTACGCACAAAGTTCAAGCTCGAGAAAAGTAAAGACCAAATCAAGTGGAGCATCTTTTGAATGACCACCCCTTAGGGGGAGATTATTAGCCTTAATAGTTTTTATTAGAAGTGATTGTCATTCACATTTAGGAACTTTATATCGTGTGTTAGATATCGTGATAGAATAGTCAACGGGCTCGTGGATTGGACTAAGCTAAATGGGTATTAGTGTAGTTAAGCTAGCCTTA
>OU343216.1:92243374-92259460 GCA_910596185.1 Chrysanthemum makinoi | reverse complement strand
AAACAAACATGCTTTTTGTGAGTAAATGTTAGAAAAGGCCACACAAACATAAAATTCATGTGGGCATTGGATGATCAATAGTCACACAAAACACATATTTCTTCACTTGAAACACCATATGGTCACACTTATTAACACATTTGGCCACTTTATGATTAATTGTATGTGACTAAATACCCAAAAAAACATGCTTTGTGTGACTAAATGTTAGAAAAGGCTACACAAACATAAAATTCAAGTGGCCATTGGATGATCATAGTCACACAAGCAATGGCGTTCTTCACTTGAAACACCATATGGTCACACTTATGCTTTTAGCCACTTTATTTTTATTGTATTTGACTAAATACCCAAAACAAACATGATTTGTGTGACTAAATGTTAGAAAAGGCCACACAAACATAAAATTCATGTGGCCATTGGATGATCAATAGTTACACAAAATACTGCGTTTCTTGACTTTAAAAGCAATATGGTCACTTGCTTGGCAACACTTTTGGCCTTTATAATTAATTGTATGTGACTAAATACCCAAAACAAACAGGCTTTGTGTGACTAAATATTACAAAGGCACACAAACATAAAATTCAAGTGGCCATTGGATAATCAATAGTCACACAAAAGACATATTTCTTCATCTTAAACAATATATGGTCACACTTATTAACACTTTTGGCCACTTTATGCTTAATTGTATGTAACTAACTACCCAAAACAAATATGCTTTGTGTGACTATCGTGTTTATAGTCACTATCTGATTAATCAACAAAATTTGTACCTAACTAGTGCACATGTACGGTTTTGGTTTACTCTTTACATAATAGAGACTAAAAAGTCAAACCGTGACCATAAATTACCTATGGTGTGCGACCTTCAGTCACACCGCGGCCGAAAAATCATGTGTGACTATATGTATATCGTCACACATATTGATTGTAGCCAAATCCACTTTTTGTTCTAGTGTCTTGCAATGGCTGTCTTAAGGTATTTAATGTTGTCAAATGTAAGTAACTTCATTTCTTGAACACTTTTAACAGCATATTCACATAAAGTATATGTCTTACGTAAATTATCATATATAGAAAATCAATTGATGATTTTCATATATCAGGCTGATGTTTTTCGTGGTGGTTTATTTGCTGAAACATTATTGTATAAGCATTTTAATACTTCTTGAATCTTTTAAATAATTTTAAAACTAGCCGCCTATCGGGCTGGCCTTGAGGCTTTTAAATAATCTCACCTCTTTTAGTTTGTTCATGGGTGTTTGAATTGCTTATTAGCAAAGGCTTATGCTTTAAGTGTGATGCAATGCACACTCTTAACAACACATAAGTGTATTATTGTAGTTCTCAGCTAAAATATATGAAAGTTATATAAGGTTACTAAAAGAAGTAAAGAATCAATGTCGCTATCTACTATTAATCCTATTTAGCCAGCCTTTATTAGCTTTTTGTTTTTTCTACTCAAACATTTTATTGATATTAAGTATGAGATTTCTATTAATATTCGCCTTTTTGATTTCAAAATAATTCGCTTCAGTAGCCAAGTATATAGTTGTATTAGTTAACAAATGTTATATCATTCTTATTTTATTTTTTAACCAGGTGACAATTCCTCGAGATGCTTTGCATTATGGTAACGTTGAGCACCGAGAGTTGCATAATTCCTATGGTTACTACTTCCATGTTGCCACATCTGATGGACTTTACGTGCTTTGCATCTAACACAATGACTTTATATTGTGACCAGGTGACAATGCCTTGAGATGCTTTGCATTATGGTAACGTTGAGCACCGAGAGTTGCATAATTCCTATGGTTACTACTTTCATATTGCCACATATGATGGACTTATAAAAAGAGGAGCAGGAAACGATTGGCCTTTTGTTGATGCATCAAAATTCATTCATTTTCCTGTTGTTTCAGTCATTTAGGTTGTATGTAAGTATCTAGGAGAGGGCTTAGGAGCATAATCTAGTTTGTTTGATGTGATGTCGTGATAGATAAGGGATGTTTGGGTAAGCTTACTTAGATGGCTTAAGCTATACATGTAAATAAAAGGAGATTTTGAGCTTAAAAAATATGAAAAGACATCTCTTGAAGATTTGAACTTTGGATTAGCTTGTGTGACATTAGAACACGCTAATGGCAAAAAGAGACAGAAAAAAACTGACATTTTCGGAAACATGTAGACGAAGGTCAAGAGTATGAGTATAATGTTGTAACTAAACCGGTAGAGGAAAGATTAAGAAAATGAGCTTATTCTTAGATAGGCGAATAAGCTTAAGTTTTGTATCCATAAGATATTTGTCGTTATTCACTATTTATTGTACATAGTTCCTCTCTATTTCATTATTTATCTTGGTTTCTTATGAAGAACTTTGTAGCTTTCAATTGTTGTATAACTATTAACGTTCATTTATTTTTCATTGTTAATGCATTTAATATAAAAATTAGTCGTTTATATCTTATTTTTGTTAACTTATTTATTTCAACAATATTCAAGTCATGCGCCCTGTTACTTCTCATCATTTTACTCTCCAATTGGTAAAAATATTGAATATTTATACCTTCAATATTAATTTATACCTTCAATATTTATTTCGAATTTGAATTTAAATCATATACTATATTCTTAAAAATAAATTTATACCTTTTAACAATTCAATAATTGTTGATCCTCGACTATTTTCTTATATAATATTTTTCGTTAACTAATACCTTCCAACGATAATTATAAGTCATGACCTGTAGACGCACATTGGGCGGGCCAAATTTTCACATGTCCACTTTTCCAACCATTCTTTACCACCATTCTTACGATATACAAAAAATATGTCAACGATAATTATAAGTTATGTCCGCCCAACGGGCAACAACCCAAAAAATTAAAATAATAATTTTCAACAAACAACAAACTACACAAACAAGTTACCAATACCAAAACCATTAAATTATAAATGATGTCCCAAATCTTATTTTGAAATTTGAATTGTGCATATTGCCATAACACAGATTGATACACGACTATTCCAAAATAAAAACACAATATATAGCAGATTACCAACCTCTAATTATACTAAAACAACAACAAAATCAAAACACCAAAAAGTTAAAAAAAAAAAAAAGAAAAAAAAAGAAAAAAAAAAAGATGTCCAAACAATAATTGGGGCTTTCTCAACCAAACAACCAAAAAAAATAATAAAAAAAATCGTAAAAGTATACGTGCAATAAAAAATTAAACACCAACTGATCAACCAAAAACAAACAAAAAAATTGCTAAACATAATAATCCGAAAAACTAAAAGATTAATATAAAAAAAACAAACACTAATTATAATCATAAGTTTACAACAATAACCAATAATCGATTATGTAGTCATGAAATTATAAGAACTTACCTTCACTAAATATTTTGTGTGTACAAACAAACACTCAACTGAAAAAAAAGTAATAATAAATATTTTACACAATAAAAGCACCTATACATGTTTCAAGGATATAATTTATAAAATCATCTTAACTTAAATATACATTTTAAAAAAGCAACAAAACAACAACTCATATGCTACTACTTGGAATGGAAGGGAACATTTAACCACCAAAAGAAAATACAGACCACTTTAAAAATAACACTTTACATAACCAACATGTTGAACATGTGAAGTACCCGCAACTCTAAGTTTATAAAGTTACAATATCAATAGACATATTTTTTAGTATTCAACTTCACATTCAATTCATACAGGCATTACGGAATTGAGAAGGCTCGACAACGTATCTGGATCACCCATATAGGCATCATTCTCAGAGACACTTGATGGGTCATCAACTATAAGGGCATTTAAATTAGAGAGGTAAATGTTGTACTCAGACTTGGTTCTATGCCGATTCATATCTAAGCATGTTATTTACATCCAAAAATTAATGCTACTTTTTTATTCATATTTGGATAGGAAAATATATTAGCTTAAGATTTTATAAGCAATAATAATTAATTTATAAAACTAATGACACGTAAATATGTACTGTAACTAATTTTAGTAATAGGACAATCATGGAACTAACTTGGTAATGTACTTTTCGAGATTGTCTAAATTGGTGATTAATTGATTATAGGTTTTTATGTCTGATGACATATAGTCCGCATTCGGGTCACGAACCCGACTAATGACCGCTACTAGCGAGCCTGATGCATAGCTAACCCGATAACGATTTGGGCTACTGAGGCCCAAACCGAGGGTATTATGGCTTGGGATATCGGATATCTCTTATTTTTGGAGATATGTATTCAATGACCGACTTAGGCGGGATATGCTTAGAAGGTTGGGAACCACGAAACCAATAAGGATTTAGGTATTGTATATAAAAAGGGCATTACGACCCTCATTAAAGATGCGATCTCAAACCTAACTCTCACTAAACCCTAAACCGATTACTTACCTCACTCCGTGGGAGGAATAATGCGTGGAAGACAATCGTGGCCTAAGGTGTTTCACATTTCTTAGTAAAATGTTAATACAAATATAATTATTAAACGTTATTTATATTTTTGATCTTTACCTAAGTTTTGTTAATGACAAAAGTAAATTTAATTTGTATAAAAGCTTAAAGCTTGTCAAGTTTAATAGATATTAAAACAAGCTTTTTCAAACAATATATTCATCATTCAAGCATTTACATTTATGATTAGTAACATCTTGATATGACTCTAATCATTATGTATGATAGTAGTTTTTAGAATGTGTTAGGTTCTTAAAACCAAACACTACTTATGTACTTGCATATTTCTAAAATAGAAATACAACTTATGACATCATGTAATACATCATGGAAATCATTAGAAGATTTCATTAGATATTTTGTGTGGATTTGTACTCTTCATATCTTGCACAATCTCACTTAGATAGAGTTGACTTTAGCAAAGATTTGATATCTTGGTATCAGGACCGGCGTACCAAAATGGTACACGAGCGGAACCCTTTTAAGGGTTCAGGGTCCGTGGACGCTCTGTCCACTTTGGCTATAAATAGCAATGCCAAGCCAAGTAGTTTTCATCCCTTTCTAACATACTCTCATACATATCTTCTCTCTAACCTTTCTAACTTCGTTTCATATCATATTAGTGATCTCTTTTGTAGCAAAGAAGATCAAGTCTTATTCAAGCTTCAACGAAGTTGGAAGTCTTTTTATTTAGTGTTGTATGATCTAGTGTTGATTCATACTTCATTGTTGTATCAAACCATCATAATCTTGTGAGTGTGAGTGGTTAGTATTTTAGTCCTCAAAATACATTGTGTGTGGAGTAGTTGTACCCTTGGAAAGAACTCGACATCTAGCTTAGTGTCGGAAATAGTGTAAGCGAAGTGTAAAGGTTTTCTCCGCGGGTGAAAGGAGCTTGTTGACTAGTGAAGTTAAACTCTCGAGTGTGAGACTCGAGGTGTGGAGTAGGGCAAGGAAAAAGAGTCCTTGTAGGCCGAACCACTATAAACAACTTGTTGTGGTTTGATCATTTCTTTCCTTATTTACTTCTTACATATTGCTTGCATATTTCATTAACATATCTAAGATCAATATCAATTGATCTTTACAATAAGTTCCAAAACAAAGTTTTTAATTGGTAAACTATTCAACCCCCCTTCTAGTTTTCTACAATTGGTACCAGAGCCGCGTTGCTCAAGAATTTCTAAAATAACTTGTATTTTATAAACTTGAAACGATCCATGGATTCGAAAACTTTAAAGAAGGGCAATCTATGCAAAGACCACCACTCTTTGAAACCAATGGATTTATCTATTGGAAAAACCGTTTTGAAACATATGTAAAATCAAAAGATATAGATCTTTGGTTTATTATTGTTAAAGGGATTTTAGTTCTACAACAAAGGATATTTCTGTTGATGAACAAAAGAAACTAGTTGCTAAAAATAATGAAGCTAAAATGATGCTTTATAATGCTTTACCTAGAAAGAATATGAAAGAATTTTTATGTGTGAAACCGCCAAAGATATTTGGGAATCTTTAATTGTTACACATCAAGGTAATTCACAAGTCAAGGATAACAAAATTGATCTTCTTGTTCAACAATATGAACAATTTGTTATTCTGAAGATGAAACCATTGATTGTGGCTTTGCTCGCTTTAACACTATTATTACATCACTTAAAGCACTTGATGAATCTTTTTGTAGTAAGAACTTTGTCGGGAAATTTCTTAGAGCACTCCATCCCAAATGGAGAGCTAAAGTGACCGCCATTGAAGAATCAAAAGATCTCTCAATAATGTCACTAGGCGAGTTGATTGGTAACCTCAAAGTACACGAAATGGTGATGGAGAAAGATTCGGAGATCATCAAAGGAAAAGGGAGAAGATCAAATCCGTTGCTCTAAAAGCAAAAGCGGAATCAAGTGATGATGGCGAATCTTGCTCCGGTAGCGAAGATGAGGAATATGCCATGGCCGTTAGAGATTTTAAGAAGTTCTTTAGAAGAAGAGGAAAGTTAGTAAGACAACCTCGAGAAGAAAAGCCATTCGAAAGGATCGGGATGACAAGAAGGGTAAAGGTGAAAAAAATGTTTTAGATGTGGTGATGCAAGTCACCTCATAGGAGAATGTCCCAAGCCACCTAAAGGCAAAACTCAACGAGCTTTTGTAAGTGGTGCTTGGAGTGATAGTGAAGACGATGAAGAATCAAGCAAGGAAGAAATCGCTCTAATGGCACATGAGTCAAATGAGGTACTTTCCGACTCTCTTATTCTTCTATTGATGATGACACTTTGCAAAAACAATATAATCAATTGTGTGAGCTAAGTCTAAAATCATAACTAAAATAAATTTTTAAAACCAAAAGGAATTTTTGGAAAATGAAGTTTATGAGTTAAAAAGAAAAGCAAAACGACTAGAAAAAGGAAAAGAAAATGACGATGATTGTAAATCATGTCAAGAGCTTAAACTTGAAATAGAAAAACTAAAGCTCACACAAGATGTTTTAATAGAAAACAATTCTAAATTTAAAAGGTTTAACAAGAACATCGCTCTTGCCGATGAAATAGTTAAAATTCATAAAACACCGGGAGACATGAATGGGCTAGGTTTTAATGAAGTATTAATTCCAAAGAGTCAAAATAAAACGGCCGAAAAGGACGAACATTCAATCAAAATTCTGCAGCCCGCGGACGAGACGGAACCAAAATAAGGGTTCCGTCGTTGTCATAAAATAGTGCCGTGGGTACTTCGAGCGGAATGTTCGCATGTATCGACCGTCTGAATTTGTTAAAATAACAAAAAAAACCAATAATAGTATTAAACTAAAACCGGTAGTTACTTGAGTAGGACTTGTCAATAATTAATTTAGATCAAAAACTACTCAACAACGATATAAAACTCCTTTTGCCAACGCCTTTCTAAGAGCAACCACAATGTACAACCCAACTACCAACACAATGGTTGGAATCAAAACTTTCTTAGACCATATCAAACTCTAGATTACATGCCATGGAACTCTTACCCATCGTTTCCATACATGAATCAAATAAATGGTATGTATAACCCAAATGGACCCATGAGATATTGGGGACCAAATGCTTGAGTTATTTGCTTCTTAGGTATGCTTGAAAGTTGGATTGGAACTTGATGAATGGATAAAAGATAGTGGTTGCTCATGACACATGACGGGCAACAAAAGTCTCTTCTCATCATACCAAGAGTATGACGGAGGTAATGTCACCTTTGGTAGCAATCTCAAAAGCAAAATTATTGGCAAAGATACGATCGCTCATAACTCCCTAACTATTGAAAATGTTGCTCATGTGGATAGGTTAGGATTTAATCTACTTAGTATTAGCCAACTATGTGATAAAAAGTATAAAGTGCTATTTGATGAAAATGGTAGTAAAATACTAAAAGATGGTATCACCATAGCTAAAGGAGTTAGGAAAAATAACATATATGTCATGAAGATAGATAAAACATATAATGACAAACTTTTCCTAACAACATTAGATGATAGCTCATCTCTTTGGCATAGACGATTAGGTCACGCTAATATGAGAATTATACAAAACATATCTTCAAAAGAATTGGTTAGGAATTTACCAAAACTTAAATATGACCAACACTTTTGCAACGCTTGCAAAATTGGTAAACAAACACATAGTAGTCACAAATCTAAAAATATGGTGTCCACATCTAAGTGTCTAGAATTATTACATATGGACTTGTTTGGACCATCCGCTATAAGAAGCTATGGAGGCAACTTATACACTTTGGTCATAGTAGATGATTATTCAAGGTTTACTTGGACGTTGTTTTTGAAAACCAAAAATGAAGCGTTTGATAAATTTGAAATACTTAGCAAGAAAATTCAAAATCTTCTAGGTATCAAAATTGTGTCGATCGTGCGGATCATGGTCGAGAATTTGACAACGAAACTCAATTTGGAAACTTTTGTGATACAAATGGTATAATACATAACTTTTCCTCTCCACGAACACCTCAATCTAATGGAGTAGTAGAACGTAAAAATATAACAATTCAAGAAATGAGTAGAACAATGCTTAATGAACAAAACATTCCTCAAAATTTTTGGTGTAACGCCGTTGACACTTCTACATATATTTTGAATAGAGTCTTAATACATCCTTTCTTAAACAAAACACCATATGAACTCTATAAAGGTAAAAAGCCAACGTTAGGATATCTTAGAGTCTTTGGTTGTAAATGCTTTATTCTTAATACTAAGGATTATCTCACCAAATTTGACCCAAAGTCGTATGAAGGTGTATTTCTTGGTTACTCTCAAACTAGTAAAGCTTACATTGTCCTAAACAAAGAAACAATGATAGTGGGAATGTTGAACATAACATTTGACGAAAGTCCACCCCCCTCTAAGACATCACCTTTGGTAGATGATGACTTAGTTGAAAGTCAAATGATAGAAGGTCAAGAAATAATTAATAATAACAAGGAAGATGAACCATTAAATAAAGAAATTGTCAACATCAAAGAATCTAAAAGTCATCCTTTAGAAAAGGTCATAGGACTACTCAATCAAAGAACCTTAAGGTCACAAGCCCAAAATCAAAGTAATTATTTTTGCTTTGTATCCACCATTGAACCAAAAACCATAAATGAAGCAATAAAAGATGAATCATGGGTTATTGCCATGCAAGAAGAATTAAACCAATTCGTTAGAAATGATGTTTGGAAGTGATAAGTGTCTAAATACTCATCATTTTTGTACAATATAAACTGCAAAATCATCTGAAAACACTTAGAAACGCATCAAAATGATAAAAATATCACAAATCAGTGTTTTATGTGTTTTAAATGCAAAAATATCAAAATCAGATGAAAAATATATAAAGTTTGCAAAATTGGCGGTTTAGTCCCCAGTTTCAAAATTGTCAAAAGCAGGTCCTTGGTATATCTAAATAAAGAAAAATGTCATTTAAGGTCCATGGGATTCAAAAGTTGTCAAAACAAACCTTTGAAATGTAAAATTTGCAAAATTACAACTTTGGTCCCTCAAGTTTGAAATTTGTCAAAAATGGTCCTTGGAATTTGGAAATTGGCAAGTTTGGTCCTTATACTTTTGAAGATTGTCACTTGTGGTCCCTTGGAATAACTTTGCAGAAATGGCATTTAGGTCCTTGTGTTTCAGAATTTACATCAGTTGGTCCTTGTTATTTAAGCCTATTTGACGACCATAGACCACTTGTCACAATCCAAATGAACCCTGCCATCCTTTTTGACCCTGCCACTTAAACCATTTTGACCCCTTGCTTATTAATATCTACCCAGTCAGCACTGGTCAAACACACACCCACTTGGCGCCCTTCTTTTCTTCTTCCTCCAACTGCTCTGCTACATCAACCCTCCCTCTCACCTCCACCTCAACATATCTCACTCCCTTGTCCCCTCCTCCTCAACACAAAACAAAAGCCATTTAATGCATCTCCCCTCTTAGCACTCTACCCTCCACACTTGTTGATAAACCTTTCCTTAAATTTTGATCAAGCGGCTAGAGTTGAGTCAAAGCATCCAATGGCTAAGAAAAATGGTGGGATCATATCAGAAACTAGTGAGAAGCTCTTGGAGTATAAAAAGAAGGAAAGAAAGCTTGAAGGGAGTTAGTTAGTTTTATTTTTTTCCTTTAATGTCGTTTTTTTTAAAATGTTTTAGTTTAAGTTAAATGTTGTAATTTCAAGTTAAAGTGTATTAAAGAAAGTTGTTATAGTGTATTAAGAACCTTTTCAAGTGTTAATTCCAGTTATATTAAAGTTTTATGTTTAATGTTTCTTGTTGAGAAGCTCAGTTTCAAATTCTCATTTGCAAAACTTTAAAAAGTTCAAATTCCATCTCAAATAAGCATATCCAAGCTTATTATAGCTATGGTTAAGTTTATGCATCAGTTTTAAGCAATGTTGGGTCATGGTCAACAAAAGTCAAACTATAGCAAATGGTGATGAAATTGGGTTGATGCAGTGTTGGATGGGTTAAAATAGATTAGTAGTATATTGATATTGGGTTGGTTTGGCCACTGCAAAAAGGAACTCATGTGAGTGAGTCTCTCCTTTTCAAAATTTCAAGTTAATTTGCATTTTATGGTTGTATGTGTATCTGTGGCCACAAATGGTTTTTATGTGTTCAATTAGTTGTAACTAGGTAATTTATATTCAGTTTGGTCATTGGTACAAGTTTGATTAGTAGCTAATCTAGTGTATTTATATAACAGTTATATATAAGGTGTGTTTGGAATTGCCACTTAACCTGTATTGGAGGTTTGTTCAGAGGTTGTAGCCTATTGGTTCATGTTTACTTAGCACCCTTGAGCTCATATCTGTCTTTCACTTGTGCATACAAACCACCAAAGTCAAAATCCTATCACATCTTTTGTCATCTGTTCACTGTTGAGTTTTTGCAATTACATAAGCTTATTTTGTGCTTAGAAACTTTAGAGCTAGCTAGCATTAGGCTTATTTAATCTATTAAGTCCATTTTCAGTTCACAAATCTAGATCAAAACTCAGAAAAGTCAACTTTTCAGTTTTATTAAGAAAGTCAAAATTGCATAAACCTCAGTTTTGGCCAAGATAGATGGATTTTTTATGGGCTCATTACTGAGTCAATTTCAGTGATTCTTGTTGTTTCAAAAAGCCCTACTGGTCTAATTTCTTATGGTCATTTTTATATATTTTTGTGATTTATTTATAACCATCAAAACTGCTTTTGGTCTTATTTGCCTGCTCAAGAACTTCGGCCAGATCTGAGTTTCTCATAACTTTCAGCCCTTGCCACAAGCTCATTTGAGCTTGGCAAGGTCTGATTTTTGGCTTATAGATACTCATCCAGGTCCTCTTCATGTTCCAACTAGTGCTTTTCATTTCCAGCTTATTTTGAATCCTATGCAGTAGCTTAAAGTAGACCCCCAGTGTTGTTTTTAGCTTATAGCTCTTACATCAAATCTGTACCAGCTTGTATCCAGAGGGTGTAGCTTGTTGATTCTAGTTGCTTTCAAGTTCTTTTAGCTTATTTAAGTTCCTGTTTTGGTTTGGTGCTTATTGGTCTTCATTAGCTTATCCTAAGTGCTTATTTTTAAGCACTTTGTGCTTCAGTTTCAAATCCTTCCACACAACCCCTTGTTTTTCTATTTTTATTAGCTTCCTAATAATATTTTAGGCTTTTCCTGAAATTTTCATATTTTTCCAAGCTTGTTTAGTATTTTTCTTGATTTAAACTAGTTTTTAAGCATTTTTAATTAGCTTTAAATACAAATAATTAAGAAAAGCTTCTAAAAAATAAGTTTTCATTTTTCTTAAGTTAAGATAAATGTAAAAGTCATAAAAAGTATTTTCCCATAATTTTCTTAGTTTAAAAAGTATTTTCTAGTATTTTAATTAGTTTTAAATAGTTTTAAATTAGTAATAAATACATAAAAAGTCTAAAAAAATATATTTTCAGTTTTAAAATTAGTTTTATCATATTTTAGATTTTTCTAAATCTTAATTTTATTTTTCTAGTCTTATTTCATATTTTCTTTTATTTTAAAGTATTATTAAATAGTTTAAATTAGTTTTTAATTAATAATAATTACATAAATAGTTTTAAAAATAATTTTCCTTTTCTAATAATTTTCTTTTATAATTAGGATTGTAAAAATGTATTTTTCATATTTTTAGGATTTATATTGTGTAAGTTTCACTTTTTATTTTGTACGTTTACGTATTTTTATTTTAAACGTAAGTTTTTAGTTTTAATTTTTAAACGTTCATCACTTTAAATATAGTGATAGCGTTTATTTAATATATTTTATCTTTTTAATTTTCTTAATTTGTATTTAAGTCGCTTTATTTTATAACCTTTTTTGTAGAGTGTAATATTGATCCTAATCCTTTCTGATCACTATCATTAGTGATCATTCTATCGTCTGATCTAGTGTTTACACACCATTGAGTCTCCGTGGGACATAACGACCCGGGAATTCACTGTATTCTCTGATCTTCATTGATTTCGTGCTTAGCGGTTTTAAGCTGTTCGGTGACCATTCACAAGTGGCGGGTTTGTGTGATTTAGCTTGACTGTTTTCAAACCTGAGATCAAATTTTGGCGCCACGCGGGAGGCTTTAGCGTGTGTTTAATCCTTTTTCAGACCCATTCTTGTGCATATCCCATTTTTTTTGTTAAAAGTTTTTGTAAGTTATCGAAAAATCCAAAAATATTTTCATCCTTTGTTTTTATCATCATGTTTTTCAAAAATACCAAAAATATTCCTCTTTACCCTCTCACCTTTTTGATTCTTCATTTCTTACCCTCTGTTAACCTTTGATTCTTTCTATGTCTTATCCTCACCCTCTTGGTTGTCAATGGTGTGGTGGTCCTTATAATGGTGGCAATTGCCCGAGTTGTAGCATGGTGGAATCGGGAAGCGGTCTGTCTATAACCAAGATCCCTATTCCTACCATGACACGTGATTTATTCCATCGGCTACCACCTTTGTGAGACTCAGCGGTTTTATTTGTGAAATGTGGGTGGTTCACATTCGATTCGATTGTCAATCGGAAACACGCTTGTCTATGGCGGGTTCCGATAACAATTATGACTACAACACATACCACTCCACGGCCGCATCAGGTTATGCTTGTTGTGAGTATTGTGGAGGTCCTCACCCTAGCTTCGGATTGTCAAAAGCGGGAACCCATTTCCTTGTAACAATTCCGACTCTTCATTTCAAGACCAACCTCCACAGTACCAAATGATTCAAGCGACTCCTCATGAAACTACGACAGACCTTCTCTGAAGACTACAGTTATTAAAAGAACTTAGGAGGAGTCGGCTATGTAGATCGTCCCAAAATAATCCAAAATCCATGGAAGCTTTGTTAGCCGAGGGCGGTACTAAATTAGATTCCCAGATTTCCATTGAAAACACTATTAGGAATCAATTAGAATGCAAAAGCATTCAAATCTAGCTCTCGATTCGTTTCATTCCCGATGATGATGATGATAATGTTACCCTTGATATTAGTGAATTATGTACAGATTCATCAAGTTCATCGATTAAAACTCCTTCCATGAAAATCGGGGAGAAAAGACTATGATGGAATTACTAGCAGAAGAACAAATGGAAAGTATTAAACATATGTACGCTAGTCCTTCTAAACTCCCTCGATCTGTTGTTACCACACCCGAAGCTCCCACTCACTCTCTAAACATGGGGGATGAGCTTCAGCACTATTCGAAATGGACTCGTCTAGTGTTGAGAGCCTTGTCCCAATCCCAAGAGAGTCACAGGGAATTCTCGAGCATCATGTGTGATATCCTTTCCTCTTGAGTGTTCAAATGATCATCTTGAGACTTTCTCGATTTTAGCGATGATTGTAAATCGTTATGGAGACATCGAGTATGTTGAGCATCACTCCCACATCTGATCCTCTTCTTGAGGAGTTCACCGATGAACTCACTCACACCACATCCACTTTCATCGGAAAGTGACGATGATCTCTTTGATTTCGAAGCCGATTTTGGAGAAACTAGAGATCTCCTATATAATGATCATCCACTCGTTTCTTGTCCCGTTTCCGACTCTTCCATTCCTTCTCTCACTCCAGATGAGGAAGATGACAACTTTTGGAAGGAGATCGATGATTTTCTTAGTGATGAGTCGATTCCAGCAGAATTGACAATACTGATTCGGAGGGAGACATCCTTTTCTTGAAAATCTATTGATTGAAGAACCGTTTCCAGCTCTCCCTCCGGGAAATTTTGTTACCAATCACCATAAAAGCTTCAAGTTTAAGCTTAAAAATGTCAAAAATTGTGATTTGCTTCTTTATAATGAGGAATGGACATGCATTGTGATGCACATATTTATTCCATTCTTCACAAATGGTGTGGTTGCTCTTTCCCTTTTCTCCTTTGGGAATGAGGACACTATTTTTGATCCCGGCATTTTCAATTATCATTTTTGAGCCGGTTCTATGTATATCTCTTGGTGTGGAACTTTTGACGCTACAATGTTTATCAAATATCTTGAATGAAAGTCCAGATGGAGATGTTTTCCACTTTGCTTCCCATGAACCAATGAATTCGAGTCAAGCTAGCGACTCGGTAATCAAAAAACAGTAGCATGCCATATGGGTTTTCACCCATATTTCTGACTTCTTTCTATTTTCTACCACCCTAGTGTGGGGGGTTGCCCCACATGTTGTGTATGTATATAAGTCTTAAAAAAAATCTTTCAATAATGGCGTA
This sequence comes from Chrysanthemum makinoi, assembly GCA_910596185.1. Taxonomy (NCBI): domain Eukaryota; kingdom Viridiplantae; phylum Streptophyta; class Magnoliopsida; order Asterales; family Asteraceae; genus Chrysanthemum; species Chrysanthemum makinoi. The sequence continues at coordinate 92,244,711 of OU343216.1, read as the reverse complement.
GTATTTCCCTTTTACGTTCTTTGTTTCGGCATAACCGCGGTACTTTGAATATTGAGGGCAATATTCATTTCTAAGTGTGGGGGGGAATTCTCATGAATTTCATATATTATCTACCTTCCCCGTTTTTGGCCAAAATTTTTTGGAGTAAGTGTTCTACACTTACTCATTTGGTTATCGATCCGCCATGTGTAAGACAAAAGGATTGGCTAATCCAGGAGCAAACGGCTCTTGGTAAAGATTTCTCAAATCCGTTTATATAGCTTGCAATTTGCCCAAAATTGTATGGTTCTCAACTCACCATATCCTAAAAGTGAAGAGTTGGCTAGCCCGCAAGATTATGGCTTGTGGTAAAGGCGGTGGAAAAACCATAATTGGTAATCAGCTCACCAAAGATAATTCTGATAATTTATCTAAGAGTTGGCTAGTCCGAAGGGTACGGCTTCGGTAAAGACAAAATCAAATCCGTTGACGACTTATGATTTGCTCAAAAATCATTTGGTTATCGGTGTACCAAGGTTCTTACTTGAACTGAAACATTTGGCTACTCGAGAAGTAATGGCTTTTGGTAAAGAGTCTTTAAAATCCATTAAAGCTTCAAATCATTGCTAGGGACTAGCAATATCTTAGTGTGGGGGATTGATGAGTGTCTAAATACTCATCATTTTTGTACAATATAACTGCAAATCATCGAAAACACTTAGAAACGCATCAAAATGATAAAAATATCACAAATCAGTGTTTTATGTGTTTTAAATGCAAAAATATCAAAATCGGATGAAAAGCGTATAAAGTTTGCATAATTGGCAGTTTTAGTCCCCCAAGTTTCAAAAATTGTCAAAAACAGTCCCTGGTATATCTAAATAAAGAAAAATGTCATTTAAGGTCCATGGGATTCAAAAGTTGTCAAAACAAACCTTTGAAATGTAAAATTTGCAAAATTACAACTTTGGTCCCTCAAGTTTGAAATTTGTCAAAAATGGTCCTTGGAATTTGGAAATTGGCAAGTTTGGTCCTTATACTTTTGAAGATTGTCACTTGTGGTCCCTTGGAATAACTTTGCAGAAATGACAGCTTAGGTCCTTGTGTTTTCAGAATTTACATCATTGGTCCTTGTTATTTAAGCCTATTTGACCCTTAGACCCTTGTCACAATCCAAATGAACCCTGCCATCCTTTTTGACCCTGCCACTTAAACCATTTTGACCCCTTGCTTATTAATATCTACCCAGTCGTTGTCAAACACACACCCCTTGGCCCTTGCTTCTTCTTCCTCCAATGCGCTATACGCTACTCAACCCTCCCCCTCACCTCCACCTCAACATATCTCACTCCCTTGTC
>OU343216.1:92220172-92243274 GCA_910596185.1 Chrysanthemum makinoi | reverse complement strand
ATGCATCATGTCTTATCAACACGTGAAGTAAGTTTGGAGTCATCAACAAAGCGGTTTTAGAAAAACATCAATATCATTTCCGGGTATCCGATATTAATACCGGCATGATAAACTTTCTTTTCATACACAACCATGGAGGGAAGGTTGTATATGATGATTAAAAGCGCCTGCTTTGTGATGCCTATTTTCGGTTGGCGTCAACCCCATCGACCCGATATTCCTAGCCGTGATTTCTTGGATCTTAAGCAATTTGGAGAATTTTTCATCTATGGTAATGCGCCATGCCTTTGAATATCGCGGTGACGTAACACACCATCGGTTTATCCTCCGTGTCGCGTGCCATCTTAAATCTTCAGAATACTAGCTTAAAATAGTGGATTGCGGTCTTGGTATAATTGGAAAGTACCATTACCTTTCTTGTAATGTTTTGGTACTTTATGTGTCTTATTATCCACCTTCCATCTTGATATCCCACAAGTTCGACCATAATCAAATCCTTGTCCCCTTCCAGTAAAAGTTGTTGATACATACATGTATCGTATCTGATCCCATCAATTTCAAAATTTTTTTTTTTTTGATAAGTTTTTCCACCATTTCGTTACAAGTGAGCATCTTCTTTAACAATCCTAGTAATTCGTAAAGAACTTATCGAGAACATCCGTACTTACCCTTCAAGTTTAGTAGTTTAACTATGCGGACAACTTTTGTGAAGTCGGGACATCTAGCGTAAAGAGGCTTCTCTGCGTCTAATAATAATTGTTGAAACTTGACAAGATCATCCTCATCAAAATTATGTTTTGTAGCATTAACATTTCTCTGTTGCTTTGGGGCATCTATTGGAATATATGAAGCAAAATCCGTGTCGTCAACAAACTCTTTGTAGCGTTAACGTGTGTTTTAGGTACTTATTGATGACTCATCCTTCTCTCCATGTTTAGTCCATTTTAGGTAGGTTAGTTCAAACCCATTGCAGAATAAATGGGCGCACTTTCTCCACTTTATGCTCTATGTGGTTTAAACAATGCAATACACGGACATGGCATTGAAAGATCATTTTTCTTAACTTTCGGGTCGATGTTTCCCATCTTCCGCAAGTTGTGTCTTTTAATCAATACGCTGCTACTCCATCAACATAAGATTTGTTGGTTCTATTAGTTCCTGTCCAAGACTTGTCCATGTTTATAAATGTGTCCCACTTATCCGAGCAGCAACGTTTATAAATGTAGTCCCTGAGGCATGTTAAAAGACAGTCCAAGATTATTGAAGATTATACAAGACAACATCAAACTTCAATTGATGATCTTAAAGTTAAAAAGACATTCCAAGTAATGAGGATAGCGCCAGATTGAATGTAGTATTGAATTATGCTAGAATTGAATAAAAGTCTAATGAAACAGTTCCTAAAGGGATGTTTGGGTCAAGGAAAAATAGGAAATTAACTAGCTAAATTATGGTTCCATGTTCATGTGGTAACATGCTTAACAGGGTTTCTTAAAATTTTTAACCAATTAACTATCTAAATTTAACAAGAAAATGACATAATTTACAAGAGGTTATCTCGAAACAAATGTTCAATTAGCTAATAGGAAACAGGGGTTATTTTATGTGTTAGATCGATGTGTACAAAAGGAAGATAAATACTACCGTGGTGGCCGGAATTTGGTGGGTCTATGACGGGAGAGTTGTGGTGGTGACGGGATTTGTGGTGAGAGGAGAGGGAGGTGTGGTGATGCAGGAGGAGAGGAGGAGTTAATTTTGCAATTAGTTGGAATGGCCTTGTGCAAACTTTGGGGGAATAAATTTAATTTGTGGGAGGAATTTTACCTTAAATTTTGAAAGGATTTTCATATTAGTTTAAAAATGTTTTTCTCTTATGATTTAATGATTTTTCATTTAATTAGTTTAAAAAAAGGTTTTTATTCATAATAAATAAAATAAAATTGAAAAATACTTTAAAATGTTTAAGTATTTAGGGACTTTATAAAATAATTTTAAATTTTATGCTTAAATTTACAATATTTAGTATTTTGGATTAAGTGCATTTTAGGTTATTTCGACTTTTGTTAGTTGATTTATTTGCTTATTTAGTTATTTTTAGTTTAAAAATAAAGTAACTCCAGTACGTCTTCCATAGTTATGGGTCCCAATACCGTGTCTTCCGGTGTATGGGGAGGAGTTGAGACGTGACGAAGCCCACCCACCCACCTAAAGTAGAGAGGCACTTTTCGGTTCTACAAAAGGTTGAAAAAGACCTCCGCTTTGCAAGGGGTGAGGATCGAACCCTTGAGGTGCTTCGGTTCTAGAGGTAGGGACTCTCGACCTTACCACAAGGGGTAGGATCGAACCCTTGACCTCTTTCTCCAGAGGCAAGAGTGTTAACCACTTGATCTAACCTTGCTCTTTTTTTTTTTAGTTTATGTTTCATAAATTTATTCACAAAATCCAAATATCTTTCATTATTCTTTATCACCCGATCATGAACTGAACGCGAATTTCCATTCAAACTCCGTTGGGACTTAAAACGACACTGGAATATCTCATATTTCTGGGAATATCATATTTGGAAAATATGTGTTTTGGCAAATTGGGATTTTCATTCTCGGGTAGCCGACAAATTGACCATTTGGTCGGGTTTTTCATAATAATTTTATATATACTATGGATTGAATCATGTCATAACATGACACTCTAACAACTATAATGCTTTTTGACCCATATTATGTCAAATACCATTAATGAATGTGACCGTTGATAGCGTAATACCTACCCCACCATGTGAACTAGCCATTATCACGGTCATGAATGGTTTTGGCTTGGTAGGTGTATAGTTATAGTGTGAAGGTTATATGAATTATATTAAAGTTATTAAGGGTGGGCACGTTAATTTTGACATTTAGGGATGACATAAAATCATTAACTCACGTGTCTTACTCAAAACTGTGTGAAAGCGTGTTTAGGGTTTAAGTAGATCGTTGGGGCTGTAACACAACCCTTGTGCGTTTTCGTCCGTTTTGTTGGTCCTATAAGTTTTCGTCCGTGTTCCGTGCGTTTTCTTAGTTTTATACATGTTTCTTCCGATTTTATGCGTTTTACACGTTTTCGTCTCTTTCATATGTTTTAGTCCGTTTTTATGCGTTTTACACTTTTACACATTTTCATACGTTTTACGTTTGCGGTATTTTCACTCGTTTACGTTTGCGTCGACTTTGTCCTTTTTAATAAGTTTTATGCGTTCGTTTTGTTTACGTTTTCTTAGTGTTTTGTTTCACACTTTTTTATTTGTTTTCATGTTTAGTCGGTTTGTATAGGGTTTGACCGTTTTAAATCCGTTTTAATGGGTTTTCAATCTATATTAGACGTTTGTCACGTTTCATCATTTTACATATTACGTACATTTTATTATGTTCTTATCGTTTTCGTCCGCTTTAGTTCGTTTTTTGTCGTTTTATCCGTTTAAGCTATTTTCATTCGTTTTGAATACGGCGTTTTCATATGCTTTCTTATGCTTTTACACACATTTTCATACGTTTTTACCGTTGTGCGTCTGTTTTCACGTTTCCATAGTTTTATGCGACTTTGTCCTTTTTAATAAGTTTTTATATGTTTAGTTTTTGTTTTACGTTTCGTCCGTGTTTACACGTAGCTGGGTTTTTCATGTTTAGTCGTTTGTATAAGTTTTGACCGTTTTAGTCCGTTTACCCGGTTTTATCTATTTTAGACGTCTTCGATGTCGTTTCACATCTCTTTCATATGTTTTATGCTTGCATTTTCTTACGTTCATACGTTTTCTTGTTTGATTAGTTGCTTTAATTCCATTTTTTGATTTTGTTTCTTCATTTGTATGCGCCATGTGGTGAGATTTTAGTGTAGCTATGATTATATGTGTCTTTGATCAGTTGGTTTGAAGTTATGGGTGTTTGAGGTGTGGGTAAGAACCATTTACTTCATGGGTGTGTTGTTTCAAAATGCAGCCAAAAATGAAATATTTAAATTCTATATTATCAATTTGGAGTCACATTTTAAAATTATCAAATTTGGAGCCAAATTTTAGCCAAAATTTTTAAAAGTACTTAGGAAATTATGGTTGCCTTAATTGAAAACTGCCATAATGAGCCCTAATTTTACTCCAATAAATCAGGATTCAAGCAAAACAACCAGAACTTCAATTTTTACACTATTATTTACCAATTAAGTTTACTAATTTTCTTTAACACATTACTTGACGAATCATGGCAACTCAAACCAATTGTCGGGATGATTTGGTTTTTCTGATCGTGAAAATGATAACTGTTTGGATATGAATCGGGCGTATGGATGAGGGTGAGGATGCTGAAAACAACCATTCAAATGCGAATGTTGTTAAGAGGGGCATAACTAGGTTAGCTAAGTTTCACAGAGAATATGGAAAAACCGGCGAATAAAGGTCGGTGTAACCTTCGATGCAATAGGATATCGGGAAAAAGCGGGCATTGTTTTCGAGTTTTTGGGTGATTTGGTTGTGAGCATATAGGTGTGGGGTTCTATCACGGAAGGTTGATTGAAAGCAAGAGATAAAATGTGGGACGAAATCACGGTACACATATACTCTTTTTTAACTAGTAGTGGTTTGGTACGTGGGTACAAGGTGTTAATAAGTTTATCTCTGCATTTACATTATGTGCAACTAATTAACAAAATCTTTGCGGCGATATTTTGATGTTGACTTGACGGCAGGAAAGCGATAGTTAATCGTCTTGGTCAACTTCTAAGGAATTTCTGAAGGAAATTGACCGAAAACTACATATTGCCCAACCAAAATACCCTCTCAAAACTTAATGAAGTCCGTATAGTGCAATTATAAAGCCGAAGATTGGGTAAATTTTGTAAACTACACGGCCACCAAGGAATACAAGGTGTTAATTATTCATTTTTATTCAAGTTCAAATATCTGTCGCATTTGATGTTTCCATATATATTAGTTGTATACTATCAGCATTACTACATCTAAACACCTTTTTATTTTGTGTTGCAAGGTGAAATCAGTTGCATCTAAAGTGGCGCGTTCCAAGTCGTTTTATCGGCATAGAATGGGAGGTGGATACGCCCGATGTGATAGATAAAATGGTAACATTTGCATTTGCATCATACTTTCGTTTATATTGGTTTATCTTACAAGTGTATGTATTTGATGTTTATAAGATCGAGAGTAAAGAAATTGAACCGGATGAAGAACCGGCGTGGTACTATTTGTGGTTGAAAGGAAGGGTGAATAAAGCGGAGAATTTCCGATGATGATATCAGAACAGTTGGAAAAAAATTGTAAGTTTGACTCATTTTATGATTATGTTTATTGTTAGTTATAAGTTAATACTGATAGTGTATTAGTTAAAACTGATAGTGTATTAGTTAAAACTGTTAGTTATAAGTTAATACTGTTAGTTATAAGTTAATATTGTTATTTATAATTTAATACTGGTAGAATTAAATAACCTATTTCCCATATTGTGTGTGAAGAAAGAGACGGAGGAGAAGATCAAACAAGGAACCTTGAAGCTTGATCATGCCTGATGCCATGACATTTGTATTAGGTAAGGAAAGGGAGGATATCGCGAGGAGTGGGAGGTGGAGTAACCTACAAGAGGTATTTTGATCTGCCTCGAATCAGACAAGCATCTGATGAAAGAGTGGTGTCACTTCAAAGTGAACTTGATAATGAGAGACGCCAACGTCAAGAAAAAGAGGCATTATACAGATTTGATGAAACAATTGGTGCACAAAGGGGCGATTGCAGTCAACTTCAACTCCATTGACACAAACGGAAGTAAGACATAAGAAAGTAACATTCCATCTTTTTTTAACCCTTTTAAATACTTGTGCATCTTCTTAAACAATTTATATTTCATGTGTCTCCGGTGAACATTAATCTTATAAATAGCGATCTGATGAGGATCTTGAACAGCGTGTTCTTTGGACGTGAGAAAATTGCGAGCATTGAGAATTCTAATGGACTTGCAACTTTGGAAAATGAAAATAAGTGTAAGTAATAAATCATCCCCACAGGATTTTTGAATTCTACATACATGTATTATTTACCGTGTATTATATATATAGGATCTGCTAAATCAGCATCTAAGAAATCGACTAGATCAAAACTAAAGGATTCTTCACGTCAACTTTCCGGATCACAAAACGAGAGTCTCCATTACAGTACTACCACAGTATGTATTTAAACATTTTCATATGTTCTTTAGTTTAATTAATTACTGATACATATATACATGCAACAAATTATCTATTTAGGTAATTAAGTGCGGTGGTAAAGAAAAGCAACTATTATCGGGAGGTGCAGGTGTACAAAGCGATGGAAAACAAATGCTTCATAACAAACCACTCCCAAAGGATTGCTACAGAGTGTCTATTGAAAAATCTTTGGTTGATGCAGCATGCATACGGATGTAGGAGTAACGGTCTCAAAACATTAAGGATGCATTAGGTGGTTTTTATGCATGGCCAAAGGATCAAGTGGTTTTCGATGAAAAGGTACATACAAGCATGTGTTTTATAAACCTACATATATCATTCTTCATATTTAATTCATGTTTTGATACCCCCTTTTGTTTCCTACATGTAACACCAAGTACCATGTGATTGGTGAGAACAGGCGCACCTAAATTACAAGCGGCTTCGTCTCTAGTGATACCATGCAAAGGAAGCTAAGAAGATCAAAAGTAGAAATCGTTAAATTATTGAGAATATTATTATGCGACATTCTATTTTATATACATTCCAATTTTATTGTATTTGAATATATATATATATATATATATATATATATATATATATATATATATATATATATATATTTGAATTTGTTTTGATATATATTGATTTCTTATATGTGACTAAAATATTCATATAGTCACACTTATTATTACTTTTGTCACAGTTTGCTTAATTCGATGTGTGACTAAATTTTAGAAAAGGCCACACAAACATAAAATTCAAGTGGCCATTGGATGATCAATAGTCACACAAAACACACATTTCTTCACTTTACACACCATATGGTCACACTTATTAACACTTTTGGCCACTTTATGCTTAATTGTATGTGACTAAATACACAAAACAAACATATTTTGTGTGACTAAATGTTAGAAAAGGCCACACAAACATAAAATTAATGTGGCCATTGGATGAGCAATAGTCACACAAAACACACATTTCTTCACTTAAAACACCATATGGTCACACTTATTAACACTTTTGGCCACTTTATGCTTAATTGTATGTGACTAAATACCCAAAACGAACATGCTTTGTGTGACTAAATGTTAGAAAAGGCCACACAAACATAAAATTCATGTGGCCATTGGATGATCAATAGTCACACAAAACACATTTCTTCACTTTAAACACCATATGGTTACACTTATTAACACTTTTGGCCACTTTATGATACCCAAAACACACATGCTTTGTGTGACTAAATGTTAGAAAAGGCCACACAAACATATAATTAATGTGGCCATTGGATGATCAATAGTCACTCAAAACACACATTTCTTCACTTTAAACATCATATGGTCACACTTATTAACACTTTTGGCCACTTTATGCTTAATTTGTATGTGACTAAATACCCAAAACAAACATGCTTTGTGTGACTAAATGTTAGAAAAGGCCACACAAACATAAAATTAATGTGGCCATTGGATGATCAATAGTCACACAAAACACACATTTCTTCACTTAAAACACCATATAGTCACACTTATTAACACTTTTGGCCACTTTATGCTTAATTGTATGTGACTAAATATCCAAAACAAACATGCTTTGTGTGACTAACTGTTAGAAAAGGCCACACAAACATAAAATTCATGTGGCCATTGGATGATCAATAGTCACTCAAAACACATATTTCTTCACTTTAAACACCATATGGTCACACTTATTAACACTTTTGGCCACTTTATGCTTAATTTGTATGTGACTACATACCCAAAACAAACATGCTTTGTGTGACTAAATGTTAGAAAAGGCTACACAAACATAAAATTCAAGTGGCAATTGGATGATCAATAGTCACACAAAACACACATTTCTTCACTTGAAACACCATATGGTCACACTTATTAACACTTTTAGCCACTTTATGGTTAATTGTATTTGACTAAATGGTTATTATACAAAAAAGTAACTAAAGTTTGGGGGAAATTTGCCCTAAGTCGCTAAAGTTTAAAAGTTGTCATTCAGGTTACTCAACGTTAAAAAACAAACATGTCTATAAATTCAACGATTTTTACGTTTATCTTTTTTATATGTTAAGTAACAAAAATGTCATGTCTTTACAAGTTCAGTAACCTGGATAACAACTTTCATAAGTTCAGTAACGTGGTTGACAACTTTCATAAGTTCAGTAACCTGAATGACAACTTTTAAACTTTAGTGACTTAGGACAAATTTCCCCCAAACTTTAGTGACTTTTTTTGTATAATAACCCTTGACTAAATACCCAAAACAAACATGCTTTGTGTGACTAAATGTTAGAAAAGGCCACACAAACATAAAATTCATGTGGCCATTGGATGATCAATAGTCACACAAAATACACGTTTCTTCACTTTAAACATCATATGGTCACACGTATTAACACTTTTGGCCACTTTATGATTAATTGTATTTGACTAAATACACAAAACAAACACATGCTGTGACTAAATGTTAGGCCAACAAAAATTAAAATTTGGTGTTGGATGATCATACAAAAAAAATACAATTTTATTAAACAACATATGGTCACACTTATTAAAACTTTTGGCCACTTTATGATTAATTGTATGTGACTAAATACACAAAACAAACATGCTTTGTGTGACTAAATGTTACAAAAGACCACACAAACATAAAATTCAAGTGGCAATTGGATGATCAATAGTCACACAAAATACATATTTCTTCACCTTAAACAACATATGGTCACACTTATTAACACTTTTGGCCACTTTATGCTTAATTGTATGTGACTAAATACCCAAAACAAACATGCTTTGTGTGACTATACAGTGTTTATGGTCACTAATAAGGATTAATCCAACAAAATTTGTACCTAATTAGTCACACATGTTACGGTTTTGGTTACTCTTTCGCAATAGAGACTAAAAAAAAGTCAAACACGTGACCATAGAGTACCTATGGTCGCGCGACCTTTAGTCACACACGGCCGAAAAATTATGTGTGACTATATGTATATCGTCACACATATTCGGTGTAGCCAAATCCACTTTTTGTTCTAGTGTCTTGCAATGGCTGTCTTAAGGTATTTAATGTTGTCAAATGTAAGTAACTTCATTTCTTGAACACTTTTAACAGCATATTCACATAAAGTAGATGTCTTAGGTAAATTATCATATATAGAAAATCAATTGATGATTTTCATATATCAGGCTGATGTTTTTCGTGGTGGTTTATTTGCTGAAACATTATTGTATAAGCATTTTAATACTTCTTGAATCTTTTAAATAATTTTAAAGCTAGCCGCCTATCGGGCTGGCGTTGAGGCTTTTAAATAATCTCACCTCTTTTAGTTTGTTCATGGGTGTTTGAATTGCTTATTAGCAAAGGCTTATGCTTTAAGTGTGATGCAATGCACACACACTCTTAACAACACATAAGTGTATTATTGTAGTTCTCAGCTAAAATATATGAAAGTTATATAAGGTTACTAAAAGAAGTAAAGAATCAATGTCACTATCTACTATTACTATATATAACTATAGAGCGAGCACATTTTTTGCATTAAATGCTAACTTTCGTAAGTTGGCAAAAATAGCCCCTGAGGTTTAGGTGTCGTCACAAAGTAAGTCCTTTAGCATTAATTGCTATCTATAGCAATTTGGCACAAATAGTCCCTAAAGTTTAAATGTCGTTGCAAAGTAAGTCCTGTAGAATTACTATTTACTATATATAACTATAGAGCGAGCATATTTTTTGCATTAAATGCTAACTTTCGTAAGTTGGCAAAAATAGCCCCTGAGGTTTAGGTGTCGTCACAAAGTAAGTCCTTTAGCATTAATTGCTATCTATAGCAATTTGGCACAAATAGTCCCTAAAGTTTAAATGTCGTTGCAAAGTAAGTCCTGTAGAATTAATTGCTATTTATAGCAATTTGGCAAAAATAGTCCCTATCCAAATTCACGTCTACAAAAGCAATCCCGCTGCATCGCGCGGGTTTCCACACTCGTTAATCCTATTTAACCAGCCTTTATTAGCTTTTTGTTTTTTCTACTCAAACATTTTATTGATATTAAGTATGAGATTTCTATTAATATTCGCCTTTTTGATTTCAAAATAATTCGCTTCAGTAGCCAAATATATAGTTGTATTAGTTAACAAATGTTATATCATTCTTATTTTATTTTTTAACCAGGTGACAATTCCTCGAGATGCTTTGCATTATGGTAACGTTGAGCACCGAGAGTTGCATAATTCCTATGGTTACTACTTTCATATTGCCACATATGATGGACTTATAAAAAGAGGAGCAGGAAACGATAGGCCTTTTGTTGATGCATCAAAATTCATTCATTTTCCTGTTGTTTCAGTCATTTAGGTTGTATGTAAGTATCTAGGAGAGGGCTTAGGAGCATAATCTAGTTTGTTTGATGTGACGTCGTGATAGATAAGGGATGTTTGGGTAAGCTTACTTAGATGGCTTAAGCTATACATGTAAATAAAAGGAGATTTTGAGCTTAAAAAATATGAAAAGACATCTCTTGAAGATTTGAACTTTGGATTAGCTTGTGTGACATTAGAACACGCTAATGGTAAAAAGAGACTGAAAAAAACTGACATTTTCAGAAACATGTAGAAGAAGGTCAAGAGTATGAGTATAATGTTGTAACTAAACAGGTAGTGGAAAGATTAAGAAAATGAGCTTATTCTTAGATAGGCGAATAAGCTTAAGTTTTGTATCCATAAGATATTTGTCGTTATTCACTATTTATTGTACATAGTTCCTCTCTATTTCATTATTTATCTTGGTTTCTTATGAAGAACTTTGTAGCTTTCAATTGTTGTATAACTGTTAACGTTCATTTATTTTTCATTGTTAATGCATTTAATATAAAAAATTAGTACGTTTATATCTTATTTTTTGTTAACTTATTTATTTCAACAATATTCATAAGTCACGCCACTGTTACTTCTCCATCATTTTTACCTCAAATTGGTAAAATATTGAATATTTATACCTTCAATATTAATTTATACCTTCAATATTTATTTCGAATTTGAATTTAAATCATATACTATATTCTTAAAAATAAATTTATACCTTTTAACAGTTCAATAATTGTTGATCCTCGACTATTTTCTTATATAATATTTTTCGTTAACTATCCTTCCAACGATAATTATAAGTCATGACCTGTAGACGCACATTGGGCGGGCCAAATTTTCACATGTCCACTTTTCCAACCATTCTTTACCACCATTCTTACGATATACAAAAAATATGTCAACGATAATTATAAGTCATGTCCGCCCAACGGGCAACAACCCAAAAAATTAAAATAATAATTTTCAACAAACAACAAACAACACAAACAGTTACAAATAACCAAAACCATTAAATTATAAATGATGTCCCAAATCTTATTTTGAAATTTGAATTCATATTGCCATAACACAGATTGATACACGACTATTCCAAAATAAAAACACATTATATAGCAGATTACCAACCTCTAATTATACTAAAACAACAACAAAATCAAAACAACAAAAAGTTAAAAAAAAAAATAATAATAATAATTGGGGCTTTCTCAACCAAACAACCAAAAAAAATAATAAAAAAAATCGTAAAAGTATACATGCAACAAAAAATTAAACACCAACTGATCAACCAAAAACAAACAAAAAAATTGCTAAACATAATAATCCGAAAAACTAAAAGATTAATATAAAAAAAACAAACACTAATTATAATCATAAGTTTACAACAATAACCAATAATCGATTATGTAGTCATGAAATTATAAGAACTTACCTTCACTAAATGTTTTGTGTGTACAAACAAACACTCAAATGAAAAAAAAAAGTAATAATAAATATTTTACACAATAAAAGCACCTATACATGTTTCAAGGATATAATTTATAAAATCATCTTAACTTAAATATACATTTTAAAAAACCAACAAACACAAAAACTCATATGCTACTACTTGGAATTGGAGGGAACATTTAACCACCAAAAAGAAATAGAAACCACTTTAAAAAATAACCGCACATAACCAACATGTTGAACATGTGAAGTACCCGCAACTCTAAGTTTATAAAGTTACAATATCAATAGACATATTTTTTAGTATTCAACTTCACATTCAATTCATACAGGGCGGCATTACGGGAATTGAGAAGGCTCGACAACGTATCTGGATCACCCATATATGCATCATTCTCAGATACAGTTGATGGGTCATCAACTATAAGGGCATTTAAATTCGAGGTAAATGTTGTACTCAGACTTGGTTCTATTGGATTCATATCTAAGCATGTTATTTACATCCAAAAATTAATGCTACTTTTTTATTCATATTTGGATAGGAAAATATATTAGCTTAAGATTTTATAAGCAATAATAATTAATTTATAAAACTAATGACACGTAAATATGTACTGTAACTAATTTTAGTAATAGGACAATCATGGAACTAACTTGGTAATGTACTTTTCGAGATTGTCTAAATTGGTGATTAATTGATTATACGTTTTTATGTCTGATGACGTATAGTCCGCATTCGGGTCACGAACCCGACTAATGACCGCTAGCGAGCCCGATAGGCTGCTGCCCTAACGGTTTGGGCTCACGATAGCCCAAACCCGAAGTTATTTATGGCTTGGGATATCGGATATCTCTTATTTTTGGAGATATGTATTCAATGACCGACTTAGGCGGGATACGCCGAAGGTTGCGGAACACGAATCCAATAAGGATTTGTGTGTATATAAAGCATTCAGCCTCATTAAAAGGTACGATCTCAAACCTCTCTCCACTAAACCTAAAACCGTTACTTACTCTCACGCCGGGAGGATAATCGTGGAAGACAATCCACGGTAAGCCTAGCGGTGTTTTCTATTTTCTTAGTGCATAAGTCTCAAGCATTAAGATCTAATTGGTACGGGAACGGAGTCAAACAAGGAAGCCCAATTTTGTGTATCAACAAGTGGCCATCCGTGGGACAGTCACTAAGAACTAGAATGACAAAGCAAGGAAACCTAAGTCATCGATCGCATGGTGATCTACAAGGAAGAAGCGATGCGGATCAGCCTCTAAGCAAGCCTCGGAATAACGGTCGCGACTAGAAACCAAAGGAAGGTAGGATCTGGTCTTCCGCGGTGGAACACGCACCGGGACAACCCATGCCACTACAACAACAACCAGCGTAGAAGATTCCCTGCGCAACCTTTTACCACTCCCCTGCGGTATTCGAAAAGGACCTCACAAAACGCCAGCGCACCTCTCCGAAGCAGTGTCGGATGTGGAAACAGACACCTGGCGCTAGAAAAGTCGCGGCCTGAACTAAGCGCCAGTGACCGTGTCTCAAAACTACGAAACCTTGGCTGCCCTCATCTGAAGGAGGCGAAAAAAGAGTCGAGTCGAGCACGAAAGCCGACTAAACCCGACCGAGTATGAGGCATCCCCCATCGCGTCATCAGAGGGAGGCGCGGGAAGGATAACCGCCGACCCCGGTGTTTACCGAGGATTGGGAGGAGAGTTGAGACGATGAAGCGGTGACTGCAGTATCTGGAAGAACACGAAAAAGCGGGGCGTACAATGTTCACGCATAAGCTTGGTAGCTCAGGGTCCATGACGGACTTGAACTGACGGACACACTCCCCAGTGAAAGCCATTCGGCTCGGACTCGAGGTGGTCCGAGCAGCGCGCCGAAAGGGGAAGGCTCATATGGTTCTCGGACAGGAACAGCAGCAGGACCTTGGAAGTCCAGGGGAAGATATCGCCACCGGGAGGGGAGATATGTCTCTTCTTGGCGCCAAAAGGTGGATCGCGTTCACTTCGCATCAGCGATTTCTCAGAAGATAAGAGCATGCCGCCAATGTGAAAACCTACCATGGAACAGGTGATCCGGACGATCACCTAAAAATTTTCAAATCATTACCTACTATCGAAAATTGGCCCGTGTGTGGTGCCACATGTTCAATTCCACATTAGTGGGCAATGCGTGGCTGTTCGATAAGCTTCCACCTGAAGCATTGATGGCTTTGAAGAGTTGCGGAAGGCGTTTCACCGAACTTCACTCAAAGGAAGAAGTCGCCAAAAACCTGTTGAACTTGCCGGGTAAAGCGACCCGGGAATCTAGCGCTTATGTGGAGCGCTACAAATATGAATGCATACATGTCAAGGCATGTCAGAAATACTAAAGATCTCGGGGTTCATGAACGGGATCAATAACCCATAACTCATCAAAAGGTCAACGATAAGGTCCCCGAACCTTTGATAAACTTATAAGCGCACTGGTCCTTTATCCAAGGAGAACTGTGCGGACAACAAGAAAGGCTACTCAAATTATAGGTCACAAGAACGACCTAGGAGACAATCCATTGACCAGTAGCAACATAACAGAACTACCACGGCGGGGGCGGGATGCG
The DNA here is from genome assembly GCA_910596185.1 of Chrysanthemum makinoi. NCBI lineage: Eukaryota > Viridiplantae > Streptophyta > Magnoliopsida > Asterales > Asteraceae > Chrysanthemum > Chrysanthemum makinoi. The sequence goes on along the minus strand of OU343216.1, from coordinate 92,228,620 downwards.
ACAAGTACCCACTAACAAGACTCAAAGGAGATATCGCGAGAAGGCTTGAACTTCCCGAACCCCCACCTGCGCACCCCCGAAGATCGGTTGTGGGAACGGATACTGCGACTATCACGGACAGAAGGGCCACACCACCAATGAGTGTGTCCAATTGCGCATAATAAGATAAGCTAAAAAAGAAGGCGGATTGGACCATTTGGTTAAAACATCAGGGGAAAGATAAGCAAAAGATTGGGAACAAGAAAGAGTACCCAAAGATAAGGTCATACCATCTACATGATACAATCATGGCAGCGAATGACTAGAAGATCGGTCAAAAATTTTCCCTTGAGCGAAATCTCCTTCCCCACCTTGAGACAATCAGGTGGTAGAACCACTCACCATTGAAATCAATGCAGGGGGTCACGTATGTATGTTGATGGAGGAGCATCCGCGGTAATGTATGAACCTTGTTTCAAACGATTGCGACCTTAGATACAAAGTCGATTAAGCTGGTCATGGCGTGTTCGTGGTTTTACAGGGAAAAGATATGGCCCATGGGGAAAATACGCCTCTAAATTAATGCGTAAAGGAACACTCCACGACAGCCTGGATGAATTTTATGGTGATCAAATTCCCTTCGACATACAATGGCATTATTGAAAGACCAGGGATTTCAGCCATACGCGCAGTACCGTCTACAGCACATGGGATGCTCAAATTCCCCATGGAGGGAGGTATTGTTACTCTCTACAATACCACCGTACCACCTGGAGAATGTAACACAATTATATGTGAGACGGCACACATTCTAGAATAGCGCACAACTCTATACAAAACCTAAGGGTTGCAATTCATCCGATTACCCAGAGCAAAGTATCGATCGGGATCGCTATCCCCGATGCAGGCAGCTGTGTGCCACTCTTGCAAAAGAACTGGATATCTTTGCATGGGAACCAAAGCACATGACGGTGTACGCACGCTCGATTACTGAACGAAGTTGAGAATCGACAAGGAAACCCCCAGTCACGACAAAAGCGGCGGCCGGGCTCCAGAGCGCGACAATTATGGCCAGAAGTACATAAACTTGTGGATCGGGTATCATGCGAGAAGTCTATTACCATGACTGGCACCAACCGTGATGGAAAGTGATGGTAGTTGGCGGATGTGCGTAGACTTCACGGATCTCAACAAAGCATGTCCACAAGATACTACCGGAGATAGGCTGAAAGATAGAATCTTTGTGTGGATACCCACTTAAATGCTTCTTGGACGCATACAAAGGATACCACAAAAAATCCGGATAAAGAAGATGAAGAAAAAACGGCCTTCCATACAACCCAAGGCGTCTATTGTTATACTAAGATGCCCTTTGGCTTGAAACGCATCGCCACCTACCGAGGATTGGTGGACAACGCATTGAAAAGCAGGTGGGCGCAACCTAGAGTTTATGTTGGTGACCTTGTTATAAAAAGTCATACGGAGGATGAGTTGGTGCGTTGAGAAACATTTAAGACGCAAAAAGATCAACATGAAGCTAAATCCTAAGAAATGCACTTTTGGCGCTACAGAAGGCATGTTCCTCGGATATTTGATAGAGCCCGATGGCATCAAACCATGTCTAGAAAAAATGAAGGCTATCATCCAACTTCCTTCACCACGCACGTTGAAAGAAGTCCAATCTCTAACGGAAAACGGCGGTTTGAATAGATTCTTGCCAATCAGCAGAACAAGTCACTCCTCTCTTAAAACACTCAAAGTGTACAAAAAGGGAGACCTTACTTGGACTGAGCGAAGAAGCTTTCATACAGCTTAAGCAGCATTACGCTAGTCGCGCCCCGCCCAGGGGAAGAATTAATTTAGTACTTATCTGCGACTAATGGAGCAGTCAGCGCGGTACTACTTGACAGACAGAATTCACAAACACGGTACTTTGTAAGCAAAGCACTCAAGAAACGAAGATTAACTATAGCAATGGAGAAGTTGGTCTTGGCATTAGTATTCGCCGCAAGAACAGTACTTCAGGGCACACCCAATAGCGGTGATCACAGACCAACCTATCAAGCAAATCATCTCCAAACCTGATGCATCCGGACGACTACAGAAGTGGAGTGTGTTGCTGGAGTGAGCATAACATCTCCTCACGGACCACGTACGCGGTTAAAGGGCAAATACTAGTAGACTTCATCATCAAAAACGTCATCGGTGACGCACCTTCACAAAGCAAGGTGGAACTACAAGAACCATGGATCTTATTTACGGACGGATCTTCATCGTGGAGAGTTAGGTGCAGCCTTATCCTCACGAGTCAGAGGATGGAATTCACTTGTACTGCGTTTCGAATTCAGACAACAAACAACGAGGCAAAGTATGAAGCCCGATTCTGGACTCGCATTGCAGCATCCGAATGGGCATACGCAACCTAGAAGCAAATGTGGATTCCCGTTTGGTAGCCAACCATGTGTTGGGCAAGTATGTGGCTAAAGAGGAAAACATGATTCAATACCTCGACAAGTAAGTCCTAATCCAGGGCTTTGACATGTTTACCATCAAACAAGTTCCTAGAGGGCCAGAAAGGAGGATGCGAGCAAGATTGCATCCACAAGCTCGCACCAAAGCAAGTATTGGTGGAAACTTTGAAGAGCAAGTCCATCTCGGAGATGGAGATATCCACGGTGATAGAGGAACAAGGTCATACATGGATGACTCCAATCGTCGAGTTTATAAGCAGGCATATTACCAAGCGAGAAGAAGCTGGGCGAGTGCGGCGCCAAATCAAAGGTTTGAACCGGGACGGTATACTATATCGGCGTTCATTTCTACAACCATGGCTGATGTGTTGGACCCTTCAAGCGTTGTACTCAGAGATCCACACTGGTTCATGTGTGCCTCAGGACCGGTCGTTGTGGTACGCGCTTTATGGTGGGATACTATTTGCCTACGATGCACCATGACGTCGCGGACTTAATAAGAAAGTGTGTGCCAAGTTCCAGACCATTCCACGCCAACCACAACAGGAGCTAACACGTATACGTTGCCATGGCCAGTCTATAAATGGGGTATCGACATTGGGCCTTCTACTGACTGCGGCAGGGTTGAAATTCCTTATAGTGTCATAGACTATTTCACTAAATGGATTGAGGCAAAGCGGTTGCGATCACAGGTAACCAGGTAAACGATTTGTTTGAGAAAATATCGTATGCCATTTGATTACACGGAAATCATCTTGGACAATGAAACAATTATGTGACAACCCTTTCAAGGAATGGTGCAGCTGAATATTGCACAACACTTGGCGTCAGTGATACCCAACCAATGGTTTGGTCGATGCAAATCGTAGTCTAGGTGAGGGAATTAAAGCACGCTTAGACAAACACAAAGGAAGGTGGGTAGAGTAACTATCGCATGTTTTGTGGGCCACCGCCACTTCAATCAAAATGCACGGAGACACTCCTTTCTCTTATCTATGGTACGGCCGTTCCCAAAACGGATGCTAACTATTCGCTACTGCCGAAGTTAATGTTACAACCAATGACGATGGCAGTATTGACTGGACTGTTGTTGGAAGAAACATGCACGGCTATGTGACGAGGCTAAGTCAAAAATGAAGGGATACCTGATGCTAGAAGCATCTCATTCGAACAGGTGACTTTGTATATCGCGCCAATGATCGACGAGGCCAGGATACAGGAAAACTTGGACCGAAGTGGAAGGACCTTATGAGGTCATTGAAGCATTAGGAAAAGGCGCGTACAAGCTGCGTGACATGGATGGTCGCGAGCTCACACGCACGGAACATCCGCAATCTCAAACAGTGCTATCTCTAGGAACGGCTACGGCCCGGCGCACGGATACTCCGCAATTTAGTATAGTCCTCAATAAATATCCGTATTTACATTCGTTTTACTTAGGCAAATGTCTTTTTTTTTCTTTTTACAAAACTTGCAAGTATTAATAAAACGTCGCGGTTTCTAGTACACATTTCCATTTGTTATTTACATAATATTTATGTTTCAACATTGTTGTTATATTATCTTTGCCTACATGGCGTGCATGCACTTACTAAACCCACGATGGTGCAAAGGATGAGTAAACCTACTAAATAACTCGTTGAGTAAGAGGGTTGCAAACCCATCAACATTGGATCATGAATCCTTGTTAAACACCTTATTTTCAAGACGTTAGAATAAGTTCAATGCGCATTCCACGATGGATGCGCAACAACATACCGCTGCGTTTAACAAACTAGGAATCAAGACTCTTGACTCCTTGATATGATATATACATTATGTGCATATCACACCATACACGATTATGATAAAAGTACTTAGAAATTATGTTTCAAGTATGATAGGTCATGACTTTCATACATGATTATGGACTTCATATATTTTCGCGCTTATGAATAGTTTGATTCTTAGACAACGAAGACGCTTTTATGCAAAGAGAGATAACTAAGTAAAAACATTATAAGTTTCAACCACATCAACACACATTCAACAAAAGGAAAATTTTATTAGGACCACGAAGTTCTTACAAAAGGATATTTACAAGAAGATATAACTTATATACTACTACAAAGCGCCTAAGATGTGAGCTCTCCACATGGCTTGCAGCTCCCACCTCTTTTAGCTTCTTTAACAAATCGAATTCATGCGTGATACCGTGGCAACACTAACTGGTACCCCGCCATATCTAGGAAGATGTGTCATGCGCCAAGACCATTACAGTAATGGCCTTCCCCTTAACCACCTCTTCTGCAAGTCTCGTAGCATGAGCTTCTAAGGATTCCTTCAAAGAATTTCCTTCTCCAGGCGAAAGGATTCAAGATGTCGCGGGCGAGCAAAATAGGCACCTAGCACCGTAGTTCAACAGCTTCAAAATAGTCCGACCGTGCCTCCGCATCATCGCGACGGCGCAGCCAAAGTCAACCCTCCATAATCAAGCCTATGGGATAGTCCCGTCACGACCGTTGGGAAATGAGGAAGCTCTAATATCTTCATCTTTTTCATTGCAAGAACGAGATCCTATAGGCATGATCATTATACCAGTGCACTGGGCGGCATGCCACAGAAGGCCACCCTCATGAAGTTCCTATATCGCCCAGCCTTTGCTCACAAGACCGAACAACACTCGGCGCCGGTTACCTCCGACTCCGTAGTGAGCGACAAGCGTAAACCGTGGCTAATGAGCCACTGCGCCAACAATGGAGGAAACAAGGCTGGGATGTGCTCGCCATACTCACGCCGAGCTTGCAGTACTTCATCTCCCCTCCTTCAAGATTCCACCCACAAAGCACGCCGAAACTTTCCTAACCGAGAGAAGTGCTCATCCTTCCCCTTCTCCAAATGATTACCGCATGCAAGAAGCCTTGTACTCTTCCAACGCGGCACGCCTCCGGCCTCACTTGGGTCAGCATGACATTTTTCCTCAGAAGCTTCGAATAAGAGCTCGCCGCTTCTACCTCAACCTCGGGCACTCAACCAAACGCGTGCCTCTAGCAACGCAATATGTTTATCCTTCTCTGCGCTCGGCTACTCTCCCCAAGATACTCGACTTTAGTCGACAATGTAGCTGGGTGCGCTAAGTAGCCAAACCAAGCTCCTCAACAAGTTGGTCCATTGGCACATCCCCAGCTTCCAATGGATCCGCGCTTTGGATCTCGGGAATAGGAGGTCAGTCGCATAGGACTCGCTTGGGATGCGACTCACGAGAATGCTCAGGTAAACCCAATGGCTTTAATATCGCACGAAAGAGAAATGAATTAATTTAACACAAACCAAATGAGATAAGCGATTTGGAAACAATACTTACTTGGGGGGAGCAGTCTCATTTGAGAAGCATCGTCGATGATGACTCCACGCCAAGAATGACAGGACGCTTTTTCTTGGATGAGCTTGCGCCATCGCCAATTTCATCTTCGGCGCTTTTAGCCCTTGGCTTGCCTCCTTTGTCTCTACATCGAGGTCTTCCATGCTCTTCGCTACATCACATTGGTGTGACGATCCACTAATGGGGAAGGTACCCTAGGTGGGCACGCTTTGTAGAGGGGTCGCCTCCAAAGACAACGGGTGAACCACCCCCGATTCCTCCGTGTTCATCTCCAGCGCGTGGTACTGGCAGATCCAAAATGGGGACTTCCCCTTCTCTCGAGGGCATGCGACCCCACAGTAACTGGCAGGGCTTTTGCCAAATGGACAACGAACAAATCCATCTGCACAAGCAACAAGAAACAAACAAATACAAGAGTTATATAAAATACAAAGGTAAAAAGAAAGGCTCACACTAATAAAGCAAAGGAGTAGGAAGGACAGCACCACCCTGGTCACAGCCTAGGAAGGTTGGCACCTCGTCAGGACTATCGAAATAGTTGCATCGATGCCCATGTGCACTAAATATTTCCTGATAGGAATTGATGGGAATACGATTGACGCTATCGCTTTCGCATCATCCGCTGTATGTTCCAGGGAGGGCGCTCATCCCTAGAGCGAACCCCGGGTATGAAGCCGAAGTCCCGGAACAACGCCTTATCCACCCGTAAAATTTTCTCCAATTCTAGCTGCCTAGTTTCTCGGTGTAACATTGCAGCGTACCGCCGCTTAGCAAATGAAACCCACCCGCTTGACCACGTCAGATGGTAAAACGCGAAAGAGATAGATAGTGGGGTTAATCGCCAACAAACGCAATTAACCTCGAAGTTTATTTTTTTTGACCTATACAGCTTGAGTTAGGATATGGCCGATAGTAATTAATCACGCCTCACAAGAATAAGAGATGGGATGTGTAGGCGATAGTAATTTAAACGCCAGTATTCTCTACTTTTCCTTCGGGAATCACATCGACGCGCGCCTGGAACTACCGAATGCAAGTAAGCGGATATAATAATCTAAAGTGAATTCATGAAGTTCGTCCTCGGTTATATCAGATGCGAAGTCACTTAAACCAAGAACCATGCTGAGGTTATGAATGCGCACGCGCTATTACCTTTAAAAGTTTCTGGGTTTCTTTGTTGATAGTTTGAGTTTTTTTTAACTATAGCGGAAATGATTTTTACAGTGATAATCACAATAAAAGGGAGGCGGAAGTTTATATAGGGTTTTACATCCACGCGATGATCTACATGTGGACCCACTATCTCTAAATGTGTGGATAGGATATGTTGACATGACACATTTTCCGCCATTTTCCCACGTTTATGCGAGGCATATATTTGACCTAATTTGACCGATGCACCGATCTTTCTTTTAGGTGGACACCTTTGACACTTCTTCGCCACGCCTTGAAGTATCTGACTCTGATCATATAGTTTCTAGCATCCGCGGGTTTCACCTCGCATACTAGACTGGGGGACATGATGACGTATAGTCCAAGATTCGGGTCACGAACCCGACTAATGACCGCTACTAGCGACCAAGACGACTGGGGCTTCCGGTAATGGTTTGGGCTCACGGCTGCCCAAACCCAAGTTATTTATGGCTTGGGATATCGGATATCTCTTATTTTTGGAGATATGTATTCAACGATCGTAATTTAGGCGGATACGCCGGTTGGGAAATACGAAACCAATAAGTATTTCGTGGTATATAAAGGGCATTCACCCTCATTAAAAGTACGATCTCAAACTCTAACTCTCCACTAAACCCTAAAACCGCATTACTTACTCTCGGAGGATAATCGTGGGAGACAATCCCACGGTAAGCCTAACGGTGTTTCCTGTAGTGCGCAGTCTCAAGCATTAAGATCTAATTGGTACGGGAGGGAGTCCAAACAAGTAACACCCAACTTTTGTATCAACAATGTCCAAAACTGGTAATCAAAGTTTTCCAAAGAAGCTACTTTGGTAATTAGTTTTAAAAAGTAATTACAAAATAGTATATAAAACTATAAAACTATAGTTGCCAACCAAGACATAAGTACTATATTGAACCATTTTGCATAGTGAGTTTCTATTTTCCACAATGTATATAGTTTGAACCCATTTAACATTGAAACTTCATAAACGGTAGGCTTGGCTCTATCCTAGAAAATCCAGTTGTATCATTTTTGTTTCATGTGCAATGGCCTGTTCAATCAGTTTGCTTGGTTTTTAATCACTTTTGAAACGTTAATCCTCTTTTTAGTTCTTAAGGTGCTTGATGGATGTTTGTGATTCTTGGCCGGGAAACCTATGTTCTAAACTTCAGAAGAGATGGTGAAGATAAGAAGGTGAGTATCTGCAGATAGTTCAGTGGCTTGATTCAACCGTTCAATTTAGATAAAAATATACTTTCATAACCATGTGTATTACATGTGGAAATCGGGTTGGTTTAGGGGTCTTATCCGATCACGCCTATCACGCCTATTGGGGCTTTCAAAAATAAAAACCAACCCATGACCCAACCCTATAGGGTATCGGGTTGCGGTTGGTCGTGTTGTGTCTATCTGGGTATCGAGTTAGAGAAGAAACCAACAAAAATAAAGAACCTTAGA
>OU343216.1:92152401-92220072 GCA_910596185.1 Chrysanthemum makinoi | reverse complement strand
AAGAGTATTTATAGGAGGGAAGCTAGGGCAACACTCCTAGTTCCCATCCTTTCCTTAATGGACATGGGCCTAAGCTCATGGGCCTTCTACATAAGCTTAAGGCTAATAAAAAACATAAAGGCCATAATTAAACTAACTATTACATATGAGTAACTAACACTTGAATAAAGGTTTAGGAGTGATTCCAACAGAGATTTTCAAGAAAAATGGTTTTATGGCAACAATAGGACAGTCATGGAGTTATAAGGTGACTTAGGATAGGAAATCCGATCCTATGATCCCAGAGAGGGATCTACCCAAGGACAATACCAATAGTTAGTATTAGAAGTCCTCGAGGTATGATTGAAAAAAGAGGTAAAGTGAGAAAGGAGAAAAGGGGTTGAAGAATTAAAAAGAAATGTAATGAAAAAGGGTGAAAAGAAATAGCCCTCCATAATCAACCTTAGAAGCGGGGTTCAATACATATACTCTTGGTTGTCTAAGATGACAGTATTGAAGACAAAGATGTCATGGACCCAGGTGGCTTTGCACTAAACCTTCTAGCCACTCAATTCCTCTCAAAAGGGATTTGTTTCATTCTCATTGGGAACCCTACATAATCTATCGACTTTCTCTTAGAGATTGTTGATATTGAAGAAGGAGACCCTCTCCACAGTCTTCGCTCGAGGAAAACCAAATGCACTATTGAGTCTAGAGCCACGAGATTCATCAAAAGATCTCTTAGGAACACATGACATGACATAAACATTTGTTCATCAATAAGGACCTGGTGCAGTGATATATTCTAGAGTCCTCACCAGATCTTAGCAATCTGCCAGAAAATTTATGAGAAGTTTCACATCTGTGATCTTTAGTGATTGAATGGAAATTCCTGCGGAAGTCACATCAAGCGGCCACGACAAAGAGTCACTTGCAACTCCCGAGTGGATTACGCAGTGTGTCTCAAGCGGTCTACAGTCGTGAGGTGATGCTTGATTGTACCTCGGCGACTCATCGAGCTTATGGTGTACTTGATATATCGTGTTATCTCACTTGTGAGACTCGAGTTCGAGGACGACCCTTGTGAAATTTGAGGCGTGTTTTCACACTATGCTGTTAACACCCTCGAAATTCAAACTTGTAAGTGCCGGAATCCGCTTATTACTAACGTGTTTTATGTTTTCTTCTTATGGAAGCTCCAGAGCGGATTGATCGTGCAGATTATTCACATGCTCATACCAACAACACATGAAAGTTCTCATCAAAATCTAAGGCTACTCAAAGTTAAAGATGATTCTTCGTCAATGTCAAAGAATCTACAAAGTTTAAAGACTTGAGAACTACATCATTGGTAATTAAAGTCAAACATAAGAGTGAGCATGGTGGAGAAAGACGTGGAGACACCTAACCAACGAAGTTGACAATGGCGGTGCAACGCGTGCTTGATCACAAAGCATGAAGGAACAAAGAATCAAGACTATTCTATATCTACACACAAAGTTCGAGCTCAAGAAAAGTAAAGACCTAATCAAGTGGAGCATCATTTTGAATGACCACCCGCAGGGAGATTGTTAGCCTTAATAGTTTTTATTAGAAGTGATGGTCATTTACATTTAGGAACTTTGTAGCGTGTGTGATATGTCGTGCTAGAATAGTCAAAGGGCTCATGGATTGGGCTAAGCTAAATGGTTAGGCGTTTAGTTAAGTTAGCCTTGTATAAGTTCATGTAACCCAATCCATGTCCAAGCCCATCTCACGACCCATGGCCAAGCCTCGAGGCATCATCTCTTCTTATAAATACCCTTTCAAGTGTGTCATTTGAGGGGTGTGTAGTATGTGTGTGTGTTATGTGTTCATATGAATATTGTTTTCATCTTCTTTCCTTTATCTCTACAAACATACATACGAATATCATTCAAGTCACCACTTTCTAACCTTCATCTTTCTTATCATACATACATACATCTGTTTGTTATACGTGTTTGTGTTGGGTTTGCTTAACGTAGTGATAAGGTATATGTGATAAAAGTAAGGCTTTACACTACTTAACTTGATAAGGACTTAATTTGCCTTAAGACACTATGTCTAGCTTAGAGTGAGGTGTTCTAGGGACATGTTTGAAATACAATGATTGTAATTGCATTTTTTCGTTTGCGGATCCACGGTTCCCTAGAGTAGGGATCCGTCATACAAACTTTTGGGATCAGATCTATGCGCTAAGCGAGAACCTTTACAAAAGGTATGCAATGACTTTGACAATGCATCATATTTCAAGTTTAAGAGGTTCTAACACTAAGAAATCAAATGAGATCGAGCTCCATAAATAACATAGGGTTTATCAAACTTAACAATCACTATTCAAGAAACTCAAAACATATTTACGATCTAGATTAGTAAATCGTTTGTATTAACAATGGCGTGCAAGGTATATGTCAAGAAAGAAAAAAGTAATTGATAGTATTCAAGACAATAGAGTTGTGAGGTGCTAGTTCAAGAAAATCCTATACTTTTATTTGTTTTGGTCAGCGAAGCAATGAGCTATGTATAGTCATTACGGATGGTGATTAGCATACAATGAACTTCATCCATGAAGTCATGTAGCTCTTCTCGATCAAGGCAAGATAATCGCTTGATGAGGAAAGTGGTTGTGATTAACTAAAAGAAAAATCAATTTTACAACTTGTTTGAATAGTAATCCTAAGACAGCATAGAAGTATTTCCATTGTAAACTTACTTTAGAAAACATAGGAGTATAGAAGTCTCAAGTGAGAGAGAATGAATATGAGACTATTACTAGCGGTGCTCAATTACGGCTAAACACGACCATTTTACTGGGGTGATTCCACATATGCAACTTCCATCAAGGAAGCAATTCAACCGTTAGGTCAAATTGAGTTTCTAGTGCAATAAGTTCTCCAGTATTCATTCTCAAGTTAGGAAAATTTATATTCCTATAATGGCCTATCGAAGAGTAACAATGATGATACTTTGCTTCATTTTTATAAATATTACTCTTGAAACTACTAAGGTGTGAAGGTGTCATGTTTAAAATAAAATCTAAAGTTGTCCATAAGGTAAACAAAAATGGTTGTGTGAGCTACTTCAACATATGTTGTTGGAAAGCTCGAGTTTGGATTTTCGGATATGACCAATTATATTTGCGTTGCAAAATAATTTACTTAAGTATATCGGATGAAATAATCAAGTTTTCAATCCTACTATGAAGCTTGGAAAGCGATCATGAAATGGAAAACGGGAGAGTACATCATCAACACAAGTGTAGGTTATGATCCGATGTACATTCTTGTGGTTTTTAGAAAATGACACAAGAAATATGAAATCAAGAAATCATATAAGCACATAAAACATTTATGATGCACATATGACAAACTTAACAAGAAGCCTTTTAGTATATTACATGTTTTAAACATTTTTGAACTTATATGACTTATCTAAGTATTTAAACTAACATTTTTGACACACCTAGATGTTATCCCAAACACTCTTTCAATTAGCACATTGATTAATAAAATATTACTAAATCGACAAACAAGAGGATGAATAGCAAGGTGAGGAAACCACATATGTTATTCAAACAAACAAGCACAAAAATTATTTGAGATAAGCAAATAATCAAGTGATGCAAGGTAACACAATTAATCATTTAGCATAGCAAACGAAAGTTCTTTTCATCGCTTTGTGTTAAATATAAACATGTATACCAAGCTTGATTAGTTTCTTTTATGTTTATAAATATGATCAAAACCTTAATTTCAAAAGAGGACACATTGTTATTCAAAGATGAAAACATCCGTCTCCAATTAGATCAAAAGTTGTGCAAAAGTTATGACCGAAAAATGACTTTCTATTATAAATCAATGATTCTATAAATTTTTGTTTTGAATCAGTTTATGAAATCATTTTTAAATGAAAGTAGACTCAAATACCTTTAAAGCGATAGGTGGCACGACTTCTAACGACTTACATTTAAAAAGTTATGAATTTTTGAAATTAGACAAAAGCTGTCTTCGTACTACGGATCCCACGGATCCTTTGCTTGAGGATCCGTCGATGTAAGCGGGGATCCAGCGGATCCCATTTCTGAAAATACAAAAATGCATGTTTTGACCCGGCGAAAAGGTTTAACCTTTGTAGACTTTTTAGTGAAGTTATATTACCCATTTTACCTTTATTCAAGCTTGATTAACAAGATATCTAACAACAAAACTTTTAAGAAAAAATCAACAAAACACTTTTCATATTATTCTTATTATAAGAGAGAAGCATATATCACCATTTTATCCTCAAGCAATTAGCACATTTTTTACCAACTAATTGTACCTAAGAGAACATACCTTTGCTATATTCCCTTTGTATGGTTTTAGAAACCATGGGCCAAAAAACTTCATGAGATTTAAAATACTTAATCGTTATTTTGGAAAAGCAAGTTATGTTCACTTTGTATTCTTCTTTGAATGTTGACTTCTTTTCTTCGGATAGAACAAAGTCATTGGAAGAATTCTAGTATGAAGATTTCTCAAAAGAAAATGTTAGAATGATCTATCACTATCCAACATTAAAAATGCATTTCTAAAAACATGACTTTTGTTTTAAGAAATTCCCTTCTTTGTAGTTTTCAAACATACACGGATCGTATCAAGTTTTCAAAGTACAATATACTTTAAAAGACTTGGTAACGAAGCTCTGGTACCAATTGTGGAAAACTAGAAGGGGGTTGAATAGTTTTACCAATTTAAAACTTCCTTTTAAATATTTAGATCGACTTATGTCAATCTATTTAGTTGTTTATGTTGGGCGTTGATAGATAGATATATAAGCATTATAATGAAAGATAAAGAGTAAAAGCACATCACAACGAAACAAGTATTTATAGTGGTTCTGCTACAGGACACCTTCCTTGCCCTACTCCATCCCCGAGTCACCTACTCGAGGGTTCGTAACACTACACCAATCTCTTATGTCGGAGAAGCCTTCACAACGTCGCTTAACCTTTTCCGGTACAAAGCTAAATACCGAGTTCCTTCACACCAAGGCGAACCACACCTAACACAACGTCGCCTACCCTTTATACGGTGCTAGGCTAACCACCGAGTTCTTTCACACCAAGGAGAACTAATCCTATCACAACGTCGCCTACCCTTTATTAGGTACTAGGCTAAGCACCTAGTTCCATTACTATGGAGAAACTACTACCCTTCACAATACAACACCTAATCCCAAAGGAGATCTACTCCTTTACAACATCATCAAGGATATCAATATCCTTGGATCTAGTACTAGTCTATGTTGTACATCGAAACACACCATATCGAATGTACATCTAAGGCACCTTTCACTAACGCCTTTAGCTAGATCTTCAAGACACCTTTCACTAATGTCTTGTGGCTAGATCTTCAAGACACCTTTCACTAATTTCTTGTGGCTAGATCTTCAAGACACCTTTCACTAATGTCTTGTAACTTGGCTTCTAGGCACCTTTCACTAATGCCCACAATATGGACGATCGACACCTTTCACTAATGTCTTCGTCTTGACCCTTGAGACATCTTGCACTAATGTCTTCAACACTACACTTCTTAGAAGAAAGAAAAGAATCATCAACAAGAGGACTTCAGTAGCCTTGATGATGAGGAAGCATGGCAACTCATGGACTTAAGCTTGCTCGTCTTCAAAGGTGGTGATCTTGCCTTTAAGAGGAACCTAGAAGATCACACAAAAACAAAACTACAAACATAGATCTCTTGGATCTGAGGTTAGAGAGTTTTTAACTCTAGGTGAAAGTATGTTAGAAAGAGGTTAAAGGATAATGAAGAAATAGCTCACTATTTATAGAGGAAAAATCCTACTGTTCCCCGGATCCCACGGATCCCTTCCACAAGGGATCCGTCTAGCGTTAAGCTAGGGATCCGTGGGACGCTCCCTTTTGCCCATGGGTATTTTGGTTATGGGTCATGGGTTGAACCATGGATCTTTGGCTAGATACAATGTATCTTTGAGTGCAATGCACTTGGTCACTTGGGTATGGGTTGATCCATGGGTTATGGATATTATCCATGTAAGATATAAGCATGGTGTCATGCAATGGGTTATGGGTCAAGATCCATGGGTCATGGGCTTTGGGTTGTACCCAACTACATTCAATGTATTTGCCCAATGGGTTGTGATACTTAAGTTTCTACCCATTTATATTACCCAATATACTACATACTAGTTATGTGTATATTTTACCCAAAATATGTAAACACTAGTTGTTGTACATATGTATTACTAAATCACATAATTACTTATACTTGTTTTAGTGTTTTATGTGAAAGTGTGAATATGTTAGAAACTATTAGTTCAAAACATTTACGTATTTTATTTGTTTCGTTAACATGATTTTACGTTTGTTATCGACAAAACATTAGAAGATCGTAAAATATAAATAAACGTTTTTACAGTTAATGAAGTATTAGAAGTAAAAGGATAAGTAAAAATGATGAATCGTTAAATGGTTTTTCCAGGAGACCACTTGGCGTGTTAAACTAGACTAAACCAATGTCATTACTATATTAAGTAATATCCAAGTGGGAGCTTGAAGATTTATGGATATTTTTAATATGCGTATGACCGGACTCGAACTCGAGACTTCGGGATTGCACACATTACGTATAAGAGTTGATGTTAAAATAATTAATATATATAAATGTTATTATAATTAATTATTTTTCACGAAATAAAACTTAACGATAGTTAATATTTAACGAGTTCAGACTAACGGTCGTTAAATGTGAACTACAAGGACTAGAGATGAAATTAGTGGAAAAGAAAGATCTAGAACTTCCTCTTGGGTCCTATGGCCGGTCGTGGGTCTTCAAGCGCAAGGGAGTATCTTTTCTTGGTCACCAAGTTATTAGAAACCTATAAATACAAACCCCTTGTATTCATAAATCTAATCTTGGATCACCTAGAAACCTAATTTCTCTCTCATCTCCTCTTCTCTTGGTTTGGCCGATCGTACACCATCCCTCCCCAAGGGATTCGATTTTTCCAACTCCAAGAAACAGGTGTTTGGTTTATTTGTGATTCAATAACCTAGCTTTTCTCATTGATTCGCTACTAATACGTGTGTACAAGAAAACGAGCAAATACAATTGTGTTTGTGGTATTCTTGGGTGTCGACTTTAATTGGGTCGATTGGTATAAACCCTTTGCTAGGGTTTGGGTTTTTGTTCCTTGTTCTTGATATTGTGTGTTTCTTGAATTGCTAAAAGGTACGCACTTTCTTTTAATTCGGTTAATTAAATTACAAGTATTATTCCTATTACTTCCGCTGCATGTTTGATGATGCTTACTTGTTTTCTATAATTGTTATGATTAGTAAAACCCAACATTTTGGTCATGTTTATTGTGCATGACGTAAAACTACCAGAGTAAGAAAACCAGGGCCTTGGAGACAACAAGAACCTGCAATGACTCGGGATCAGCTTAATGCAATGCGCCATGAGTTTTGGAACACTGTTCCAATTTATGGCAGACGACAAGGTGATTTGCAATTAGCTTTCAACACGTATGAAAAATATATTTTCTTTGAATTAAAGAAATGAACTGACGACTTGTCTCCTCACACTTGATCTATTTATAAACAACGAGAGTGTCCGCGTCATATCTTTGGTTTTGCATGCTAACGGCCTAAAGCTGCTCATCTTGACACAAAACTAGCAAAAACTAGCTAAGCTAAGCTAAGCTTATATACTTTCAGATTTGATTACAAAACCTTTTATTTCTCCAACGAAAAAGACAACCTTTTGGATGCCTACAATCTTTAACATTGTTCGAATAAGAAGATATCTCATACGCTTCTTCTTCATCAACAACACGAAATGTAACATATCAATATCCGCAATGTAAGAACTTGTGTTAGATTTCATTCTCATCAAAGCATTGCAAAATCTGATAAAACATGATCAGTTATCCATGATATTTCCGTTAAAACAGTCATATATATCACCGTTGACATTGTTCTTTCACGTTAAGAACACGATACTCAGGGTCGTCCCGTGAAATTTAAAGGCCCTGTGCGATAATTTGAGATAAGCCCTTGATATAAAAAATTTAAGTTACATACAAATGACTTAATATAAATATCCTTATTGGATGTCAGATATAGTCTTAGTAGCAAGTTTATGTATTAAATCATTTAACTTTGATTTTTTCTAGCAAAAACTATATCAAATTAATATAACTTTAAACTATATCAAATAAGCCAAAGGCTTTGTAGTAATTTTCTAAATATAGTTAAAGGTTAAAAAAATCTGGATAAAAGATAGTATGAACATGTTGACGCTATTTTTCTAATAAAAATTAAAAGTTTTTTTTATTATAAGAAATTATCATATACTTTGGTTTTTCAAACAAAGTATTTTGAAGTTTTACACAATTATTTGACCTTTCTTGAGCTAAAAAAACTAAAGTTAAAGGGCTAAAATAAAACTTTGAATCATTATAAAGGTGCAAAAGAAATAACTAATAAATTTTGGGGGCCAATAAGGCAACAATAACAAAAATTACAGTAAAGTCTTCTTCCCCACCCTATCTCAAACGCTGTTCTACCCCATTAAAACATAAAACTTCGTTTTTTCTTATTTTAGCTTTAACAGTAATTTTATACATATACAAAAGCCATTAAAGAGGCTTAAATGATCTCGAACTTTGTTAAATTAGTCTGTACATTTTAGAATTTGAGGCCCCTAAAAAACGGAGGCCCTGTGCGGTCGCTCACCCCGCACATGCTCAAATCCGGGCCTGACGATACTCCATATTAGTTGGCTCGCTTAACATGAACAATGGTAAATTGTATCTTGTGCCTGTAGATACATGGTAAAAGTGAAACCGGTGTCATGCTTGAAGACACTAACATGAAATTATCTTAAAATGATTATAACATACCACTATCGTCGTAGCAAACTGACATGTCTTGATTCCCAATTCTGATATTCTTGTCTTTAATTATTTTTTGTGCATTGAGCAAGTTGCTCTCGGTCGCTGCTCTAAGACCTTCCCAAATCTCTAACAAACCACCAGTCCGCCAAATAATATATCAAATTAGTTTACGTCATGAAATTGGCACAAACGACTTAGTAATTAAACAGGAAGTAATTTACTCCATCCGTCTCATATTAAATGTTCAGGTTTAACTTTTTAAGTCTTTCTTTTACAACTTTGACTTTAAAATAGTTTTAATTGTGTTATATAGTATTAGATCAAAGGGGTAATAACCTATTAAAGCATCTTACTTCACAAATATCAGTTCGACGTAGCAAACAAAAAAAATACCTCTTTTAAGCATTAAAGTTGACATTGTTGTCTTCAATTGAGTAATAAAGATAAAATACAAAATTGTGATGACCATTTAACCCTTGAATTTTTAAAAATTGCATCCATTGTCCAAAAGCTATCCATTGCATCCATGATCCCTGAATCCATAAAACTGTATAGCGGAACTGAGATAATTTTAAAATTGTAAGAACTCTGGTTTTGTATCAAAATCAAATAATAAGCAATCGAAGTCTCACTATTCCGGCGCCGTACAATTTCCGGCAAAGATTCCGGCCACCTCAAATAATACTACCGCCGCATAGATCTTTTTCCCCTCATCATTTCTGGAGTTCTTGGAGACTCATAAAGCCCGTTTGGTACCTGTTCGAAGTCTCACCACCGTGAGCCACCACCCTCCCCATCTTCCTCTCGTGGGTAAGCTCGCACGCTGTTTTCTTCTTTTTATTTATTCCATTTCCACTAAACCCTAACCGGTTTAATTTATATCTCGTGTGGATCTAATCTTTATACTCAAAACTCGCTCGACTCACTACTGAGTCAACTCGACTCGTACATATTCCGGCCACCTGAAATATAATCACCTCTAAATGAGACCCAACTCAAATAAGCCCATTGAAACAATCCCATGACCTCTTGTTTAGGATCAAAATCATTAATAAAATCCAATGCAAATTCAAATCCCATTTTTGAAAATAAGCAACAAATTCAAAAAACAAACCAATAATAGAAACAAGAAGAAACAACCTAATAAACTTATAAATTAACCCATATCAAGATTTGCAAGATTCTGTAATGGGTTTATGACAAAAAATGAAAATTTTGTGTCATGGGTTTTTTTTTTGGATCTTGAAAGTGGAAAAATGATGTTTGGTTTAATTATGGGAAGTGTTGTGTATAAATATGAAGGAAGATGTTTTTGTTGGTTTGGTCAACTCATATGTAATAACTATTAAGTGTTTTTGTTTTTTTTCTTTCAATCAGATGTCTTTGTATATTAATTTTGGTGGTTTTTGAATTTGTTATGTATTTGAAGGTTCTATTATGAAGGGACGATGCTCTGTACTGCCTATATCCATCCCTTGAAAAAAAGGGACGATGGACGCAATGTTTTCAAACGACAGGGAATATTTTTGTAATTTAGCCTAGGGACGATGGATGCAATTTTCGCAAACCCACAAGGACCATTTATGTAAATTGGAATGGTAAAATGGTGATAATACTCAATCGAAGACAACAATGTCAAGTTTAATGTCTAAAAGAGGTATTTTTTTTTGTTCGCTACGTCGAACGGACATTTGTGACAAGTATGATGCTTTAATAGGTTATTAGCCCTAGATAAAAATAATACGTAGTGAAAATACATTTAACACTCAATCTATTCATATATTTTGCTTCAAATATTATATAACACAACTAAAAATATTTATGGTCAAAGTTTAGAAAGAAAAACTTAGAAACTTCAAACTGTACATTTAATATGGGACGGAGGGAGTACTACTTTGGAACAAAATTGGTGTACCTCGTCTTCCACCACTCGTACACATTATGCCAAAACTCGTTACGCATCTGTTGAAGCTCCCTCAAAGATAACGGGTTATTACCGTAAGCCCATGGCTTAGGTTTTCTAACCATGTTATCTTCTTTGTAAGTACAAGTGCGAGCATCTATGTACAAATATGTTCAATTTATTAGCTCAAAGAAACGTGCGACTAAAATGCAGTATCATCAAATAATGCAAACAAAACATGTCAAAAAAAGCTATTCATAGTTACTTACCGTCGTCATTTAGATCTGATGATATAGCACAACCCATGATTATAAATGATTGATTGTTAAGTGTTATATTAAATTGAAATGTTCGTCGTCATTTACCCTTCTTTGTAGCACACACTTTATCATAATCCTTTAAAATAGGACAAACTAAGGAGTCTTTCATAATTAATGCACGTATAGATGACCAATTGTATACTTACAATGTTAAAGATTTTTTTATATAAATTAACATTTCAAACAATTATTTAAAATCTCGTGCACGAACAAAGTTTAAACATAATTCAAAGAGTAAATTACACCGTTCGTCCCTGTGGTTTGCTCCAAATCACACCGGTAGTCCCTGTTCTTTTTTTTTTTTTGCTTTTTTGCTCCCTGTGGTTAACATATTGCCTTGCATTAGTCCTTATCGCTAACGCGTTATCTTTTCGTTATCTCAATGGCACCGTTAGTCTAACAAGCGATCACTTGCAGCGTTAGTCCTTTATACTAACGACCGTTAATAACTCCAAAATTTTATTAAAAAAAAATATTTTCTACGCGGTTTTAATCGTTTTCGCCCGTTTTCTTACGTTTTCATGCGTTTTTGTCCGTTTATATACGTTTTCGTCTACTTTTTCTATGTTTTTCTTACGTTTTTGTCCGTTTTTAAACGTTTTCCTTAGTTTTTTACGCTTTTGTCCGTTTTTCTTACGTTTTTGTCCGTTTTTATACGTTTTCCTTCGTTTCTTTACGCTTTTGTCCGTTTTTCTTACGTTTTTGTCCGTTTTTATACGTTTTCCTTCGTTATTTTACGCTTTTGTCCGTTTTTTTTACGTTTTTGTCCGTTTTCTTACGATGTAATTTAAAAAAATGACGTATTTTTTTTTAAATCGGAAAAAAAAATGACGTATTTTTTTTTTAAAATGACGTATTTTTTTTTTTAAAAAAACTTATTTTTTTTAAATCGAAAAAAAAAACGTATTTTTTTAAAAAAATGACGTATTTTTTTTTAAATCGGAAAAAAAAATTGACGTATTTTTTTTTAATCGGAAAAAAAAATACGTCATTTTTTTAAAAAAAATACGTCATTTTTTTTTTGACGTTTTTTTTTTTAAAAAATACGTCATTTTTATTAAAAAAAATGACGTATTTTTTTTTAAATCGGAAAAAAAAATATGTCATTTTTTTTTAAATCGGAAAAAAAAAATACGTCATTTTTTTAAAAAAAATATGACATTTTTTGTTTGACGTATTTTTTTATTTAAAAAATGACATATTTAAAAAAAAAAAAAAAAAAAACTTATTTTTTTTAAATCGGAAAAAAAAAAACGTATTTTTTTTAAAAAAAATGACGTATTTTTTTTTAAATCGGAAAAAAAAATGACGTATTTTTTTTTAAATCGGAAAAAAAAATGATGTATTTTTTTTTAAATCGGAAAAAAAAATGTCCTATTTTTTTTTAAAAAAATTACGTATTTTTTTAAAAAAAAATGACGTATTTTTTTTAAAAAAGCGTTTTTTTAAAATGACGTATTTTTTAAAAAAAAAAATGACGTATTTATTTTTAAAAAATGACGTATTTTTTTTAAAAAAAAAACGTATTTTTTTAAATCGGAAAAAAATCGATTAAAAAAAACGTCACTTTTTTAAATTACACCGTATAAAACGGACAAAACGTAAGAAAAACGGACAAAAGTGTAAAAAATGAAGGAAAACGTATAAAAGGGACAAAACGTAAGAAAAAAAAAGCGTAAAACAACGAAGGAAAACGTATAAAACGTAAGAAAAACGGACAAAAGCGTAAAAAAAGTAAGGAAAACGTATAAAACGACAAAACGTAAGAAAACGGACAAAAGCGTAAGAAAAATGTAGAAAAATTAGACGAAAACGTATATAAGCGGACAAAAACGCGTGAAACGTAAGAAAACGGCGAAACGATAAAAACCGCGTAGAAAAGATTTTTTTTTAATAAAATTTTGGAGTTATTAACAGTCGTTAGTATAAAGGACTAACGCTGCAAGTGATCGCTTGGTTAGGACTAACGGTGCCATTGAGATAAAGAAAAAGATAACGGCAGTTAGCGATAAGGACTAACAGCGTGCAATATGTAAACCACAGGGAGCAAAAAAGCAAAAAAAAAAGAACATAGACTACCGGTGTGATTTTGGAGCAACTACAGGGACGAACGGTGTAATTTTCAAATTTGTTTTAAAGTTTTAGTTTAATATATGGTGATATAAGAATTTGACTTTACATAAACCTTTTAATTATGTATTAATATTTTGTAAAAAAAATTATTGAATGAAATATTTAACTTTATGTAACTGACATAATGTTGGAGTTAATATTATTATTTAAATTTAACTATTAATATCATGTTGTACACGATATGTGGGTTTTAATAGCACGTAATGACCATAGATGAAGTTAAAATACAAAGTTTTCCTAAAATGTCTTCCGGATATCCTTATATAAACTTTTATTAGATTATTAGAAATTACATGAGTCGTTATTATAAGTCGTTATTATTATTAAAATACAAAGTTTTCCTAAAATGTCTTCCGTGCTTACATTTTGATATTTATATTCTTGCTAATAATAATTTAGCCGTATTTAATTTTTAAAATAGCATACGCATGAGTTAAACTTATAACATGAGTCGTTTATGAAAGCAGATAGTAATTATTTGTTTTCCGGATATTCTTACTTAAACTCATAAAGAGGTTTAACATGAGTTGTTCGATATACGTACCACCTCGGGTATTTATTTACATACACAATAACACGTGCTTTCATTTTGATATTTATAATCTCGTGCATATAAACGTTGTATTTTTAAAACAAAATATATGTTGTTTTTTTAAATATAAACTCTAGGCCTCTATAGGGTATAAAGTTATTAAAATAACATGAAAGCTCATATGTTTACTTTTAACTCCGTATAATTTATTAGAAATTCAACCACTAAAGTTTTATTAATTACTCTCTCATTTTTTAGTTATTTTTCCTTCACCAATTTGGCACCTATTTTTTTATGTTTTTTTTTCTTCACGAAATTTATCAAAGTTTGACAAAAAATTTTATTTGACTTTCACTTGGCCAATTTTGTCACGTGTAAGAATAGAGCAACATGATTGGCTCAATTTTCTTCTCAATAAGTTTGTTTTAGCAACATACTTTTGAAATGATGTAATTTCTTTATTATATAAAAGATTTTAACTTTTTTACTTATAAGTGGTTTGAGTTTGACTTAATCCCTATAAGTGAGTGAGTAAGTGGTTTGTTAATTGCAGATGTATTCAAAATCATAACTTACATGGAACACCAAGAAGGTATATTTTTTTTTGGGTTAAGTCCATTTAAAAAATAAATAAATAAATAAAAAAAATAAAAAAAAAATAAAAATCTTTAAATATTTACTCATGAGTCAAGAACCTAATAAATTACCACAATATGTTAGGGTTGCAATCAAGCCAAGCTTTTATCAAGCAACTCGAGCTTGACTCGATCAAGCCAAGCTTTTATCAAGCTCAAGCTCAAGCTCAATCCCAATAAATTGGCTCGAAACATATAACCAGCCAAGCTCAAGCTTTTGATATCTTGGCTCGAGTTTTTATCAAGCTTTTATCAAGCCTTAGTATATATATCTTTTTATATTAAATTCATATAAGTAACTAAGGGCTAATTTGAATATTATTCTAATAATAAGGATTTACTTCATAAAGAATTATTTAATATTCTCTTGAAGGATTTGTATATGGTAAATAAAGTTGTAATTATTTGTAACACGATATCTTAGACCAGCGATGTTGCTTACTTGCTTTATATCTAGAAGCGAATACATGTTTCTAGTTATGAATCGTGAATATTAATAGACCAAAATATATACTACTATTCGATAATTTTAGCTTTTGTTTATACTTAGTATATCGATGACAACATTAATTAGTACTTTGGCTTATGTTTCATTCTAATGTTGGACTTAGTACGAAAATGTTATTTGATAACGCTACACGCGTCGTTCGGGGTCAAAGGAACTTCCTTTTCGTCGAGCAAGTTTTCCAACACCCTAGGCAGTGAACGTAATCGTTGTATTGTGGTATTAGGGTAAGCCACGGGAATTGATTTCGTTCTCTAGGGGAATATGAATGCTAGTGAGAAGTTACTACGCTAAGGTTGGGGTTGAGGAAGATTATTTTTGTATCTTTTTATGTTTTTTAGGAAATGGAAAGGTACGAATCTCGGGGTTTGGATTTGGGGGTTGGTATTTCTACCGAATACTCTACTTATCTAATTATCTAATTAACTAAGCTAAGATGAGGATAGTCTATGTCTATTGTCGTGTGCTTGTATGATAGTTAAAGATGTGTTTACCTAGATGCTACTACTCCCTAGTTATCTCCTATTGATAGTTGAATTGTCACGTCCTTATTCTTAACGCGTTGTGTTTTCTAAGGTCGTAAGGTGTGCATTCCCTAACTTTTTGAAGTCACCTTTAAGTGTAGTAAACGAAATCCACTAAGTCATTCATAAACTAACTTTGAGGTTATCTTTGGGTTTAGTAAACGAAATCCACTATGTCATTCTTAAACTATCAAAGATTTATCAAGTATTAAACACAACGATAGCCTAGTCGCACTCCTAAGCCAATTACAATTAAGATAAGAGACAAACTAACAATAATTAACAACTAGGTTTCATATATCTAAGCAAACACACAAGTAATTTAGCCGGACATGGTAAACATGCAAGCATACACACAATCAATTGAAGACATAATTGAATTAATGAAGTAAAACACTTATCTTGGTGTAAGATAGGGTTTGGAACCCTAAAATACTGTACAAGACAGCCTTGGTTCGGTTTAGGTTTTTACTCCAAAAGACTACACACTCAAACTGAAAAATTCGGATTCTATATATAAGATTACAATAGCGACGGCGTCACCTTATGAATTGTGACGCCGTCGGGTCGCCATCATTAGGGTTTCGTCTTGGCCACGTTAGTCTTGCGACGGCGTCACCTTATGCTTGTGACGCCGTCCCCTTTAATCTTTGACGCCGTCTGGATCAAATCTAGGCCGTCTAAGTTGCGACGACCTACTCTTTTAAAGCCTGACACCCTCACTTGAAAATAAGCGATTTGGCTACTGCCCCGTCACAAAAGTTATGCGACGGAGTCACAGATAACACCTGACGTCGTCACTTGTAGAACCTGACGCCGTCCCCTTGTATCTCAGCAGTCTGAGTGGCTCGATTCTTGACTTTGGCCAATTTCTTCTTATGTCCGCGCCTTTTCGTCCAAATAAATGCCATTCCAGCAATTTGCCTTCAAGAGACCTAAAAAGTGAAAAGGAATGATATTAAGTAATAACGGATACAAAAGTGATCAAATAAGGGCTTAAACGACCCCTCAAAAAGGTACATTTTAAAACCTTATCAAATATCCCTACACTTGGTATTTGCTTGTCCTCAAGCAAATGTGCTTTTAGCCAATTAATTTATAAGTTAGGAGTCATGAAGCATTGGTTTAAAACAATCCACAACACATATAAGCCCCGCAAAAGTCATAACAAGCACGGAAATTACATACTAGCACCTCACAAGGGGTGTTTGGATACTCACATCTCTCGGGTGTATATGAAATATATCAAAGTGGAAATGGAAGATAAACACTCATTAACCGGTCCTAGTACATATATTACCATAGGCTTGAGACTAGATCAAACCTCCATCGCTTTGGCGTAAGCACCTAGGAAAGACTATCAAAGAGGTCTTTAAAGGGTTGTAATGTTAGGCTTACGGTAGGGAAACAAATGGTTTGGTGGGATAGGCTATTTAGTGGTAGCAAGTTAAAATTCTCTATGTTACAAGCATACGAAGAATGGCGTTGCTAAGCCAAGACTCGACACTCTAAACTCTAGATAACTGAAATACACAAACATAAATTTAAATGATAGATGTAGGATGGTAGCCCGTTTTTACTCTACCATCTTCTATGGTAACATCAAAATAGTAGGGATTTATAGGCACATCCCTACACTTGAGTTTTTATTACTCTAACACTAATTTGACCCGAATTGAAAAGATCAAAAACACTTGGAGTACATTATTACGCAAATAAGGGAATTTGAATTAACGTTCCCTTCCAGTCATTTCATAAACTTTAACTTTTTCCATGAGTCCCAATCGTCCCAAAACTGTATACAAAGGATATGACTCGACTTAGCAACTCATGCAAGCAACTAGATAATTGAACTAAGGGTTTGGGGTGATAACAATAATGCACTAAAAGTGAGTGCATACAAGGTAGGCTAAGGCGATTTGGGTGTACATTTGGGGGTGGGGTGTAAACAATGCTCTTCATTGATATTCCGGAAAACCGAAAAATCAAGAGAACCGCGAAAA
The DNA here is from genome assembly GCA_910596185.1 of Chrysanthemum makinoi. Lineage (NCBI taxonomy): Eukaryota > Viridiplantae > Streptophyta > Magnoliopsida > Asterales > Asteraceae > Chrysanthemum > Chrysanthemum makinoi. The sequence goes on along the minus strand of OU343216.1, from coordinate 92,202,595 downwards.
GGATAGGCTCAGAGGGGTTAACTAGGGGTATCGTGTACTAAAAGTGAGTACAACGCAAAGGTGTGGGGGAATTACTCAACCGAGGTGGAAGAAGTAATTATATTACGGGTATCAAACAAGGGTTATCCTAATGCCTCTTATCATTTAGTTATTCCTAACTACACAAGTGTAGTCTTACTAGCGATCTCGGGATGCATCACAAAACAAGTTCTAGAATCTATAATACTACCGATTCACACTCTAAGCATTAAAGATGAATGCTTTAATTCCTACTAATCTAAGGGTGATCCTCACATTTTGGGTGGAATTTAAGTGGTAAAGGGTTTTTGTGCTAGTCATGCAACTTCCTATCCGTGAGACGCTTTTTTTAAGACTAATGGCCCACTCCTACATGTCATGAAAAATTAAAATTTTGGTGCCAAAATTACCCTAACCGACATTTTCTCATGGTTTATTACAAAAATACAATTGGACAAAGCAAATAATCAAGGATAAGCATAGTTTCAAAGTTCCCATTTTATTTTCCCTCCCTACACTTAAACTGAACATTGTCCCCAATGTTCCCCGAAAGTATCAAAGTTATGATAATAGAAGGTAATTAAAAACGAAAGAAACTAATACTCCCCTGATTAGCTCGGTAGGATCCGTGTAAAGTGGTGGTTAAATCTTTTCCAAGAAGAATGTATGCGTGAAAAGTTCCTTCCAATCTTATGTATCTTCTTCTTAGTAAATTAAACCTGCACACTTGAAGAAAACAAACGAAACCTTCGCGTAAAATCGGCGGTAACAATATATATAAGACTCTACTAAACTAGGATATAATGCTTGTGGAATGGATGTTTACAGAATTTCTGAAAAATTAAGACCTGGAAAATTCCAAAATTTTTTAAGTAGCTCAGAAAACGAGAAAAAAAGTAATATGTTGTTTTTAATCCTTCCTAACGCCGTCAGGTTGTGATCCTAACGCCGTCAGGTTATCGACAAAAACGGTCTGCGATTTTGGAAAAAATTCGGAAAATTTACATCTTTAGAATCTGGAAAAATTTCTGCAAAACATCCATTATGACTCGATACAAGCATTTGACTCGAACAAACACACATATATATCTTTTAATTAATTGCAATTCTCATGTTTACGTTTCTTTTGAAAACGTGTGTAATCCTCCCTACACTTATCCTTTATGTAAAATACCTTTATATGCAATTAAGACGAGGTTAAAAACAAAATAAAGCATTTTTACAAATTTAAACATGAGAATAAGCAATCAATAAAAGATATATGACACTAACAAACAAACAATTAAGCATGGGTTGCCTCCCACGAAGCGCTTTTCTTTATTTATGAGTCTTGTAGCTAGACTCGTAGTCGTGCTCCTACGTGATTTCATTACCGTCACCTTCTTCCTTATGACGGTCTCCATTGGGGGGTTCCATGTTGTAAAAGTGCCCTATAGTGCACCTTTCTAAGAGGTCGTCCTCTCCCCAATTGGTCCTATATTCCGGTCCTAATTTTAAGCAATCCTTATAGAAACCTAAAATCTTGGCCATAACATAATCTACTCCCTTCTCCTTATCTTCCTCATTCCTATAGTAGACCGATAGTTTAAGTTCCTTTTCATCATTGGAGAGTGATGAAAACTTCTCAATCTTAAACGGCATTTGGTAAGCTACATCATCGGTCTCATCCTTGAATCGCACTATTCCTAATAAGGGATCATAAGTCATCCTGGTGTTTTCTATGAAAGGTTTTCCTAGAATAACGTGGGACAAGCTAGGATCTATGGCCGTACTAATATCATCTACCACTATGAAATCCGTAGGAAACATGAAACTACCTACATGGACGGGCAATCCCTTAACTCTACCAAGAAAATTGCAACTCTCCCTAGGATTATCTGGGTCTTGCCTAGTTGGGATAGGCTTCTTCATTACCCAATTGTAGTAGGTGCTAGTCATTATATTGATTGGGGACTTGCGATCAATGTAGGCCTTTGCCACGAAAAGGTGTCCTATGCAACATGGTACGTATGTTAAGATTCCAAGGGTTCCCAAACTTGATCCTAGGGCTTTTCCTAACGTACATGTGACGGAGGTCACGCACTAAGTGAGGGTGGCGAGATAGCTCTTCTTCCGTAGGAAACTTATTGAAATAGTCATAGTCTACTTCATTTACTTCCTCGGTAGTTTCATTCGTCGGTGTTTCCTTAACCTCAAGTATCATCTCATGGTTTGCTTATTCATTTGTTCTATTAGGTTTCACTAAGGCGATGGTATTGATGAATTGAACATGCTTAGCTAACTTACTGGGGTCCTTAATCTCTACACCGGAAGGTTCGGGAGTTGAGATAGAATTAACCTTCCTATCACTATTAGTCATGGCTTTCAAGAGGTTATCTATCTTCCTTTCCATATCGGCTTGTTGTTGGTTAAAACGGTCCGAGAGCTTAGCAATTTGAGCTTCTTGGGATGCGACTAGGTGTTGCAACATCCCCTCAATGCTTTGTTGGGTAGGGCCATGAGGTGGGGGCCATGAGAAATCATTGGAAGTGAATTCCTTGGTTTGTCCCCAATAGAAGTCGGACTTGTTCTTCCATGCTTCTCGAGTATCATTAAAAGTCCTATGTCCGGGTGTTGTAGGGAATCTTCCTCCCGTTCCATTAATACGCGAGGATGCATAGTCAACGGAAGCATGTTCGGGAAATCGGGTGCAAGTGTGTGTGTCACCATATGGTTCACACGAGGAAGAGACTTTGTTCACATGGCGTGAAGACTTAGGATTTTCGTAGGAGCTCATTAACAATTTTACTTGATCTTCAAGCTCGAGCATTCTACGATCGGAAGATTGTGAGTCAAGGGAAGGCAAGGAGATGGCCTTGACGGTTTTGGGCAACTCACGGGGGTCATTCCAACTTTCGTTGTCATAGAGAGCAAGGTCCTCTATTATACCCCACGATTCTTCCGCGGTGAGATCACTAAGTTTTCCACCGGCCGCTTGGTCAATGGATCGCTTAGTGGGGAAGTTGACATGATCATAGAAAATTTGAACTTGAAGCCAAAGATCAATGCCGTGATGAGGGACTTTATGAAGTAAGTCCTTGAATCGAGTCCATGCTTCGTAGAGAGATTCACCTTGACGTTGTTGGAACATCAAGATATCATTCCTAAGCTTAGTGGTTCTCCCCGGTGGGAAAAAGTGAGCAAGGAAGCGAGAGGTGAGATCATCCCAATTTGAGATGGAGCCGGCGGGAAGTCGCTCAAGCCAATTACTAGCTTGGTCCCGTAGAGAGAATTGGAAGAGACGCAGACGCGTGGTCTCCCGAGTAGTAGCATCAAGGTCGATGGAATCGACAATTTTAAGGAAATCCTTAAGATGCTGATTAGGATCTTCGAAACGAAGTCCATGGAATGCACATCCGTTTTGCACCAACCGGATGGTGTCGGATCGCAGGGCCGTAGTTTGGGCTTGGTCGGGAAGCTCAATGGTGTTCCTATAGCCTAGGTGGCTTGGTCTCGAGTATTCACCAAGAGTACGGGCTCTTGGCGGGTCATTTGGTGGTGGGTTGATGAATGGTGGGTGGTTATCACCTTCCATGATGAAAAGTGATGGGGTTACGAACAAAGGTCGCAAAGAAGGGGGATAGACTACGAGAAAGCTAAAAAATGAGAAAAATTTACTTGATAGGAATCAAGAAAAGAAACCTAAACGAGGTGGACTACTAACTAGCTATTCTATTCCCCAGTAGCGGCGCCAAAAACTTGATAACGCTACACGCGTCGTTCGGGGTCAAAGGAACTTCCTTTTCGTCAAGCAAGTTTTTTAACACCCTAGGCAGTGAACCTAATCATTGTAGTGTAGTATTAGGGTAAGCCACGGGAATTGATATCGTTCTCTATGGGAATAGGAAGGCTAGTGAGAAGTTACTACGCTAAGGTTGGGGTTGAGGAAGATTATCTTTGTATCTTTTTATGTTTTTTAGGAAATGGAAAGGTACGAATCTCGGGGTTTGGATTTGGGGGTTGGTATTTCTACTGATTACTCTACTTATCTAATTATCTAATTAACTAAGCTAAGATGAGGATAGTCTATCTCTATTGTCGTGTGCTTGTATGATAGTTAAAGATGTGTTTACCTAGATGTTACTACTCCCTAGTTATCTCCTATTGATGGTTGAATTGTCACGTCCTTATTCTTAACTCGTTGTGTTTTCTAAGGTCATAAGGTGTGCATTCCCTAACTTTTTGAAGTCACCTTTAAGTGTAGTAAACGAAATCCACTAAGTCATTCATAAAATAACTTTGAGGTTATCTTTGGGTTTAGTAAACGAAATCCACTATGTCATTCATAAACTATCAAAGATTTATCAAGTATTAAACACAACGATAGCCTAGTCGCACTCCTAAGCCAATTACAATTAAGATAAGAGACAACCTAACAATAATTAACAACTAGGTTTCATATATCTAAGCAAACACACAAGTAATTTAGCCGGACATGGTAAACATGCAAGCATACACACAATCAATTGAAGACATAATTGAATTAATGAAGTAAAACACTTATCTTGGTGTAAGATAGGGTTTGGAACCCTAAAATACTGTACAAGACAGCCTTGGTTCGGTTTAGGTTTTTACTCCAAAAGACTACACACTCAAACTGAAAAATTCGGATTCTATATATAAGATTACAATAGCGACGGCCTCACCTTATGAATTGTGACGCCGTCGGGTCGCCGTCATTAGGGTTTCGTCTTGGCCCCGTTAGTCTTGCGACGGCGTCACCTTATGCTTGTGACGCCGTCCCCTTCAATCTTTGACGCCGTCTGGATCAAATCTAGGCCGTCTGAGTTGCGACGACCTACTCTTTTAAAGCCTGACACCGTCACTTGAAAATAAGCGATTTGGCTACTGCCCCGTCACAAAAGTTATGCGACGGCGTCACAGATAACACCTGACGCCGTCACTTGTAGAACCTGACGCCGTTCCCTTGTATCTCAGCAGTCTGAGTGGCTCGATTCTTGACTTTGGCCAATTTCTTCGTATATCCGCGCCTTTTCGTCCAAATAAATGCCATTCCAGCAATTTGCCTTCAAGAGACCTAAAAAGTGAAAAGGAACGATATTAAGTAATAACGGATACAAAAGTGATCAAATAAGGGCTTAAACGACCCCTCAAAAAGGTACATTTTAAAACCTTATCATTATTGTTAGTTTTATTACTGTTAAATTGATTTAATTTGGTTTTCAAATGTGGTTTTAGTTTGTATTACTTTATAAATATATATATTTTGATGACTTTGTCTATCAAATAAAATATTTTTCTATACATTCAAGCTTTTCAAGCCAAGCTCAAGCTTTGATCAAAACCTATTCAAGCCAAGCTCAAGCCTGGATGATTAAAGCTTGACAAGCTATCAAGCCAAGCTCAAGCCTACTATTTTTGTTTCAAGCCAAGCTCAAGCCTTGTCAAGCTCGAGCTCGGCTTGACTCGATTATACCCCTACAATATGTGGCAAACTTTATTAATTTTGGGTTGATATCATCAAACACTCATTTTAACCTAAAATAAATTTGTTATCCGCCAACTAGACATGCTACGTCATTTCCGGTCACCTTCCTCAAATTTTCCGACCACTTTTTCCGGTGATGTCTTTAATTATCAGTTGTTTTCAAAAAGAAATCAAATCTAAATCTATATTGAAACAAGAAAATGAGATTTACTAAATGCTAGTTTAGTTCAAAACCATTTTTGACAAACAAAATAAAAATAAGAAAATAATAAAAATAAAACCTCGTTTTATTGGGTTTGAGTAGTGGCGAACCGTAGGTGGTGGCCGATGACAATGGACGTTTCCACCACTCCTTCTCCTTTCCTAGCAACCGGAACCACCAAATTGTGGATGGTGTTCGCTTTCGACCAACACATTGATGGTTTGTGGTAGTTCAGTAATTTGAGGAATATGGGATTTCGATTTTTTTTCACATTATGACCGAGATAAGAGGAGAGACGAGATAGATGTCGTTGGCTGATCAATGGTCATAGATGCAACAAGTAGGTGGTTATTTTTTCTCACCGAAAAAAGAGAGATGCCAGAGATGATTGCTGGAAGGGATGCGGTGGGTAGTGTGATGTGGCATAAAATGAGGTGACATGGTAGCTTACTTGGCTTCCTTATAAGCAAATAAAATCATAGGAAAAATAAAATAACCGGTATAACATTGTAGCCGATTATGACACGTAAGCAAATGTATGATATAGAAACAAATTTTGACTATTTGTTGTGTATCGTAGTAATCTTTTTGGTTTGCATATGATATGTAGATATTTGAAAACGTTTATCGCTATAAGATGGATTTAACTATTTTTCAGTTAAATCACTGATATACTTTTATAAATTGTGGTCATTAATTTGGCATACAAACAAGCAATGACTATCTTATTTACAAACAAACACAATATACTTACAAATGGTTTTGTTAACATGTGTTTATGCGCACATGTTTGGCCACGTTTATAAGAAAATTTTGAGTGCCTGCTAATTAAAAAATGTATTTTATTATAGGAATTTAAAACTTGATTAATGCTTATTTCATACATAATTAATATAAAATTTGTTGTGCTATTAACTTTACCCTAACATGTTGGACACATGTTACCAAACCGACTTACGCAAACACAAGTTAATCAAAACTTACTCAAACAAACAAAGCCCTAACCACTATTTATATAAGTTAACTAATTAAGACACAAAGTACCGGAATAATGTTGGTGATTTTGCATTACCAATATGATTTAAGTGTAATGGATTGACTTAGTTGATCAATGTGTAATTATGATAAATGTTCAACAAGTCGGGGTTGTGCGGAGTGCAAACTTGTATGACGTTATTATGATTATCATTCGGGGGCGAAGCCCGGAATGACGGGGGTCCAGGGGCAACGCCCCTGGTAGCAGGGTCCAAGGGGCAGGGTCAGCTTGGAAAAATTTTATTCGGTATAAAGTGCTATGTTAAAAACGCACTTGAAAATAAAATTCCCGGAATTATGGACTTAATTTTTTCCCTTTGATTTAACTGTTTCGGTAGTTAAATAACTGTTATGGCAGTTACAACCGTTGTTCATTTTATAGGTCATATATTCATTATCCATCTCTGGTTCGGTTTTCTTAACTACAAAAAACATATTCTCGTTTCTAATCTGAGTTTTATCCGATTTAAGATTTCTATAGAACCATCAAAATACTTCAATCTGAAAGTGTTTACACGACTCTCAGATTTCTGTGATCCTAATTTCTAACAAATAATATATAACTAAACTTGAAATGAGTAGTTTATAACTCGTAACATGATGGAAAAGTGGGGAAGTTGTGATGTATGGTGTTGTTCTTTGTGCAAAGAAGATGTAGAGAGCCATGATCACCTATTTGTAAATGTAATTTTACTAGCCTTATATAAAGAAGGAACTTCAAGCTAAAATGATCACTAGGATCATTGCGGGAGCTGGAATGATCTTGTTAGCATTATGGCTGCATAAATAAAAGGGGTGTTTGGATATGTGTAGTTCCATCTATCATATCATATGTTGTATGGCATGAAAGATGTGCCTACTTATTACGGTTTATGGCTTAGCATGCATAGTTAAGGAATGTAGGTTTTTGGTACTAATATGATTCTCTTTTAGAGCATGAGGTACCATGGCATGTCTAATTCTTCATTTTGGTGCCACCTCAGCGCCACGTCAGCGTCACCTCTGCATTCTCACTTTTAACACTCGCATATCAAAACACCCATTCACTCATAACACCCATTTCACATGCCACTGGGTCCCATCATACCCAATTATTTGATAACTTTATAAACAATCTTATAAATTAGTTTTGTGCTTAATTGGGCTATAGCCATAAAAACTTCATGGGCCATGTTAATAAAAACTCATGTCAAATTTTTGGGTTCTATAATTTTAGAGTAAAGTCCAAAATACATCCCTGTGGTTTGCCCTTTGTCTCGCTTTACATCCCTAAAATTTTTTTTGGGACAAAACCATCCCTCTGTTAATAAAGTTGGCACAAATGCATCCCTCTGTTAGTAAAATCAGTTAATGAGGACTAACGATGCAATAAAATAAATTGCACCGTTAGTCCTTAGTCTTATCATTTGGATTTATGTTACCCCGCGCCCCCCAAGGTTCTTGGTCTTGTCATTTGGATTTAATACTTTTGAAGTATTTAAAGGAAACAAGTTAGGATTTTTAGTCATTTTCTCAAACCCTGGACTTACTCCCTCATCCACTCACAGCTCCGGCCACCACCCCACTCTCTACCGCCGCCACCATCATCGGCCACCTCCTGCCACCACAACTATCAGCCGCCACCACCACTCTCTTGGATCGATAAGAGCAAGGAAATCAGTTTAGATCGGGGAGAAGGTTACGAATTGATTCTCTTGGTGCCTTTGTTCGATTTAGTCTGTGGTTGTTCGTGATAACATCATCACCACAGCTGCGCCACCACCTTCATCTCTCTACCTCTTATTCTCACTCATACCCTTGGTATGCCAAAAGTAAATCTCATTCTTGTTTTACATGATTCGTGTGGTGTTAAAGATTTAAAAAGGGTGTTTGTTTTATTTGGGTTTGTAAACGGGTCGGGTTGAATCCAGGAATGATTTGCAGATTTTGTCATGGGTCGAATCTAAGGTGTTTGTAAAACTCATATGAAAATGGTGTTTGTGGTTATTTTTGCTTCGGTTATTGTGAGGGTGTGTTCGGTTTAATTTAACTCAAAAAAAACCCCCACATAGGGTGTTGGGTGGTGGTGGGTGGAAGTGGCGGTGGGTGGAGGTGATGTGTGGAGGTGATGTGGAGGTAGTGGGTGGTGGCATTGGGTGGTGGTGGGTGGAGGTGGCGGTGGAGGTGGTAGGTGGCGGTGAAGGTGGCGTTGATGGTGGTGGTGGCGGTGGAGTGCACCGTTAGTCCTTAGGACTAACGATGCAATTTATTTTATTGCATAGTTAGTCATAAGGACTAACGGTGCAAATATTTTCTCTTTCGTTAGGAGATAACGGAGAAATATTTGCACCTTTAGTCCTCATTAACTGATTTTTCTAACAGAGGGATGTATTTGTGCCAACTTTACTAACGGAGGAATGGTTTTGTGCCAAAAAAAAGTTTAGGGATGTAAAGCGAGACAAAGGGCAAACCACATGGATGTATTTTGGACTTTACTCATAATTTTATCTTATCTACTACATCTCGTTTTCTTCAATACACCCGCCGCCAAACAATCTTTTTTAAACCTCTTCTTCTTCTTAACACCTTCTAAAACACAAAACTTATACACAAAACCAATTAAAAAAAAAGAAAGGAAGAAAGAAAGAAAAGAGAAAGTGGCGTCCGCCACTTAAATTGCTTGGGAAGTGAGGAGAGGTGGTTGAGGTATGGTGGCACAAGGGTAGCGGGACCACTTTGGCTTCCACGTTGGATCTGGCGAGTTTCCACGTTACGATACCCCATGGTCTTGGAGCACTAGGTATCGTGTCGACGTTTAACATGTTATTGGTATGCCAACTCAGCGCCACATCATCCCCTCCCCAATAACACACCAATCACTCAAACACCCCTCCCTCATAAGAGCACTAGGTATCGTGTTGACGTTAACATTTTATCGGTATGACAACTCAGCGCCACGTCATCCCCTCCCCAATAACACACCAATCATTCAAACACCCTCCCTCATAACACATCACTAACATGTTATTGGGTCCCACAAATACCCCACTAAAAATTCTCACACACTCACAATACACAATAATAATAATAATAATAATAATAATAATAATAATAATAATAATAATAATAATAATAATAATAATAATAATAATAATAATAATAACACAAAAGACCATTTGCTTGAGCCACTCTAGTAACTCAAAACCATTTGGCATGTAGATGGCTTATTACATGGTATGGTTGTTGGCATGCTATTGGTAAAAGAATTTGTGTTTAGCATGTTAAATAAAGACCATACCCTATGCTCTAACACACCACTAACATGTTATTGGGTCCCACAAAATACCCCAATAAAAATACCCACACACTCACAATACACAAAAAATACCCCACTAAAAATAGCTTGAGGAATAGTATTGCAAATATTAAGGACTAACGGTGTAAAGCAACTGACAAATGAACTTAAAATGTAAAAAATCCAAACAAAAAGGTAGGAAAAAAAAAACCTTCTTCATCTTCTTCCTCCATCTTACAGCCACATCTCCATTAAATACCTACAAAAAAAATTAAAACACAAACACAATACAGAAACACAACACATAAACACAAAACTCATACAAACACAACACACAAATATAAAACCCACTTAAAAAAAAGGAGGATAACCGATGGCGCCAGCCATTGTATTGGCGAAATCACCTTTGGCATACGAATGGCGGGTTGCAAGGTTCGGGAATGGCGCCGCCATCTGTCCTTGTTGTTGCGTTTGGCAAGTTAAAACCCTCCCTTACCGTGTGCTCTTATCAAAAGAGAAATGAAAAAAAAATGCTTACGTTGCATGCAAAAGTAGGAAAAAAGCTATAAATTCCTAACGTACTTTACAAAAAAAACTCATTATGCTCTATCTACTTCACTCATTGTCATAATACATAACCGTTTTCATTTTATTCGGTTATTTTCTGTCGATGAAGAGATACACTTTATAAGAGTTGATGTTAAAATAATTAATATATATAAATGTTATTATTATTAATTATTTGTCACGAAATAAAACTTAATGATAGTTAATATTTAATGAGTTTAGACTAACGGTTGTTAAATGTGAACTACGAGGACTAGAGATGAAATTAGTGGAAAAGAAAGATCTAGAAATTCCTCTTGGGTCCTATGGCCGGTCGTGGGTCTTCAAGCCCAAGGGAGGATATTTTCTTGGTCACCAAGTTATTAGAAACCTATAAATACAAACCCCTAGTATTCATAAATCTAATCTTGGATCACCTAGAAACCTAATTTATCTCTCCTCTCCTCTTCTCTTGGTTTGGCCGATCGTACACCATCCCTCCCCAAGGGATTCGATTTTTCCAACTCCAAGAAACGGGTGTTTGGTTTATTTGTGATTCAAGAACCTAGCTTTTCTCATTGATTCGCTACTAATATGTGTGTACAAGAACGAAGAGCAAATACAATTGTGTTTGTGGTATTCTTGGGTGTCGACTTTAATTGGGTCAGTTGGTATAAACCCTTTGCTAGGGTTTGGGTTTTTTTTCCTTGTTCTTGATATCGTGTGTTTCTTGAATTGCTAAAAGGTACGCACTTTCTTTTAATTCGGTTAATTAAATTACAAGTATTATTCCTATTACTTCCACTGCATGCTTTGATGATGTTTACTTGTTTTCTATAATTGTTATGATTAGTAAAACCCAACATTTTGGTCATGTTTATTGTGCATGACGTAAAACTACCAGAGTAAGAAAACCAGGGCCTTGGAGACAACAAGAACCTGCAATGACTCGGGATCAGCTTAATGCAATGCGCCATGAGTTTTGGAACACTGTTCCAATTTATGGCAGACGACAAGGTGATTTGCAATTAGCTTTCAACACGTATGAAAAATATATTTTCTTTGAATTAAAGAAATGAACCGACGACTTGTCTCCTCACACTTGATCTATTTATAAACAACGAGAGTGTCCGCGTCATATGCTGGCATTGCATGCTAACAGCCTAAACTGCTCATACTGACACAAAACTAGCAACAAACTAGCTAAGCTAAGCTAAGCTTATATACTTTCAGATTTGATTACAAAACCTTTTATTTCTCCAACGAAAAAGACAACCTTTTGGATGCCTACAATCTTTAACATTGTTCGAATAAGAAGATATCTCAATACGCTTCTGTTCTTCATCAACAACACGAAATGTAACATATCAATATCCGCAATGTAAGAACTTGTGTTAGATTTCATTCTCATCAAAGCATTGCAAAATCTGGTAAAACATGATCAACCATCCATGATATTTCCGTTAAAACAGTCATATATATCACCGTTGACATTGTTCTTTCACGTTAAGAACACGATGCTCCATATTAGTTGGCCCGCTTAACATGAACAATGGTAAATTGTATCTTGTGCCTGTAGATACATGGTAAAAGTGAAACCGGTGTCATGCTTGAAGACACTAACATGAAATTATCTTAAAATGATTATAACATACCACTATTGTCGTAGCAGACTGACATGTCTTGATTCCCAAGTCTGATATTCTTGTCTTTAATTATTTTTTGTGCATTGAGCAAGTTCCTCTCAGTCGCTGCTCTAAGAGCTTCCCAAATCTCTAACAAACCACCAGTCCGCCAAATAATATATCAAATTAGTTTACGTCATGAAATTGGCACAAACGACTTAGTAATTAAACAGGAAGTAATTTACTCCATCCGTCTCATATTAAATGTTCAGGTTTAACTTTTTAAGTCTTTCTTTTACAACTTTGACTTTAAAATAGTTTTGCTTGTGTTATATAGTATTAGACAAAATGGCTAATAACCTATTAAAGCATCTTACTTGTTACAAATATCAATTCGACGTAGTGAACAAAAAAAATACCTCTTTTAGGCATTAAAGTTGACATTGTTGTCTTCAATTGAGTAATAAAGATAAAATACAAAATTGTAGTGACCATTTTACCCTTGAATTTTTAAAAATTGCATCCATTGTCCAAAAGCTATCCATTGCATCCATGATCCCTGAATCCATAAACTGTATAGCGAACTGAGATAATTCCAAAATTGTAAGAACTCTGGTTTTGTATCAAAATCAAATAATAAGCAATCGAAGTCTCACTATTCCGGCGCCGTACAATTTCCGGAAAAGATTCCGGCCACCTCAAATAATACTACCGTCGCATAGATCTTTTTCCCCTCATCATTTCTGGAGTTCTTGGAGACTCAAAAAGCCCGTTTGGTACCTGTTCGAAGTCTCCCCACCGTGAGCCACCACCCTCCCCATCTTCTTCTCGTGGGTAAGCTCGCACGTTGTTTTCTTCTTTTTATTTATTCCATTTCCACTAAACCCTAACCGGTTTAATTTATATCTCGTGTGGATCTAATCTTTATACTCAAAACTCGCTCGACTCACTACTGAGTCAACTCGACTCGTACATATTCCGGCCACCTGAAATATAATCACCTCTAAATGAGACCCAACTCAAATAAACCCATTGAAACAATCCCATGACCTCTTGTTTAGTATCAAAATCATGAATAAAATCCAAATGCAAATTCAAATCCCATTTTTTAAAATAAGCAACAAATTCAACAAACAAACCAATAATAGAAACAAGAAGAAACAACCTAATAAACTTATAAATTAAGCCATATCAAGATTTGCAAGATTCTGTAATGGGTTTATGACAAAAAATGAAAATTTTGTGTCATGGGTTTTTTTATTTTTGGATCTTGAAAGTGGAAAAATGATGTTTGGTTTAATTATGGGAAGTGTTGTGTATAAATATGAAGGAAGATGTTTTTGTTGGTTTGGTCAACTCATATGTAATAACTATTAAGTGTTTTTGTTTTTTTTCTTTCAATCAGATGTGTTGTATATTAATTTTGGTGGTTTTTGAATTTTTATGTATTTAAAGGTTCTATTATGAAGGGACGATGCTCTGTACTGCCTATATCCATCCCTTGAAAAAAAAAGGGACGATGGACGCAATGTTTTCAAACGACAGGGACTATTTTTGTAATTTAGCCTAGGGACGATGGATGCAATTTTCGCAAAACCACAAGGACCATTTATGTAAATTGGAATGGTAAAATGGTGATAATACTCAATCCAAGACAACAATGTCAAGTTTAATGTCTAAAAGAGGTATTTTTTTTTGTTCGCTACGTCGAACTGACATTTGTGACAAGTATGATGCTTTAATAGGTTATTAGCCCTAGACAAAAATAATACGTAGTGAAAATACATTTAACACTCAATCTATTCATATATTTTGCTTCAAATATTATATAACACAACTAAAAATATTTATGGTCAAAGTTTAGAAAGAAAAACTTAGAAACTTCAAACTGTACATTTAATATGGGACGGAGGGAGTACTACTTTGGAACAAAATTGGTGTACCTCGTCTTCCACCAGCTCGTACAGCATTATGCCAAAACTCGTTACGCATCTGTTGAAGCTCCCTCAAAGATAACGGGTTATTACCGTAAGCCCATGGCTTAGGTTTTCTAACCATGTTATCTTCTTTGTAAGTACAAGTGCGAGCATCTATGTACAAATATGTTCAATTTATTAGCTCAAAGAAACGTGCGACTAAAATGCAGTATCATCAAATAATGCAAACAAAACATGTCAAAAAAAGCTATTCATAGTTACTTACCGTCGTCATTTAGATCTGATGATATAGCACAACCCATGATTATAAATGATTGATTGTTGAGTGTTATATTAAATTGAAATGTTCGTCGTCATTTACCCTTCTTTGTAGCACACACTTTATCATAATCCTTTAAAATAGGACAAACTAAGGAGTCTTTCATAATTAATGCACGTATAGACGACCAATTGTATACTTACAATGTTAAAGATTTTTTTATATAAATTAACATTTCAAACAATTTTTTAAAATCTCGTGCACGAACAAAGTTTAAACATAATTCAAATTTGTTTTAAAGTTTTAGTTTAATATATGGTGATATAAGAATTTGACTTTACATAAACCTTTTAATTATGTATTAATATTTTGTAAAAAAAATTATTGAATGAAAGATTTAACTTTATGTAACTGACATAATGTTGAAGTTAATATTATTATTTAAATTTAACTATTAATATCATGTTGTACACGATATGTGGGTTTTAATAGCACGTAATGACCATAGATGAAGTTAAAATACAAAGTTTTCCTAAAATGTCTTCCGGATATCCTTATATAAACTTTTATTAGATTATTAGAAATTACATGAGTCGTTATTATAAGTATAATAGCGTATATTTCTTTTTATCACAGTTATCCGTGCTTACATTTTGATATTTATGTTCTTGTTAATAATAATTTAGCCGTATTTAATTTTTAAAATAGTATACGCATGAGTTAAATTTATAACATGAGTCGTTTATGAAAGCAGATAGTAATTATTTGTTTTCCGGATATTCTTACTTAAACTCATAAAGAGGTTTAACATGAGTTGTTCGATATACGTACAACCTCGGGTATTTATTTACATACACAATAACACGTGCTTTCATTTTGATATTTATAATCTCGTGCATATACACGTTGTATTTTTAAAACAAAATATATGTTGTCTTTTTAAATATAAACTCTAGGCCTCTATAGGGTATAAAGTTATTAAGATAACATGAAAGCTCATAAGTTTACTTTTAACTCCGTATAATTTATTAGAAATTCAACCACTAAAGTTTTGTTAATTACTCTCTCATTTTTTAGTTATTTTTCCTTCACCAATTTGGCACCTATTTTTTTATTTTTATTTTTCTTCACGAAATTTATCAAAGTTTGACAAATTTTTTTATTTGACTTTCAATTGGCCAATTTTGTCACGTGTAAGAATAGAGCAACATGATTGGCTCAATTTTCTTCTCAATAAGTTTGTTTTAGCAACATACTTTTGAAATGATGTAATTTCTTTATTATATAAAAAATTTTAACTTTATTACTTATAAGTGGTTTGAGTTTGACTTAATCCCTATAAGTGAGTGAGTAAGTGATTTGTTAATTGCAGATGTATTCAAAAGCATAACTTACATGGAACACTAAGAAGGTATATTTTTTTTTGGTTAAGTCCATTTAATAAAAAAAAATATGAAAAAAAATAATTAAAAAAAAAAAAAAAAAAAAAGTTCTTCAAATATTTACTCATGAGTCAAGAACCTAATAAATTACCACAATATGTGGCAAACTTTATTAATTTTGGGTTGATATCATCAAACACTCGTTTTAACCTAAAATAAATTTGTTATCCGCCAACTAGACATGCTACGTCATTTTCCTCAAATTTTCCAACCACTTTTTCCGGTGATGTCTTTAATTACCAGTTGTTTTCAAAAAGAAATCAAATCTAAATCTATATTCAAACAAGAAAATGAGCTTTACTAAATGCCTTTCCAAGCAACCGGAACCACCAAATTGTGGATGGTGTTCGCTTTCGACCAACACATTGATGGTTTGTGGTAGTTCAGTAATTTGAGGAATATGGGATTTCGATTTGTTTTCACATTATGACCGAGATAGGAGGAGAGACGAGATAGATGTTGTTGGCTGATCAATGGTCATTAGATGCAACAAGTAGGTGATTATTTTTTCTCACCGAAAAAAGAGAGATGCCAGAGATGATTGCTGGAGGGGATGCGGTGGGTAGTGTGATGTGGCATAAAACGAGGTGACATGGTAGCTTACTTGGCTTCCTTATAAGCAAATAAAATCATAGGAAAAATAAAATAACCGGTATAACATTGTAGCCGATTATGACACGTAAGCAAAAGTATGATATAGAAACAAATTTTGACTATTTGTTGTGTATCATAGTAATCTTTTTGGTTTGCATACGATATGTAGATATTTGAAAAAAGTTTATTGCTATAAGATGGATTTAACTATTTTTCAGTTAAATCACTGATATACTTTTATAAATTGTGGTCATTAATTTGGCATACAAACAAGAAATGACTATTTTATTTACAAACAAACACAATATACTTACAAATGGTTTTGTTAACATGTGTTTATGCGCACATGTTTGGCCACGTTTATAAGAAAATTTTTAGTGCCTTTTGATTAAAAAATGTATTTTATTATAGGAATTTAAAACTTGATTAATGCTTATTTAATACATATTTAATATAAAATTTGCTGTGCTATTAACTTTACCCTAACATGTTGGACACATGTTGCGAAACCGACTTACGCAAACACGAGTTAATCAAAACTTACTCAAACAAACAAAGCCCTAACCACTATTTATATAAGTTAACTAGTTAAGACACAAAGCACCGGAATAATGTTGGTGATTTTGCATTACCAATATGATTTAAGTGTAATGGATTGACTTAGTTGATCAATGTGTAATTATGATAAATGTTCAACAAGTCGGGGTTGTGCGGAGTGCAAACTTTTATGATGTTATTATGATTATCATTCGGGGGCGAAGCCCCTAATGACGGGTGTCCGGGGGCAACGCCCCTGGTAGCAGGGTCCAAGGGGCAGGGTCAGCTTGGAAAAAATTTATTCGGTATAAAGTGCTATGTTAAAAACGCACTTGAAAATAAAATTCCCGGAATTATGGACTTAATTTTTTCCCTTTGTTTAACTGTTTCAGTAGTTAAATAACTGTTATGGCAGTTACAATCGTTGTTCATTTTATTGGTCATATATTCATTATCCATCTCTGGTTCGGTTTTCTTAACTACAAAAAACATATTCTCGTTTCTAATATGAGTTTTATCCGATTTAAGATTTCGATAGAACCATCGAAATACTTCAATCTGAAAGTGTTTACACGACTCTCAGATTTCTGTGATCCTAATTTCTAACAAATAATATATAATTAAACTTGAAATGAGTAATTTATAACTCGTAACAGGATGGAAAAGTGGGGAAGTTGTAATGTATGGTGTTGTTCTTTGTGCAAAGAAGATGTTGAGAGCCATGATCACCTATTTGTAAATGTAATTTTACTAGCCTTATATATGGAAGGAACTTCAAGCTAAAATGAACACTAGGATCATTGCGGGAGCTGGAATGATCTTGTTAGCATTATGGCTGCATAAATAAAAGGGGTGTTTGGATATGTGTAGTTCCATCTATTATATCATATGTTGTGTGGCATGAAAGATGTGCCTACTTATTACGGTTTATAGCTTAGCATGCATAGTTAAGGAATGTAGGTTTTTGCTACTAATATGATTCTCTTTTAGAGCATGAGGTACCATGGCAAGTCAAATTCTTTATTTTGGTGCCACCTCAGTGCCACCTCAGTGTCACCTCTGCATTCTCACTTCTAACACTCACATATCAAAACACCCCTTCACTCATAACACCCATTTCGCATGCCACTGGGTCCCATCATACCCAATTATTTGATAAATTTATATACAATCTTATAAATTAGTTTTGTGCTTAATTGGGCTATAGCCATAAAAACTTCATGGGCCATGTTAATAAAAACTCATGTCAAATTTTGGGGTTCTAAAATTTAAAGTCCAAAATACATCCCTGTGGTTTGCCCTTTGTCTCGCTTTACATCCCTAAACTTTTTTTTTGCACAAAACCATCCCTCCCTTAATAAAGTTGGCACGAATACATCCCTCTGTTAGTAAAATCAGTTAATGAGGACTAACAATGCCATAAAATAAATTGCACCGTTAGTCCTTAGTCTTATCATTTGGATTTATGTTACCCCGCGGCCCCCAAGGTTCTTGGTCTTGTCATTTGGATTTAATACTTTTGAAGTATTTAAAGGAAACAAGTTAGGATTTTTAGTCATTTTCTCAAACCCTAGACTTACTCCCTCCTCCACTCACAGCTCCGGCCACCACCCCACTCTCTACCGCCGCCACCATCATCGGCCACCTCCTGCCACCACAGCTATCAGCCGCCACCACCACTCTCTTTGATCGATAAGAGCAAGGAAATCAGTTTAGATCGGGGAGAAGGTTACGAATTGATTCTCTTGGTGCCTTTTTTCGCTTTAGTCTGTGGTTGTTCGTGATAACATCATCACCACAGCTGCGCCACCACTGTCATCTCTCTACCTCTTATTCTCACTCATACCGTTGGTATGCCAAAAGTAAATCTCATTCTTGTTTTACATGATTCGTGTGGTGTTAAAGATTTAAAAAGGGTGTTTGTTTGATTTGGGTTTGTAAACGGGTCGGGTTGAATCCAGGTATGATTTGTAGATTTTGTCATGGGTCGAATCTGAGGTGTTTGTAAAACTCGTATGAAAATGGTGTTTATGGTTATTTTTGCTTCGGTTAATGTGACACCCGACTAGGGTGTGTTCGGTTTAGTTTAACTCAGACAAAACCCCCACATAAGGCGTTGGGTGGTGGTGGGTGGAATTGGCGGTGGGTGGAGGTGGTGTGTGGAGGTGGTGGGTGGTGGCGTTGGGTGGTGGTGGGTGGAGGTGGCGGTGGAGGTGGTAGGTGGCGGTGAAGGTGGCGTTGATGGTGGTGGTGGTAGTGGAGTGCACCGTTAGTCCTTAGGACTAATGATGCAATTTATTTTATTTCATCGTTAGTCCTAAGGACTAACGGTGCAAATATTTTCTCTTCCGTTAGGAGATAACAGAGAAATATTTGCACCTTTAGTCCTCATTAACTAAATTTACTAATAGAGGGGTGTATTTGTGCCAACTTTACTAACGGATGGATGGTTTTGTGCCAAAAAAAAGTTTAGGGATGTAAAGCGAGACAAAGGGCAAACCACGTGGATGTATTTTGGACTTTACTCATAATTTTATCTTATCTATTACATCTCGTCTTCTTCAATACACCCGCCGCCCTACAATCTTTTTTAAACCTCTTCTTCTTCTTAACACCTTCTAAAACACAAAACTTATACACAAAACCAATTAAAAAAGAAGAAAGGAAGAAAGAAAGAAAAGAGAAAGTGGCGTCCGCCACTTAAATGGCTTGGGAAGTGACGAGAGGTGGTTGGGGTATGGTGGCACAAGGGTAGCGGCACCACTTTGGCTTCCACGTTGGATCTGGCGAGTTCCCACGTTCCGATAACCCATGGTCTTAGAGCACTAGGTATCGTATCGACGTTTAACATGTTATTGGTATGCCAATTCAGCGCCACATCATCCCCTCCCCAATAACACACTGTTAATACAAATAAGTCGTAAAAACGTTTATTTATATTTTACGATCTTCTAATGTTTTGTCAATAACAAACGTAAAATCATTTCAACGAAACAAATAGAATACGTAAATAGTTTGAGTTAATAGTTTCCTAAACACACTTACGTTTTCACATAAAACACTAAAACAAGAATAAGTGATTTTATGATTTAGATACATAAGTACAACAACTAGTGTTTACATATTGGGTTAGCATATTGATGAGTGTCTAAATACTCATCATTTTTGTACAAATTAGACTGCAAAAACATCTGAAAACACTCAGAAATGCATCAAAATGATTAAAATATCACAAATTAGTGTTTTATGTGTTTTAAATGCAAAAATATCAAAATCTGGTGAAAAACGTATAAAGTTTGCATAATTGGCAGTTTTAGTCCCCCAAGTTTCAAAAGTTGTCAAAAACAGTCCCTGGTAAAACAAAATAAAGAAAAATGTTATTCAAGGTCCCTGAAATATTCTAAATTGTCAAAAATGGTCCTTGAATAAATCTTTTGTTAAATGGCAGAAAAGGTCCCTGAACTTTTAAAATTGTCAAGTTTGGTCCCTGGAAAATTTGAAAATGTCAAAACTGGTCCTTGTACTATTGGAACTTGTCAACATTGGTCCCTTGTAACAACTTTGGAGAAATTACAGTTTTGGTCCCTCTAGTTTGGCATAATTACAGTTTTGGTCCTTATCACTAAACAAACCAAATAGACCCTTTCCCTGTTTTGACCCCTGCCATTTAAACCTTGTGACCCTTTCCCTGTTTTTGACTCCCCAGTCAAATAACCAGTTTCCCACCTTATCCTGTACACCTTTCCCCTCCACTTGACTGTACACCCTGCAACCTCTCCCACTCACCACTCACAAAGCCTTATCTCTTCCAACACCCCTCCTCATCATCATACCTAGCCACCCCCCCCTAGTTGCTAGCTCAGAAGCCACACAGGTCAAAAACCCCTTTCCCGCCAAAATGCATAAAATGGCCAAAATGCCCAAAACTCATCTATTGGCTCACAAGGGTGGTGGGATTCAATCAGAAGGACACGTGGAGGCTTTCTAGAGTATAAAAAGGAAGAGAGAAGAAGCAAAACAGTAGTAGTTAGTTTTTAGTTTTTCTTTGAATGTCGTTTTTTTTTACTTATCTTAATTAAGTGTTTTAAAATGTAACTTTAAGCTTTATGGTATGAAACTCAAGTAATCTTATCTTTGTAATTTACTTTTAAGCATCAATATCAAGTTTTTATTTAAATTCCAAGTTTAGTGTTTACTGTGGTATTATTCAGTTTCAAGTTCTCACTTACAAGCTTGTAAAAGCTCAATTTCCATCTCACATAAACTTATTAAGGCTTGTTATAGTTTTCTATAAGCTCACAATTAATTTTCAAGCAATATTAGAGTATGGTCAACAAAAGTCAACTGGACAAAAAAATGGGCATGGTGATGATATTTGGTTGATGCAGTTGTGCTTTGGGGTTGGATTAGATTAGCCCAGAGTAGTTATGGTTCTGGTTTTGGACTGCAAACAATTCGGATACATGTGGGTGAGTTCTCAGTTTCAACTTTTTAGTCCATTTTGCATTTTATACTTGTTTGAGTATTTGTGATCACCAACTGTTTAAACCTGTTTACATAGTTGTAATATGGTCATGAGAACTCAGTTGGATCAATGGTACTAGCTAGTTCAGTGTTCTTATCAGTTTAAGTTTGTCTTTCAGTTTTATAAGGTGTGTTTGGATGTGCCATTTAATCTGTGTTGGAGGTTTGTTCAGAGGTTGTAGTCTGGTGTTTCATGTTTGTTAAGTCATTTGAGACTCATCTGAGTCATTACCTTTGCCTGCTAATCACCAAAGTCAGCAATCCCATAAAATCTGTCTTAAAGTGCTTATTGTTGGATTGTTGGAGAATCAAAAGCTTATTTTGTGTTAGGATATCATATATGTAGCTTGCAGTAGGTTTCATTCATCCAGTAACATCATTTCCAGTCCTTAAATCAAGATTAAAACTCAAAATAAGTCAACTTTTCTCAATTGCTTAAAAAGTCAAAGTTGCACAAGAGTCAGTTTTGGCCAGCAAAGGAGGATTTTTCATGGGTTCATCTCTGGGTCAAAATCATAGAAACTTGTTGCTTTAAAAACTTCCCCTGGTCTAATGTCTTATGACCATTTTAGTAGATTTTTATAATTTTTTCTACAAACTCAAAAGAGCTTGTCCAAATGGTGTCAAATCCCCAATGCGGTACCTGTTGACTGCAGGGTTTGTCCAGGTCTTGCAGAGCTTGTGCAGGGCTCACCTTGGCTCACCAAGGTCTAATTTTTGGTTCTAAGGTTCTTGGCCAGGTCTTCTCCAAGATCCAATTGGTGGTTTTCTGTTCTCAGCTTATTTGATTGCTTATTCTTGGGCTTAAAGTTGGCCCCAGAATCTGCTTTTTAGCTTATTTCTCAAATCATCAAATCTTTGCATCTTGCATATTAGAGGTTAAGGCTTGTTGATTCTAGTTGCTTTTGGTCATTTTTAGCATATTATAGTTCCTGTTAACAGTTGGTGCCTTTTGGTGAGCTTTTGGCTTATCCAAGTGCTTATTCATAAGCACTTTCTATATCAGTTTCATATTCCTCCTAACAAGCACCTGTTTTTCCATTTTTCTTATATTCCTAATATTATTTTAGACTTTTCCTGAAATTTTCAGATTTTTCCAAGCTTGTTTGCTATTTTTCTTAATTTAAATTAGTTTTTAAGCATTTTTAATTAGCTTTAAATACAAAAAATTAAGAAAAGGTTCAAAAAAATACTTTTTCATTTTTCTTAAGTTTAGATAAATATAAAAGAGAAAAAAATATTTTTCTAGATTTTTCTTAGTTAAATTTGTATTTTTAAATAATTTAATTAGTTTTTAATAGTTTTTAATTCCTAGAAAATAGAAAAATAATCATAAAAATACAAAAATAGTTTTGAAAATTCTATTTTGATATTTTAGATTTTTCTAAGTCTTAATTTTATTTTTCTAGCTTTATTTCCTAATTTCTTGTATTTTAGGTAATTATTTAATAGTTAAAAATAGTTTTTAATTAATAATAATTAATTAATTAGTTATAAAAATAATTTTCCTTTTCTATAAATTTTATTGTATCATTAGGATTGTAAAAATGTATTTTTCATATTTTTAGGATTTATATTGTATAAGTTTCACGTTTTCATTTGTACGTCGCGTAGTTTTTAATTTCAGTTTTATAAAAACATAAAAACAAAAACATCATTTTGCAAATAGTGATAGCGTTTATTTAATAGATTTTATCTTTTTTAAATTTCCTTTAATTTGCATTTAAGCCCCTGTAGTTTATGGGCTTTTTCCTTAGTTATAATCATCTTCAAATCTCTTTTCCCGTTCAAATCTCTCGATCACTATACGTCTGACTATTCTCGCACAGCTCGTTGGGACTTAACGACCTGGGGAAACACTATACTCTCCTGATCTAAATTGCATTTGGTGTGTGAGATGTTTTAAGTTCCTTACAGTTAACCATTCACAAGTGGTTAGCTTGCGTGAGAAAACTTGACGGTTTTGCACCAATCAAACTTGACGGTTTTGCCCTTTTTAATTCTTTATCTCTTTACCCTCTATCCATTTGATTCTAAACTTCTATTCTCATGGAATCTCTCGACTGCGATGAATTCTGGGACGAAGCTGAAAAGCTTCAGACTTTATCACAAATGTCAAGAATTCGTGTTGTTCGTAATGATCCATTAATTCTGCGTAGGGAAATGGAAAGAGAGACCGGGGTGACAAAGGACCAGGTGCTTCCCTCTAATAAAGGAAGTTCTAAATACGTCCAACCTACGGTTATCCAAAGATCTAATCCCTCAATTGCTCCTAAACCGTCTAGAATTGATTCTAAACTTTCACGATTTACGGTTAAAAGCAAACATGCAGAATGTAGACCGGTGACTAGCAAGAATGACTTGCCTAATCTTCACGCTTCTCAAGAACCAGAACCAGAGACCATAACGGAAGTGGTGGAAATTGCTAGCTCTCAGAGCACACCACTTGTCCCATCTCCGGATTTTTCAAAATGTTCTTCGAGACTTAATAGTCATTCTGATCACCATGTTGGTTTTGTTGATTCTTTGAATAAGCAGATTCCTTCTCATAACTCTCAAATGCAATCGTTTATTCCTTGTGTCGGTTGTGGTGAGCCTCTCTTTGGTTCACCCTGTCGTTGGTGTACGTGTGTACAATGTGGTAATGACATTCGGAACGGGAGTTGTTTGTTTTGTGGTTCGAGGAATTCATTTGATTATGATCCTAATTCGAACTCATTTAACGACCCCTCAAACTTTTCCAATTACCCACCACAGCCCGACTCATCCTCATATAATCAACATAACTGCTGTGAATTTGGTGGAGGTCCTCACCAAGGATTTGAGTGTCAATCCGAAAACACGTTTGTCTACGAACAGTTTTCGGTAACACTCGAGACTTTGGAAATGACCAAATTCCATATTATTCACATGACCAACCACAACAATCATTTTGTTGTGAGAACTGTGGAGGTCCCCATTTCATCTCTGATTGTCAAACACGGAATCCATTTCCTTGTAACAATTACGACTATCCATATCACGACCAACCTCCACAGTGCCAAATAACTCAAACTCCTCAACAAACCCAACAAGACACTTATCTAGAGCTTCTGGAGTTACTGAAAAGAGGTGAGGAGTTCAATAAGACTGCATTTCATAATGTTCCCAGTTTTTCTTGTGTATATTGTGGGGTCCTCATGATGATTATCAATGTCAACCTTCCGGTTTTGACAAATCTCCACTCCCACAATGTCCCGTCATTAAAAATTCACATGAGAAATCCATGGAAGAATTGCTAGTGAAGAGCCGCTAAATTAAAATCCCAAATTGCCTTTGAAAAATCATGTAGGGAATCAATTGCAAAAGAAAAGGCAGCCAGATCTAGCTCTCAATTTCGTTTTATTCCTGATGACAGTGATGATGAAGATACACTTGAAGATTCATCAAGTTCATCAGATGATATCCCAGCAGTTGAGATTCATTCTCATGCAACTGCTATCACACCCGAAGCTCCCACTCACTCTCTGAACATGGGGGACGAGCATCTCGACACTGTTCCTGAAAAGGAATCGGACGAATTCATAAAGTCTAGTGTTGAGAACCTTGTCCCAATCCCGAGAGAGTCACAGGGAACTTCTGATCATGTGTGTGATTCTATTTCCCCTCTTGAGTGTTCAAAAGATCATTTTGAAACTTTCTCCGATGTTAGCGACGATTGTACTTCTTATGGAAACATCGAGTATGTTGAGGCATCACTCCCACAGTCTGATGCTGATCATCATCTTGAGGAGTTCACCAATGAACTCACTCACATCAATCCACTCTTTGATTTCGAAGCCGATCCGAGAAACCTGAAAGTCTCCGTGATAATGATCGTTCACTCACTTCTTATCCCAACAGTCCAATAGAGAATGTTGATCACTTTGTTCCCGAAACATTCAAAACTACTTTCACCAATCCTCTATTTGAATTTGACCCTGAATTCACTTTCATTTCTGAGAATCCACTCTTTGATACTCAGATTGAGGATAGTGATGAGCCTACAGTGGAACAAGAATTCACAGATTTACATCTTGTGATTGATTCTCTTCACGAGGAGTTCGCCGGTGAACTCACTCATATCATATCTCCGCCGGAGTATGATAATTTCTACTTTGATCTAGACACACCCATAATATGTCTTGATCAACCGAGCTTAACTGAGGAGATTCATGAAACTATGAATTCTCCTATTGAGGATGAAGAGTTAGTCATGATTGTTATCATGATTTTCTTTCTTTTCTTCATATATTCTGTCACTTCTCCTGTTCTTCACTCCTTCGGTAATGAAGACATTATCTTTGACCCGTGCATTTCCATGTACCACTTGTGAGCCGGTCTGTCTGCTCAGTATCTCATCGGTGTGGAACTTTCACGTACTTCAATGTTTATCCAAACATCTTGAATGAAAGTCCGATGGAGATTGTTTCTTCCACTTACTTCCCCATGAACCAATTAATTCGGAGTCGAGTCAAGCTAGCGACTCGGTAATCAAAAACAGTAGCACACACCATATGGGTTTTCACCCATATTTGCCTTTCTCCTCTCTACCACCCTAGTGTGGGGGTTGCCCACATGTTGTGTATATATACAAAGTTTGAAAAAAAAAAAATCCTTTCAAATAATGGTAGTATTTCCCTTTTACGTTCTATGTTTCCGATAACCGCCGGTACTTTGAATATTGAGGGCAATATTCATTTCTAAGTGTGGGGGGGAATTCTCACGAATTTTATCATGTAATTATACCGCCTAATTCCCCCATTTTTGGCCAAAATTTTTATTTTTTGGAGTAAGTGTTTTGCACTTACTCATTTGGTTATCAGTCCGCCTTGTCTAATAAACATAAGGATTGGCTAATCCAGGAGAAAACGGCTCTTGGTAAAGATATCTCAAATCCGTTGACGGCTTACAATTTGCCCAAAATTGTATGGTGTTCAGCTCACCATATCCTTAAAAGTGAAGAGTTGGCTAGCCCGCAAGTTTATGGCTTGTGGTAAAGGCAAGTGGAAAAACCATAATTGGTAATCGACTCACCAAAGATAATATTGATAATTTATCTAAAGAGTTGGCTAGTCCGAGCAAACGGCCTACGGTAAAGACAAATCAAATCCGTTGAAAGTTGGTGATTTGCTCAAAATCATTTGGTTATCGGTGTACCAAGGTTCTTACTTGAACTGAAACATTTGGCTACTCCAGAAGTAATGGCTTTTGGTAAAGAGATGAAATCCATTAAATTTTTCTCAAAACATTGCTAGGGACTAGCAATATCTTAGTGTGGGGGATTGATGAGTGTCTAAATACTCATCATTTTTGTACCATTTAAACTGCAAAAACATCTGAAAACACTCAGAAATGCATCAAAATGATTAAAATATCACAAATTAGTGTTTTATGTGTTTTAAATTCAAAAATATCAAAATCTGGTGAAAAACGTATAAAGTTTGCATAATTGGCACTTTTAGTCCCCCAAGTTTCAAAAGTTGTCAAAAACAGTCCCTGGTAAAACAAAATAAAGAAAAATGTTATTCAAGGTCCCTGAAATATTCTAAATTGTCAAAAATGGTCCTTGAATAAATCTTTTGTTAAATGGCAGAAAAGGTCCCTGAACTTTTAAAATTGTCAAGTTTGGTCCCTGGAAAATTTGAAAATGTCAAAACTGTTCCTTGTACTATTGGAACTTGTCAACATTGGTCCCTTGTAACAACTTTGGAGAAATTACAGTTTTGGTCCCTCTAGTTTGGCATAATTACAGTTTTGGTCCTTATCACTAAACAAACCAAATAGACCCTTTCCCTGTTTTGACCCCTGCCATTTAAACCTTGTGACCCTTTCCCTGTTTTGACTCCCAGTCAAATAACCAGCTTCCACCTTACATACACCTTTCCCTCCACTTGACTTGACACCCTGCAACCTCTCCCACTCACCACTCACAAAGCCTTATCTCTTCCAACACCCCTCCTCATCATCATACCTAGCCACCCCCCCCTAGTTGCTAGCTCAGAAGCCACACAGGTCAAAAACCCCTTTCCCGCCAAAATGCATAAAATGGCCAAAATGCCCAAAACTCATCTATTGGCTCACAAGGGTGGTGGGATTCAATCAGAAGGACACGTGGAGGCTTTCTAGAGTATAAAAAGGAAGAGAGAAGAAGCAAAAAAAGAGTAGTTAGTTTTTAGTTTTTCTTTGAATGTCGTTTTTTTTACTTATCTTAATTAAGTGTTTTAAAATGTAACTTTAAGCTTTATGGTATGAAACTCAATTAATCTTATCTTTGTAATTTACTTTTAAGCATCAATATCAAGTTTTTATTTAAATTCCAAGTTTAGTGTTTACTGTGGTATTATTCAGTTTCAAGTTCTCACTTACAAGCTTGTAAAAGCTCAATTTCCATCTCACATAAACTTATTAAGGCTTGTTATAGTTTTCTATAAGCTCACAATTAATTTTCAAGCAATATTAGAGTATGGTCAACAAAAGTCAACTGGACAAAAAAATGGGCATGGTGATGATATTTGGTTGATGCAGTTGTGCTTTGGGGTTGGATTAGATTAGCCCAGAGTAGTTATGGTTCTGGTTTTGGACTGCAAACAATTCGGATACATGTGGGTGAGTTCTCAGTTTCAACTTTTTAGTCCATTTTGCATTTTATACTTGTTTGAGTATTTGTGATCACCAACTGTTTAAACCTATTTACATAGTTGTAATATGGTCATGAGAACTCAGTTTGATCAATGGTACTAGCTAGTTCAGTGTTCTTATCAGTTTAAGTTTGTCTTTCAGTTTTATAAGGTGTGTTTGGATGTGCCATTTAATCTGTGTTGGAGGTTTGTTCAGAGGTTGTAGTCTGGTGTTTCATGTTTGTTAAGTCATTTGAGACTCATTTGAGTCATTACCTTTGCCTGCTAATTACCAAAGTCAGCAATCCCATAAAATCTGTCTTAAAGTGCTTACTGTTGGATTGTTGGAGAATCAAAAGCTTATTTTGTGTTAGGATATCATATATGTAGCTTGCAGTAGGTTTCATTCATCCAGTAACATCATTTCCAGTCCTTAAATCAAGATTAAAACTCAAAATAAGTCAACTTTTCTCAATTGCTTAAAAAGTCAAAGTTGCACAAAGAGTTTTGGCCAGCAAGGAGGATTTTTCATGGGTTCATCTCTGGGCCAAAATCATAGAAACTTGTTGCTTTAAAAACTTCCCCTGGTCTAATGTCTTATGACCATTTTAGTAGATTTTATAATTTTTCTACAAACTCAAAAGAGCTTGTCCAAATGGTGTCAAATCCAGTAAGCAATCGTTGGATCACTGCCATTGTGGTTTGTCCAGTCTTGTGTGAGCTTGTGCAGGGCTCACCTTGGCTCACCAAGGTCTAATTTTTGGTTCTAAGGTTCTTGGCCAGGTCTTCTCCAAGATCCAATTGGTGGTTTTCTGTTCTCAGCTTATTTGATTGCTTATTCTTGGGCTTAAAGTTGGCCCCGTGACCGCTTTTAGCTTATTTCTCAAATCATCAAATCTTTGCATCTTGCATATTAGAGGTTAAGGCTTGTTGATTCTAGTTGCTTTTGGTCAATTTTAGCATATTATAGTTCCTGTTAACAGTTGGTGCCTTTTGGTGAGCTTTTGGCTTATCCAAGTGCTTATTCATAAGCACTTTCTATATCAGTTTCATATTCCTCCAAACAAGCACCTGTTTTTCCATTTTTCTTATATTCCTAATATTATTTTAGACTTTTCCTGAAATTTTCAGATTTTTCCAAGCTTGTTTGCTATTTTTCTTAATTTAAATTAGTTTTTAAGCATTTTTAATTAGCTTTAAATACAAAAAATTAAGAAAAGGTTCAAAAAAATACTTTTTCATTTTTCTTAAGTTTAGATAAATATAAAAAGAGAAAAAAGTATTTTTCTAGATTTTTCTTAGTTAAATTTGTATTTTTAAATAATTTAATTAGTTTTTAATAGTTTTTAATTCCTAGAAAATAGAAAAATAATCAGAAAAAATACAAAAATAGTTTTGAAAATTCTATTTTGATATTTTAGATTTTTCTAAGTCTTAATTTTATTTTTCTAGCTTTATTTCCTAATTTCTTGTATTTTAGGTAATTATTTAATAGTTAAAAATAGTTTTTAATTAATAATAATTAATTAATTAGTTATAAAAATAATTTTCCTTTTCTATAAATTTTATTATATCATTAGGATTGGAAAAATGTATTTTTCATATTTTTAGGATTTATATTGTATAAGTTTCACGTTTTCATTTGACGTCAGCGTAGTTTTAATTTCAGTTTTATAAAAACATAAAAACAAAAACATCATTTTGCAAATAGTGATAGCGTTTATTTAATAGATTTTATCTTTTTAAATTTCCTTTAATTTGCATTTAAGCCCCTGTAGTTTATGGGCTTTTTCCTTAGTTATAATCATCTTCAAATCTCTTTTCCCGTTCAAATCTCTCGATCACTATATCGTCGACTATTCTCGCACAGCTCGTTGGGACTTAACGACCTGGGGAAACACTATACTCTCCTGATCTAAATTGCATTTGGTGTGTGAGCTGTTTTAAGTTCCTTACAGTTAACCATTCACAAGTGGTTAGCTTGCGTGAGAAAACTTGACGGTTTTGCACCAATCAAATTTGCACCAATCAAATTTTGCACCAATCAAATTTTGCACCAATAAGTGATTTTATGATTTAGATACATAAGTACAACAACTAGTGTTTACATATTAGGTTAGCATATACTTAAACTAAGTATACTAAAATGGGTAAAAACAAGTATATACTAAAATGGGTAAAAACAAGTATATACTAAATGGGTAAAAACTAGCAAATGGTATTGACCCATAACCCATGGTTTTATATATACCACATAACCAAGTTCATTGTATCTAGAAAGAAAACCATGGATCAACCCATAACCCATGACCCATGACCCATAACCAAAAATACCCATGGGCAAAGAGGAGCGTTCCACGGATCCCTGGCTTTGTGCTAGCCGGATCCCTTGTGGTAGGGATCCGTGGGATCCGGGGAACAGTAGAGAATTTTCTCTATAAATAGAGAGCCATTTCTTCCTTTCTATTGATCACTTTTACACACATACTTCCCCCAAGTATTATAACCCTCTAACCTCATATCCAAGTGATCTATGTAGATTGTCTTTTGTTTTTGTGTGATCTTCTAGGTTCCTCTTAAAGGCGAGATCACCACTTCTTGAAGACGTGCAAGCTCAAGTCCATGAGTTGTCATGCTTCATCATCATCAAGACAACTAAGGTTCTCTTGTTGATAGTTCTTCCTTTCTCCATAGATGTTGGGTTGAAGGCATTAGTGAAGAATGCCGAAAGTGTCAAGATGAAAGCATTAGTGAAAGGTGCTCATCATCCGTGTCAAAGCATTAGTGAAGAATGCTAAAGGTGTCAAGACGAAGGCATTAGTGAAGGATGCCAAGCGTTGTGTCAAAGGCATTAGTGAAGGATGCCGAAGAATCAAATCAAGTCACATTTGGGAAGAATGCCTAGGTCGTATAATCGATGAGGTGCATCGTTATACATATAAGTATTTATTTATTTCCAAGGATGGTGATATCCTTGATGATGGTGTAACAAGGAGTTGATCTCCTTGATATTAGGTGTTGTGTTGTGAAGGGTAGTAGTTCCTCCATAGTAATGGAACTAGGTGCTTAGCCTAGTGCCTAATAAAGGGTAGGCAACGTTGTGATAGGATTAGTTCTCCTTGGTGTGAAAGAACTCGGTGGTTAGCCTAGCACCGTATAAAGGGTAGGCGACGTTGTGTTAGGTGTGGTTCGCCTTGGTGTGAAGGAACTCGGTATTTAGCTTTGTACAAGAAAAAGGTTAAGCGACGTTGTGAAGGATTCTCCGCCATAAGGAGTTGGTGTAGTGCTTACGAACTCGAGTAGGTGACTCGGGGAGTGGAGTAGGGCAAGGAAGGTGTCCTTGTGGCCGAACCACTATATATAACTTGTGTCGTGGTGATGTGCTTCTTACTCTTTATCTTTCATTACACGTTTATATATCTATCTATCAACGTCCAACATAAACAACCAAATAGATTGACATAAGTCGATCTAAATACTTAAAAGGAAGTTTTTAATTGGTAAAACTATTCAACCCCCCCCCCCCCCTTCTAGTTTTCCATAATTGGCATCAGAGCTTCGTTACCAAGTTTCTTAGAGAATGTGGTACTTTAAAAACTTGATACGATCCATGTATGTTTAAAAATTACAAAGAAGGATTATTTTTGTCATATTTCAAAAATCATTATATTGTTTATTGTTAGACAATGATAGAATGTTCTAACATTTTTTTAAAGCATTATCCATACTTGGATTTGGAGTTACCAAGAAGATCATAAAGAATTTATCTAAATATTTCTTTTCTCAAAAAGAATGTTTAGTATTCTTACAACATAAATCTGGAGATTCCAAGAAGATCACAAAACATCTAAATACTTCTTTTCTTAAAAAGAATATTTTGCAAATTTATGATCTTTAATTGCTTACCTTTATTGTTATTATTAAAATCTTAGTTGCATGATTTATTAGTAATTGTTCTAGTAGTTATTCATATTATAATCATCAGCTAAATAGTATTATTCGACTTATTTTTATAGACTACATTACCAAATTGTAATAATGATATCTTGGTTATTCGATAACCTCAATCATTATTCATCACAAAGGATTTATTGACACTTCATCTATGTCAATAAATATCCATGTGAAACTTCTTATATTATGATAAAATGGGATTTTATTATAATGTTTGAAAAACTTCGCAAGAATTATGACTAATTCTTAAAAAGAGAACCTCGTCTAATAGGAATAGTACTTAAATCTTCAAAACCTCAAACCACAAGTTTTAGAGCCTTAACAATAAAACACTAGGCGTTTTAGAACTCCCAAACCAAAGTTATCAAGGAATGTTTGAGCTGACTTTTGTTGTCGTGTCGGATCCCTTCGTTTATACTAGTCGGATCCCAAATAAGAGGGATCCGCGGGATCCGTGCAACAGAAGACAGTATAAGCTAAAAAATGATCACTGTGGATGTTCCACAATCATACTCACCTCAAAGACTCACGAACAAGAACTCAGGTACTGTTCATAGGAGCAAATTGATCATTCTTCTCAAGCTTAACAATCACTTGTGTAAGTATAATCTTCACTACATTGTTAATTTAATTCCTTGATTCTTAGAATTACAATTTCTTCATCTTTAAGAGTTGGGTTCAAATGGGTCTATCATAATTTGTCACCACATTGTTTTCTAAGATAATCTAAATCAAAGAATTAACATTGTTAATACAAATTAAACACATTTCTTGAACTCAACAAAGATGATGAGAGCAAAATTGTGATCAAACCCTCTAGGTTACTACTCACAATTAACACCACATTGTGATTGTATTGTTTAGGAACAATCATGCCAAGCAACAAGCAACAAGATTACCAAGACACCGCTCACTACATACCTATGTACCATAGGAAAGATGGTTTAAGTCCGGACGATAGAAAAGCCTTTAAGTTGCTTGAAAGGAGACTCTTTCATAAAGGTAGAGTTGTTGATCCATCATTTCTTGCAAATACCGACATAAGGGAAGTTTTTGCAACTATTGGGTTTGATTGTTTATTGGATATAAACGAGCAAATTTGCCCAGTCTTTGTGCTTGAGTTTTACAAGACAATGGGTATAATTAGAAATGATGATGGGTCCATCTCAATTGAATTCACCATCAATGAGAAAGAGTTCAATCTTTCGCTCATAGAGTTTGGAAGAATTATAGGGGTTCCATATCAAGGCATTTGTATGTACTCAAATGAATGGTCTTTGGAACAACTACACACAATGGTTGATCATCATGATATTTACAACACTTTGATCCCGGAAGCAACCACGGTGAGGGACACCGTGTTCATGCCAAGAGCATCACCGTCAAGAGTCACAAGGAAGTCAAAAGTGATCTATAGGGATCCTTTTCAAATGGAGCTTTTGGAAATGTATGGATTGTATAGGAAATGGGAAGATGTGATAAGAGAAAATGTGGTGTGCCTAGTAGGAAACAAGGACCACCCCAACGCATGTCTAAGCTTCATGATCTATTGCCTAGTGACCAATACTCTGTTTAACCATGCCTACTACATGGTCAAGAGAATGGCAAGTGTGAGAAGCATGGACAAGATGGTGCTTCCGTATGCAATGCTTCTAACCCATCTTGCCAAATTCATCTTTGCATTAGACCCTTCTCCACAATCCTTTGATCATAGCTTTTGCAATAAGGTTATGGTACCATTAACCGAGGGTAGAACAACAAGGTTTATGGTGGAAGGGAAGAGGTCACACCCACCCACGGATTCCTCGAACGAAAGGGAGAGGCAAAGAGAAGGTGAAGGGAGTAGTAGCAACCCACTCGAAAATATCGATCTTGACCCCTTGGACTACATTAACCAATTGCCAAACATCCCTAATGAATCACCCGAATGGCAACAAACAAAAGGGAATCTTCAAATGCTTCGCCAATTTTTTGAGGAAGAAGAAGTGAAGATAGTTTGATAAAGAGTGGAGGACGGGTGAAGAAGTGAAGGAGGAGAAGAAAGGTAAGGTCTTAGGACTCAAATGTATGATGAACAATTTCAAACAATGGTTTGTAAACACTTTAAACTATGATCGTAGTTTGTAGGTATTGCCATATCTTGGCACTAAACAATCCTAACTTAGGTATTTGGAAAATGAGATTTTACGACCCCTTGAGTGGTCGTCGTCACTCATTCTAGGAATTTTAGCTCTTCCTACTTTGATATACATTATATTTGTTATGTTATTGCATTTAGTCCCCATAGAAACAACTAGGAAAAGCATTTACTATAAAGTGCAAAGTTGCACATTTCCTGAAAGCTCTCTGATCTACAGTTGGCGGATCCCAGCTTTTGAACTATCCGGATCCCTCCCATAAGGGAACCGCGGGATCCGTGGCATCTGATATGCGATACAGATTTGGCTACATCAAAATAGTCTATTAGATCACCTCAAACAAGTCAAACATAAGATACTAGAGCCAACTAAGTCTTCCTCAAATAGTTGAAAATCTCACTCTCATCCATGGCTTATCTAGGATATATTTTTGAAATATTTTTGATTTATCAATTAGTCAAAACTCACCATAATTCCGCTCCGACACTCACACATTATCTATCACGTTTGATAGCACTTAGTTAGGTCTATCCTTCAATTTTAGCAAATTGATCTCAATCATCTTTGACTCAAAATTAGGCTCAAAAATTAGTTTTTCATTTCTTTTTATTTTTAAAGATTTTAGTAAATTCCCCTTAGGACATCATCTAACTTCTAGGACTTGTTATCACCTTTTCTCCACATCAAATTAAATGGAATCCTTGTCAAACATATAGTTAGACTACCCAAGGTAAATTTTCTTGGCAAAAACCATCATTAAGCACCATTACTTGTTATGGTTGAGGATTTAAGATATCCAATAGCTAAAGACTTCAAAATTAAGTCAAAACCTCAAAATCCATTAATAATAAACCTTACAAAAGCATAATGATTTCACCTAAACCCTGTCTGATAGCCGGATCCCTGGTCTTTAACCAGGCGGATCCCTGCTGAGAGGGATCCGCATGATCCATAGATGCAGGAAGCATAAATCTGCTTCTATATTCAAATTCAAGTCACCTTTTGGTTCTCTAACCACTTTTAGCATACATTAATTGTCCTCCTAGAGCTGATCAAAACCTCAAGAGCATGCTTAGTCTTCTAAGTGGCCAAGAATTTAATTTCCAAATTCAAATTATCCTTTATAAACCAAACAAGCTTAGTTTTAAAGCATCATCCTCAATTACCTTTCAAAAATCAGCAATTAGAAGCTCACATTAGCATCTTCATCACCATGACTAAGGCTCTTAGCAACAACTCTTCAAACATAGGATCATCCAAAAGAAAGGGTCAAATGATCCATGAAATTTCGTCCACTAATTCTAGGATTTCTCCTACACCAAGGAAACCAATCAAACTAATCCCCAAGAAAATAGTTCCCACTAGGACTTCATCACCAAACTCTACCAAACCAAACATACCCTCCACAACTCAACCAACATCATTGGTGCCTAGAGCCACCTCACAATCATCTCCACATTCTCAAAATGTAGAAGACTTACCTCCTTGGCCATCTCACCTTCCATCACTACCAACAAACTCACTTGAAAAGGTTGGGCAAAAAAATCAAAATATTGAATCAACACTTGATCCAATGTCAAATTCTCTCATTCCCCCCAATAGTCCATTTTGGATTATGAGAAGATATCAAAGTCAACCACCCAACCACATGGAAGTTGATGCTTCTTTACCTCCACCCTCAAACATTGTAGAGCCATCACTTAATGAGCCTCCACCAATTCCTCCTTCATTTGAAGATCCTCAACCCACTTCACTTGAACTTCCACTTCAAGAAATTCAAAACCATGACAAGGATTGCTATCATTGTAAACATGTTGAAAGATTGATACATGAACTACGTGAAGAAAAACGTTTCATGTTTTATCACCTCCTCGAACGTTTCGAAGAGGTCAACAAGCCTAAACTACAATGAGCATCATAGTCACAAGCTCAAACTTAGAATGTTTAGGAAAACTTATCTCGTCCTTGATCATCATTAAGCTTTTAGTTGAATCTAGAGTTTGGATAACTCATTAGAATTAGTAGCACTTGTATGGCTAGTTCATTCTCTTAGTTTTAGAGTTTTGGTTGATCAACTCTTGTCTTTTATTGAATGAATATCTATATGCCATAGTTGTTATGTGCCTTATGTGTTGTGCTTGATATATCATATACTACCTCACATATTCGTTAGCATTGGTTGAAACACTCTCATTGCTGAAGAAACTGTCAACAGACAGCCTGTTCCCTACATAATGCCTAGACGGATCTCTTCAAGAAGGGAACCGTGGGATCCGTGGATCAGAAGCACAAATTTCTACTAAACTTGAGTTTTATTTGCAGGAAATTATGCACTATACTCTTGTTTTCTAACCTTTACTTTGAAGATTGTCAAAATAACACATGAAGACTTTGACACCATAAAGCTAGGGGAAGCTTTGTGTCAAACGAAATTGCAAAAACATTTGCAACTTAATCCGATTTTTGGAACTATACTTCACGACACCCCATTGCAACTATGCAATCTTCAAGGGGGAGCACGTTTTCGTCACTTAGACGAACTATTTGCAAACATAATTGCAAACACAACTAATTTAGTTTACGTCATGTCCTTGACGCCCTCTCAAAGGGATGGACTCGTCAAGGGGGAGTTAAGACGAGTATCATTCCCGTCACTTGCTCTCTTTACATTTTTACATATCTTTTCTTATAAAAATTGTGTTAGTTTCTTTTAACACTTTTTGTTTCGACAAAAAGGGAGAGAAGAAAGTAAAAACTACAAATTCAAACTTGTACGAATTTTAGATTTTCCTTAAAATAATTTTATGTTTTGTCATCAACAAAAAGGGGGAGATTGTTAATACAAATAAGCCGTAAAAACGTTTATTTATATTTTACGATCTTCTAATGTTTTGTCGATAACAAACGTAAAATCATTTCAACGAAACAAATAGAATACGTAAATAGTTTGAGTTAATAGTTTCCTAAACACACTTACGTTTTCACATAAAACACTAAAACAAGTATAAGTGATTTTATGATTTAGATACATATGTACAACAACTAGTGTTTACATATTGGGTTAGCATATACTTAAACTAAGTATACTAAAATGGGTAAAAAAAAGTATATACTAAAAAAAACAAGTATATACTAAATGGGTAAAAACTAGCAAATGGTATTGACCCATAACCTATGGTTTTATATATACCACTTAACCAAGTTCATTGTATCTAGAAAGAAAACCATGGATCAACCCATAACCCATGACCCATAACCAAAAATACCCATGGGCAAAGAGGAGCGTTCCACGGATCCCTGGCTTTGTGCTAGCCGGATCCCTTGTGGTAGGGATCCGTGGGATCCGGGGAACAGTAGAGAGTTTTCTCTATAAATAGAGAGCCATTTCTTCCTTTCTATTGATCACTTTTACACACATACTTCCCCCAAGTATTATAACCCTCTAACCTCATATCCAAGTGATCTATGTAGATTGTCTTTTGTTTTTGTGTGATCTTCTAGGTTCCTCTTAAAGGCGAGATCACCACTTCTTGAAGACGTGCAAGCTCAAGTCCATGAGTTGTCATGCTTCGTCATCATCAAGACAACTAAGGTACTCTTGTTGATAGTTCTTCCTTTCTCCATAGATGTTGGGTTGAAGGCATTAGTGAAGAATGCCGAAAGTGTCAAGATGAAAGCATTAGTGAAAGGTGCTCATCATCCGTGTCAAAGCATTAGTGAAGAATGCTAAAGGTGTCAAGACGAAGGCATTAGTGAAGGGTGCCAAGCGTTGTGTCAAAGGCATTAGTGAAGGATGCCAAAGAATCAAATCAAGTCACATTTGGGAAGAATGCCTAGGTCGTATAATCGATGAGGTGCATCGTTATACACATAAGTATTTATTTATTTCCAAGGATGGTGATATCCTTGATGATTGTGTAACAAGGAGTTGATCTCCTTGATATTAGATGTTGTGTTGTGAAGGGTAGTAGTTCCTCCATAGTAATGGAACTAGGTGCTTAGCCTAGTACCTAATAAAGGGTAGGCAACGTTGTGATAGGATTAGTTCTCCTTGGTGTGAAAGAACTCGGTGGTTAGCCTAGCACCGTATAAAGGGTAGGCGACGTTGTGTTAGGTGTGGTTCGCCTTGGTGTGAAGGAACTCGGTATTTAGCTTTGTACCGGAAAAAGGTTAAGCGATATTGTGAAGGCTTCTCCGCCATAAGGAGTTGGTGTAGTGCTTACGAACTCGAGTAGGTGACTCGGGGAGTGGAGTAGGGCAAGGAAGGTGTCCTTGTAGCCGAACCACTATAAATAACTTGTGTACTGGTGATGTGCTTCTTACTCTTTATCTTTCATTACACGTTTATATATCTATCTATCAACGTCCAACATAAACAACCAAATAGATTGACATAAGTCGATCTAAATAATTAAAATGAAGTTTTTAATTGGTAAAACTATTCAACCCCCCCCCCCTTCTAGTTTTCCACACACACCAATCACTCAAACACCCCTCCCTCATAAGAGCACTAGGTATCGTGTTGACGTTTAACATTTTATCGGTATGACAACTCAGCGCCACGTCATCCCCTCTCCAATAACACACCAATCATTCAAACACCCTCCCTCATAACACATCACTAACATGTTATTGGGTCCCACAAACCCCACTAAAAATTCCCACACACTCACAATACACAAAAATAATAATAATAATAATAATAATAATAATAATAATAATAATAATAATAATAATAATAATAATAATAATAATAATAATAATAATAATAATAATAATAATAATAATAATAATAACACAAAAGACCATTTGCTTGAGCCACTCTAGTAACTCAAAATCATTTGGCATGTAAATGGCTTATTACATGGTATGGTTGTTGGCATGCTATTGGTAAAAGAATTTGTGTTTAGCATGTTAAATAAAGACCATACCCTATGCTCTAACACACCACTAACATGTTATTGGGTCCCACAAAATACCTCAATAAAAGTACCCACACACTCATAATACATAAAACATACCCCACTAATAATAGCTTGAGGACTAGTATTGCAAATATTAAGGACTAACGGTGTAAAGCAAGTGACAAATGAACTTAAAATGTAAAAAATCCAAACAAAAGGGTAGAAAAAAAAAACCTTCTTTATCTTCTTCCTCCATCTCACAGCCACATCTCCATCAAATACCTACAAAAAAAATTAAAACCCAAACACAAACACAATACAGAAACACAACACATAAACACAAAACTCATACAAACACAACACACAAATATAAAACCCACTTAAAAAAAAGAAAAAAAAAAGGAGGATAACCGATGGCGCCAGCCATTGTATTGGCGAAATCACCTTTGGCATACGAATGGCGGGTTGCAAGGTTTGGGAATGGCGCCGCCATCTGTCCTTGTTGTTGCTTTTGGCGAGTTAAAACCCTCCCTTACCGTGTGCTCTTATCAAAAGAGAAATGAAAAAAAATGCTTACGTTGCTTGCAAAAGTAGGAAAAAAAATAACATATTACTTTTACAAAAAATCATTATTATCCTACTTCACTTATTGTCATAATACATAACCGTTTTCATTTTATTCGGTTATTTTCTGTCCGTTTTATCCGTTTTGACATGGATAATAAAAACGGTTTTTATCCGTTTTATCCGTAATATTTTCTGTCCGTTTTTATCCATTTTGACGTGGATAATACAAACGGTTTTTATCCGTTTTTATCTGTTTTATCCGGATAGATTAAAATGAAAACGGATAAAAATGGATTTTACGAAAACGGATAAAAACGGATAGAAAATAACCGAATAAAATGAAAACGGTTATGTATTATGACAATAAGTGAAGTAGATAGAGCATAATGAGTTTTTTTGTAAAGTACGTTATGAATTTATAGTTTTTTTCCTGCAAAAGTATGCTGACGTCATTTTTAAAATGGAATAAAATAAATAATCAACCCTTTACCATGTTTAAAACTCCTCCCATTTTTCATCCATAAACACATCTTCCATTTCTTTGTTTCTATTCAGATAAAACTGAGCAGAAACTAACGATAGCGTTTAATCACAATGGGGTGTGCTAAATCGACACTTTCCGATTAGGGACAAGGCCGTAACTATATACGAAGTATGAAATTATGGGAATCTTGATATAGTTTATGTGTTGTGTATGATTCTTGCATGTTTCCTTATGGATATAATTTTATTGTTAAAAATGAAGCGGTTTGTTTAGAAAAGAATAGTGTTGTTTAATGTGTTTATGCTCTTTGTGTTTTAATTGATTCTTGGAATTGAAATTTGATTGCATGTTTATACTCTACGTGTTTTGATTGGTTCAAGTTAACATGTTTGATTAATCTGCCGTTTATGTATCGGTGGTTACTAATTAGTTTTGGTCCACAAGATTATCTCGGCTTGGTAATCTTTAAGGGTATTTAAGTCTTTTTCTTTACTCAATGATCAGTCATACATCTAAACTATGATCCACAAGTGTATCTAATTTAGTCAATCTTGATAAGATTACGACATGCTTAGCACAGTTTTAAGAATTCAGATAAATAACATCTTTGCCCATAAGGCCATAAGGCCATAATCTTTGTTACAGTATATTAAAGGGTGTTTTGGTCGTGTTTATTGTGCAGGACGTAAAACTATCAGAGTAAGAAAACCAAGGCCTTGGAGACAACTGTTGTCCCAACTTTTTTTGATCAATTTTAGTATGAGTTGCAATGTATTCGAATAAGTAAATATTGTCTATATTGATTAACCCTTTAATGTGTGTATGATCATACATATATATAGGTTATGAATTGGTATGATGAACCGATGCACCCTTTCCTTTCCTAACCGAAATAACTACCAAGTTAGTTATTAACTTCTGTTTTAACATATCTGGTCCTTAGTGTTTTAAAACTAATAATAGTAAGCAATGATAAAGATTATCGGGTCACATTCTCCTCCTTAATCTTGATCGTTGCTTCTTGCTAAATCTTGAACTCCGAGCATTTGTCGCATCGTTGTGAACTTCAATCTTGGTAGAGCCTTTGTTAGTATATCTGCTCTTTGTAGTTCTCCACTCACGTGTTCCACATTGATATGTCCATTCTCTACACATTCTCGAATGAAATGATAGTGAATGTCGATGTGTTTACTTCTTCCATGAAAAACTGGGTTCTTGACTAGTGCTATTGCTGAAATGTTATCTACCCTCAGCGTTATCTTCTTTTCTTCATTTCCAGTTAATTCACTAAGTAGTCTCTTCAACCATAAGGCTTGACATGCTGCTGCAGTAGCCGCCATGAATTCTGATTCACATGATGATAGCGCCATTGTTGATTGCTTCTGAGTACACCAGGTAATGGGCGACTCTCCAAAGTAAAATACTGCCATAAATTCTGATTCACATGATGATAGCGCCACTGTTGATTGCTTCTGAGTACACCAAGTAATGGGCGACTCTCCAAAGTAAAATACTATTCTAGTAGTTCCTTTTCCTTGATCAGTGTTGATTCCATAACTACTGTCGCTGTAACCTGTAATCTTGCAGCCGCCTTCTTTCTTGTAAATTATGCCATGCTCCTTTGTTCCTTTGATATAACGGATTACTTGCTTTACCGCTTCGGTGATGATCCTTCGGTCTTGCATAAATCACTGAGTAGTCCGATGAATAACTAAGATCCGGTCTTGTATGTAGTAAGTACCTAAGACTTCCAATTAAGCTTGTAGTAAGTTCGTCAACTGAGTTACCATCTTCCGCCTTGACCAACTTAGTACCCTGATCCATTGGTATCTCCGTATCATTACTATCCGTTATACTTGTCTCCTTTATGATCTTGTTAATATAGCCTGTTTGCTTGATTGTAATCTCTCCTCCTGTCTGTGTAACTTCTATCCCAAGGTAATAAGCTAACAACCCTAGGTCGCTCATTTCAAACTCTCTTCCATCCGATTTAAATACTTCTAATTCCTTTCTTGGAGTGCCCGTGATTATTAAATCGTCTACATAAACTCCAACTATAAGTGTAGAATTCTAGTTCCGCTTTGTATAGACTGCTTGTTCGAGATTACATTTCTTAAAGTCTAAAGACTTTAATGTTTGATCAAGCTTCACATTCCAAGCTCTTGGTTGTTGCCTTAAGCCATATAAAGCTTTAGTAAGCTTATAGACTTTTCCTGTGTTTTCTTTGAGGATAAAACCTTCAGGTTGTGTAACGTAGACTTCTTCCTTTAAATCTCCATGTAAGAATGCTGATTTTACATCCAAATGATGTACTTGCCATCCATGATATGCCGCTAATGCTAATATCAACCGAACTGTCTCT
Source organism: Chrysanthemum makinoi (assembly GCA_910596185.1). NCBI lineage: Eukaryota > Viridiplantae > Streptophyta > Magnoliopsida > Asterales > Asteraceae > Chrysanthemum > Chrysanthemum makinoi. The sequence continues at coordinate 92,160,067 of OU343216.1, read as the reverse complement.
ATCCGAGCAACTGGTGCAAATACTTCATCGAAGTCTATCCCTTGTTCTTGTACATAACCTTTTGCTACTAAGCGTGCTTTTTATTTGATGATGTTCCCTTTTGCATCCCTCTTGGTCTTTGTAACACCCCCAAAATATCGCAGCGGAAGATTGTGTCATTAGGGTGCTACTTCATAATACAAAGTACAAGTTATAGAAAACGACCTCTAAATGGGACGTTTTGAAAAGTTATCATTCGATTAATGAAATCAGAGTTACAAACAATGAGGTCCCAAAGTATAATATATAAATGTTTACAAAATGTTTCGAATGGTAAATGATATAAGCGTAAGTCTTCAAAATATGTCGTGCGACTCTATGCTTCAAACTCTAGCTATCGCCTTATAAACCTGAGATAAACATGCTAAAAAGTGTCAACACAAAGGTTGGTGATTTCATAGAGTTTGTTTAACATGTAAAGCCTTTAAAGAATGTTCACACAAAGCAAAGGCATTGTAAATCCACTCAGTTCCAAGTTCCGCCCATACAAAACTTGCAACTTGTATGTTTACAACCCACTGCTAAAAATAGTACATTTTATAGTCAAGCACACATACAGTCATAATAGTTCACATTATTGCACTTAGTGTTGCTCTATTTATGTTGGGAGACTTTCAAATTACATTGCTCCGTGTATGTTGGGAGACTTATCATGCGAACGAGGGGACTGCTCCGTGTATGTTGGGAGACTTATCATCCGAACGAGGGGACTGCTGGACTGCTCCGTGTATGTTGGGAGACTTATCATCGACTTACCAAGTATAACTCAATCAAGTATAATGCAATCAAGTATAATGCAATCATGTATAATGCAATCAAGTATAATGTTTTGAGTATTAGTAAAAGTAAAAGCAAGTAGTTAAGCATGTATCTCCCCCAAAGAGTTTGTAAAACAAGCATTAAAAGAGTAGGGGCTATGACTCACGGTAATCCTTAAAAGTTTAGAGTACTTGTAAAAGTAAATGAAAATAGTTGAGCATGTATCTCCCCCAAAGAGTTTATAAAGTAATTAAACGAGTAAAAGTGGGGCTACGAACTCACCTTAATAAATGTGATATCACAACGTATAACGGAGTCGATGGATAAGCCTGGAAGTCTCTACGTATAACCTAGAATATGATGTCAACTCTTAGGTTCAGAATAATGCCTAAGAAAACATGAACGAGCCTATATATGTAGCATTTGTATGTTTGTTAATAGAAATTGTTATAGTTTGTATATCTCATACAACCGTTCGGGCCATCACAATTCAAAGGTCATGCAAGAACGTTCGAGGAGCTAGGACACTTTAAATTGTAAATCCAGCAACTCGTCGATCCGTTTACCCAAATGAACCCCTCACATGAAGTTCCCTAGTGTTGTAGTGCTCAATACGTAAAACATGTATTTTAATTATTTGATTATATGCTATATTAAGAGTTTATAAATACATTAAAATAAACTAACAAAGTTTATAAGTATTTAAATAAGTTTGAGTTATATATACTTACCTTAAAAATAGAATGCTTGAGTATTATGGAAAAATAAAATATTAACGGAGCTTCGACGTAGACTTTGCAATCTTTGAAAACCCACGACTATTAGAAGATTATAACGACGCCTTCTTGAGAACCCGAAGAAGAAAAGAAGATTATAACAACGTCTTTTTGGATACTTGAAGATAATTGAAGATTATAACGACTTTTTCTTGAAAACTTTCAAGAACGAAGATCAAACGCTAGTTTTCTTCAAGAACACATGAATGTTCTTACAAGATCTATAAGAAATGCCTTAGGTTTAGGACTTTATATGTTAAGAAGGGGTGGTGCAAGAAATTATGAAGGTTTTGCTTGGTATTTATAGGATGAGAAAAATAGTTAACTACATATTAGGTTAAAAACTAACCATGGTTAAGTTATATACTTGGCAAGATCTTAGGAATGAATGGCCATGATCAAACCATGTGTCTTGGAGGATTCCTTGAGAAGCCTCATGAGGAGGTTAAGAGTTTTGGTTTTTCATCTTGTGTTTACGGAGTGAGTTTTAGTCCCAAAATCGCTAACGTAAGTATTTAATTCATGAAACGAAATCGGGTATATCGTAAAAATATGAAACTTATAGTAATGATTAAACTCATTATTATACCCATATAAAAATATAAAATGAGTGATAAGTCTTATTGGGTGCAAAAACGCCTGCCTAAATTTGAAACACGGGTCAAAAATGCGTAAAATGCAATTTATTAGAAAAGAACGAAATTTCAGGGAAACGACCGTGAATTTACTTAGAGTATACTAAAATTAGTCTAAAAGTGATATGAGATGTCAAAATGTGGTTTTTGTCATACGGGATAACTTACTAGCTTATCGTGAAGTCTAAAAGTTACGCGATTTAAGCAAAATGTAGAACGTATAAGGTTAATTTCTTTATGGTCAAAGGAGGAGGGAAATATGTTTTACTTTTCCAAAAATGTAAAAGTGTCAAAAACATATTAGAAACACAAAGGCAGAATCGTTAAGTCCGGATGTAAGTAGAATTGTTTAAAACGTAAGTTTAGTTTTGTATACTGGGCTTATTTGGTAACATTAAAATGAAATCCTAAAAATTCTCTAATTAATTATGAGAGATCTAAAAATTAATCTGATGTGAGGAAAATTGACAGAGTTGATTTTCGTTATGCGCGGGATGTTAAAATGATGTTCCGACCAAAATGAAGCTTTAAAACGATGTTTTCTTAATAACTTTTGCGAAAATGATCTAACGACTGTCGAACTCTCAGGTCATTACTAAAATAATTTATCCTACGAGAATGTGAAATAAAAATTGCGAGAGTGAATAGTGAAAGTGAATAGTAACAGTTAATAGTAAAAGTGAATAGTAAATTCTCGAAAATGCGAATTGTTACAGTCTTGTAAACCCATTTGAGTCCTATTGCCTTCTGATTTTCTGGCAATGTTGTAAGAGTCCATGTCTTATTCTTGTTGATTGAATCCAATTCAATCTCCATGGCCTCAATCCATTTCTCGTCTGCTGATGCTTCCTTGTAGTTACGGGGTTCTTCTTCCGTAAATAACAAGCTTTGTGGTTCAACTCTACGTGCATGTCTATATATGTCTCACATGTTTCTCAGATTCATGTACGGATGTATCAACAAATTTATCTATTGAGTTCTCCATAGAACTAATAGTAGCTTCTTCTTCCTCTTCTGAGTGTGGGTCGTAATGGTATGCCTGTGGTGTGATTGGTGAAACTGGATCAGGAATTTGATCTTGTTCATGATCATGTTGTCATCGTTTCTCGGTTGATGGTGTGTAAGGTTTTCATTGTCAACTCCATCTACAACAAAACTAGCCCAAAAGGTGTCTTGTGTGTTCGTATCCTCTTCATCATTGTTCCAAACCCACGGTTTTTTTCCATAAACTTTACGTCCCTACTAACATGTTTCTTCTTGGCTATAGGGTCATATAACCTATGTGGAAAACTAGAAGGGGGGGTTGAATAGTTTTACCAATTAAAACTTCATTTTAATCTATTTAGATCGACTTATGTCAATCTATTTGGATGTGTGTGTTGGATGTTGATAAACAAACATATAAAGGTAAGTAATGAAAAGATAAGAGTAAAAAGCACAAAACCACAACGCAAGTATTTATAGTGGTTCCGCTACAAGGTCACCTTCCTTGCCCTACTCCACTCCCCGAGTCACCTACTCGCGAGTTCGTAATCACTACACCAATCTCCTTATGGCGGAGAAGCCTTCACAACGTCGCCTACTCTTTTTCCTGTACTAGGCTAACCACCGGGTTCTTTCACTCCAAGGTGAACCACACCTACACAACGTCGCCTACCCTTTATAAGGTACTAGGCTAAGTACCTAGTTCTTTCACTCCAAGGTGAACTACACCTTCACAACGTCGCCTACCCTTTATTATTAGTACTAGGCTAAGCACCTAGTTCCATTGCAATGGAGGAACTACTACCACACTACACCAACGACTAATCCCAAAGGAGATCTACTCCTTTACAACATCATCAAGGATATCAATATCCTTGGATCTAATACTAGTTTATTTTGTACATCGAAACACATCATATCGATTGTACATCTAAGGCACTTTTCACTAATGCCTTTGACTAGATCTACAAGACACCTTTCACTAATGTCTTGTGTCTTCACTTCTAAGCACCTTTCACTAATGCTTCTTTGTCTTGACTTCTAAGCATTTACCACAAGTGCTTGTCCTATAGACGATAGATACCCTTCACTAATATCTCCGTCTTGACACTTGAGACATCTTTCACTAATGTCTTCAACACTACACTTCTTTGGAGAAAGAAAGGAATCATCAACAAGAAGACTTCAGTAGCCTTGATGATGAGTAAGCATGGCAACTCATGGACTTGAGCTTGCTTGACTTCAAAGGTGGTGATCTTGCCTTTAAGAGGAACCTAAAAGATCACACAAAAACAAAACTACAAACATAGATCTCTTGGATCTAAGGTTAGTGAGATTTAACTCAGGGGGGAAAGTATGTTAGAAAAAGGGATAAGAAATAATGAAGAAATGGCTCACTATTTATAGAGGAAAAATCCTACTATTCCCCGGATCCCACGGATCCCTTCCACTTGGGATCCGGCTAGTACAAAGCTAGAGATCCGTGGAACGCTCCTCTTTACCCATGGGTATTTTGGTTATGGGTCATGGGTCATGGGTCATGGGTTGAACCATGAATCTTTGGCTAGATACAATGTATCTTTAAGTGCAATGCACTTAGTCACTTGGGTATGGGTTGATTCATGGGTTATGGGTATTATCCATATGTGATATAAGCATGATGTCATGCAATGGGTTATGGGTCAAGATCCATGGGTTATGGGCTTTGGGTTGTACCCAACTACATTCAATGTATTTGCCCAATAGGTTGTGATACTTAAGTTTCTATCCATTTATATTACCCAATATACTACATACTAGTTATGTGTATATTTTATCCAAATATGTAAACACTAGTTGTTGTAGATATGTATTACTAAATCATAAAATCACTTATACTTGTTTTAGTGTTTTATGTGAAAATGTGAATATGCTAGAAACTATTAGTTCAAACCATTTACGTATTTTGTTTGTTTCGTTAATATGATTTTACGTTTGTTATCGACAAAACAATAGAAGATCGTAAAATATAAATAAACGTTTTTACGGCTTATTTGTATTAACAATCTCCCCCTTTTTGTTGATGATAAAACATAAAATTATTTTAAGGAAAAGCTAAAATTCGTAAAAGTTTAAATTTGTAGTTTTTACTTTCTTCTCCCCTTTTGTCAAACAAAAGTGTTTTAAGGAAGGCAACACATTGTTTTAAGAAAACATGTGAAAGAATTAAAAGTAAAAGGAAATAGAGAGCAAATAACGGGAAAGGATCTCGTCTTTACTCCCCTTGACGAGTCCATCCCTATGTAAGGCGCCAAGTAAGTGATACTAATCTAGTTTGTTTGCAAATAAGTTTGCAAAAGATTTCGTCTAAGTGACGAATGTGCTCCCTCTTGATGATTGCAATTATGCAAGGGGATGTCACGAATGTAAACCTAGTATTGCAAGTAATTTGCAATGTATTGCTTTGACATAAATCTCCCCCTAGCTTTGGGATGTCAAAGTCTTCATGTGTAAATAACTACAAAACAAAGGTTAGAAAGCAAGTATAATTCATAATTTCCTGCAAATGTGGTCCAAGTTAGTAGAAAGAAAGCTTTCTGTCTCACGGATCCCGGTTCCCTCTAGTAGGGATCCGTCTAGGCAATTGAGGATCCGTATTAGTGATTAATTTCAGAAAGGAGATATAACAGTAATGTTATCATAAAAATGAGATATGAATACAAGATAATCATATGCTCGAAAAATAACAAGTAGCATGTAATTCCATTTAATAAAACTAGAGTTATGATATACATGACTCTAAAACTAAGAAAATAAGAAAATACATTACTAGAAATTTCTAAACCAACTATCGGTTGATGCTAGGACACCACTAAAATCTTCTAGCTCAAGTTTTGTTTAGGTTTGATCTCGCCGAAACGTTCGAGGAGATGATAGAACATGAAAAGTTGGTCTTCTCGTACTTCATGTATCAAACTTTCAACATGTTGACAATGATAGCAATCTTTGTCATGGCTAGGTAGTGGTGGTGGAAGAAATGAAATGGCTTGATGCGAAGGATCAAGTGAAGTGGCTTGAGGAGCTTAAAACGATGGAGGAATTGGTGGAGGTGCATTTGAGAATGACTCAACCAAGAATGATGGTGGTGGTAGAGAAGTGTCAACATCCATATGGTCGGTTGGTTGACTTTGATGATTTCTCATAATCCAAATGGGATTATATGATGGATACGGCGAAAAGGAAGCGGAGCAAGTGTTGACTCAACACCTTGATTTTGAACCATTATTCCTCCTAATGAGGAGAATGTTGTCGGCGAAAGCAGATGAGACGGCCTAGGAGGCAAGTCCTCTAAATTGTAGAGGTGTAGTGATGATAGTGGGGATGTAAATGAAATAGCTCTAGGAACCAATGGTGATGGTTTGGTGGAGATGATATTGTTTGGCCTAGGAGGTATGGTGGTGTTTGGCATAGGTAGTTTTGTGGGTACTATCCTATTAGGAATTGGTTTGATTGGATGATGAAGGATTCTATCATTTGTTGGCTTGACCGGAGATGATTCGGTTGAAGAGATTTCGTGTATAACACGAGCCTTTTTCATGGGTGGTTCTTTGGTGAATAGGTTACTACTTGGGGTTTTCCTCATGATGAGATGATTTCAAGAGGTTGCAAGAGCTGAAAGTTAGGATGAGAGTGATGACTATGGAGGTCCTAACAAGGTGGTTTATAAACCAAGAGATTCGGCAAGTGCATTTAAGCCTTAAGCCACTAAGATTCATTGGAATGTGATGATTAACATGCACAAGATTCAACTTCAGAGTTTGCACTGTTCTAGGAACTCATTTAAAATGAGATGGAGTGTTTGAGTTAGGAAGATGAGTTGAAATGATTGTTTTAGCAAGATTTGACCTAAACTGTCATCCGGATCCCACGGTTCCATCCTCAGAGGGATCCGTCTAGGCTAATCCTAGGGATCCGGCTCTCAGCAGCTATGAAAGAGTGGAAATGATGTTTCTAAGATCTAAGACCTATATCATCTTTAGTGTTTCAGTCCTCCTAAGTGTTTTAAATGAAGGGGTGCTTGAGTGGTAGAAGGTAATGAATGATGTAGCCAATGATTGTTATTTATGGAAGGATTTGGAACTTTCAAGAGTACCAATGGGTGAGCAAGGATGACACTAAAGATTTAGAGTGTCAATTGAAGCTAAATGATCCTAGAGATCAGGTTGTGTTTTAGGATAGTGTTTTGGAAAATATCCTAGAAGCTTTGAGATGGGAAAACTAGATTTTGATCAACTTTGATAAATTTTGAGGTAAGGATGATTAATGATCAATTTTGCTATAATCGAAAAAATTTCTAAGACTAAAAGTGGGGAATTAAGTAAAAAATGAAGTGTGAGTTTGAGAGCGGAAGAGTAGTGGATTAAGGACGAAACGGTAGATTTACAATCGTCTTAGAGTGTGATCTAGGTGAGTTATGTATGAGTAGGAAAGATC
>OU343216.1:92115930-92152301 GCA_910596185.1 Chrysanthemum makinoi | reverse complement strand
CACGGATCCCGGATAATATACTAGCCGGATCCCATTTGTAAAGGAACCGTAGGATCCGTCCTACTGGAAAACAGTTTTCATGCAAGATTAAAAACCACTATCTTTCTAAAAGTTATAATCCACTAGAAAGTCAAAACATTGAGTGAGTTAGAGTGTTAAAAACCATTGTTAATAAAAGTCTAGTAAAAAATTAGATAATCATAGGTTGACCACAAACATCTTTAACTTATCATTTCTATAGGTTCAACTATGACGCATGAATATGAGTTTGATTTTTCAATCACTAGCGTCTACACTCCGAACATCTCTGAACCCAACACCGGGCAATCATGTCCGTGGGTTCAATAATCTCAAAAACCGTCACTTCCACGAAGGATGTATTGTAGACACCTCTCTGTATTATTCGAAGGGTATCAATACCTCCTTCCGAGCCATAGGACTAGGAATAGACATGTTCTTGAAATCAACGAGAAGGATATGTCCAAGGTTCATAATGGAATTCTTCACAATTCGAACTCGTTCGTAACTGAGGATCACTCTCATCTCTTTGGTTTTATATCAAAAACCAAAACTTTACTTTAACCCTTGGGCATTTTGCTCACATCCTCCGGATTCCAAATCATGGACAATGTGCCTTTACCGAATATTGGTCTCTTGATTCTCTCTTCAACTTTTCATGGAAGAAAAGATCCATATTGCTCACACATACCATCCCCGAAATATTTAAATCGCATAATATGCAAACCTCGACCATATTACTCCGATCCAAACATTATCTTCACAAGGGACATCCGAGAAGAGTACAAGCCCTTTGCACTCATCCTACGTGAAAATGTTTGGAGTCTTAGGGGAAATCGAGAAATCCTTCCCGGCTGTTGTGCTCACATGTTGTACTGTTTGCTAACACAACAACCATACAATCTTGCCTACTTCTTCGCAAGGCGAATTTTAAATCTTCAAGGCTCCAAGAATAAACTCATCCCTTATGGAATGTTCTTGACACCTCTTTCATAACGTTATGCACTTCCATCCTCAATTTCAAAGTCCGTTACGCATTACTTGTGAACAAGATGATGGAACCCAAAACATATCTCATGAAGACTTTCTTCATTCTTGATTCCACCAACACTCATCAATCACATAATGATTCTCCTAGCGAAAACACTCAAGGAACCTAGTAGTATTCCAAAATTCTCTTTCTTTACTCGTGCTTTATCAATGTAATCCCATTTCTTTCATGAAATAAAACATCTTACATTTGATATCTTAGTATTAGAACTCCTTTTTGAGATATAATGCATTGTCAAGATCATTGCATACCTTTAGTAAAAGTGCTGCTGAGCAGATGGGCAGATCCCAAAGATTGTACTATACGGATCCCTACACTTAGGGAAACCGTGGGATCCAAGAAACAGAAAATGCAATTGCAAGCATTATATTTCAAACATATCCTTAGAAAAACTCTCACAGCTAAAAACATAGTGTCTTAAGACAAATTAAGTCCTTATCAAGATAGGTTGATCTTTCCTACTCACACATAACTCACCTAGATCACACTCTAAGACGCTTGTAGATTTATCGTTTCATTTTTAATCCATTACTCTTCCGCTCTCAAACTCACACTTCATTTTTCACTTGATCCCTCACATTTAGCCTTAGAAATATTTCAATTATGGAAAAATTGATCATAAATCATCCTTACCTCAAAATTGATCAAAGTTGATCAAAATCTAGTTTTTCCCATCTCAAAGCTTCTAGGATATTTTCCAAAAACGTTATCCTAAGTCACATCCTGATCTCTAGGATCATTTAACTTCAATTGACACTCTCATCTTTAGTGTCATCCTTGCTCATCCATTGGTACTCTTGAAAGTTCGAAATCCTTCCATAAAAGACAATCATTAGCTACATCACTCATTACCTTCAAGTACTTAAGCACCCCTTCATTTAAGACACTTAGGAGGACTGAAACACTCAAGATGATATAGATCTTGTTGGAATCGCTCCTAACTCGTAAATGGAACGACATTGACGGGATTACAATTTCTATCTTTGTTACCTTAAACACATGGGTTTGTTATGTCAATTACCCATAGTTGTATGTTGGTTCATATATAAACCCTCCATACTTCCATGGACTGTGAGTCTCATTAGGTGTAATTTTCCCTTTCATTAATAAAACACACACTAGTTATCTCCCTTCTCTCTAGTTTCTCTCTCTAACTTGAAGATGGGTTTCTTCCATCTTCCCCGACCTCCCGATTCACCATATCAACCAAACATACGAACCTAACATTGGTATCAAGAGCAAGGTCGGTTTTAGTTTTTGTTGTTTTTTGGTGATATTTTCTTGTCAAAAACTCTTGTGAATCTGTTTAGTTACCAAGTTTTTATCTTTTCATTATTTTTTTGGGTTTCAACAGATTTTCACAAGTTTGTATCTAAAATGGTCAAAAATATGTCTCACTTTTTTAATAGTCTTTTCTCAACTGTTAAAGGTGTAACATTTTTTTTCCATCTTGTGTTTAGTGAATCTGGTCAAAGTGGTCAAATTTCATGTGGTCAAACAGTCTAAATGATAAGATGCTTATGAAGTTTTCTGGGTTTCTTTAACTGGCCGATTATTTGGTCGAATCATCAAAAAGTCAACGTGGGTCAAAACCCTAGTTCTATGCATAAGAATCTTCAGATTGTTTACGAGTAGCTTGGAAAGCTACTCGTAAGGTACTACGCATATGGGCTTACGCCTAAGGTCCATGGCTACGCGTAAGGTCCATGGCTACGCGTAAGGTTTTCGTCTACGCGTAAGTTTTCTTACGCATAAGCCTTTCGACCATCTTTACGCCTAAGAATTTGTTCCTTTTACGCATAAGACTGAAACAGAATAAAAGATGAAGGAGAGGATTTTTACGCGTAAAAATATTTTGACCATAACCAAAAACCATAATATTAATTTACATCAACAATACTATTCAACAGCCACAATTTAACATCAGATCTCAACCACTGAAAAAAAATCATACAAGATCTCAGATTTGTTCAACTAGTCAATAGATCTTAAAATATCTTAAAATATTGAACTCAAATCATCATCGATCGAGGTTATTATCCCGAAACATCAAGAAACAATTTATAACAACTTTGTTATATATCTCGTTTCGCTTTAACACAAGAACACGAAAACATAAACTAAAAGCAACCTACCCGAGACCCACACGAATGGATCTTGAAGATAGAAAATCATTTCTTGATTCATCTTGTGTTTGTGATATTAGAAAACGCGCCAATCAAAGGTTCTAGGAGTTTGGGTTTGTGATATTCGATAAAGGGTTTCATATTCTAATTTTTAAGTTGGAAAAGTGTGAAGGTGTGATTAGATGTAGTTGTTTGTGATTTACTGAGTTAGAAGAGGTGTATTGGATCTGGAAGCTTGAGTGTAAAATGAAGAGAAAGGGGCGGATATAACGAGGAGTGGCTGCTGTGTGCTTTTAGGTTTTCACAAATGAATACCAGGGATTAAGGCAAAACTATTAATACTTGGCTTTTTTTGGGTGAGGATTGGATTGGACAAGATATCATGTAATCGGAATGGGCTTTCTACCCTATGAATTTTTTACCAAAACAAGACGATAATCCTTGATTTGTTTGTTTAAACAAGTTGAATTGCTATAACACACGTTTTTGGACTGAGCTCGTAATGATTCATGATCCGAAATGAATAACACATGGGCTGAAATTTTATTATCTAATACATTTGGTGCATTTTTTGGTATGATACTTGGTAAATGAGTGGTATTGGGTTCACATGAATTTCACCTGATATCGCTTTGACAAGATCTGGGAAACCATTATCAAGATCAATTAAACCGTTAATGAAGGTTAGTTTGAGCATTTAACCGCAAGATGTGACTACTGGGCGGAATTCAATATTAGTTTATTCGTTGATGTGGGATATCACGGGTACGTGTACTTAATATCTGAAGATATCGGGGTTGGTTGGATGCATGATTCTTCGAGATCCTTGTTCGAGGTTTAACTGGTACGAATGACAAAGACTTAAGTTATCTAGTTGAACCTGATGTAAGGAATTACGTTGTTGTGCTCACAGCTTATAACTATCACTTTTAAGGAGTTACGTTGTTGTGCTCAAGTGTCACACTAAGGTGTGGATAATTTGAGAAACTTTAAGTTTACTTTTTTTTTGATGGAGTTAAGAAAAAGGGTTCTTCGTCTGACAATAGTGCAAGTTTAAGTCACAAGATCAGGTTATACTACTTCAGTCTCAAGTTCGTCATATTGGGTTTTCTCCATCAGTAGTCACTACAAAAAGCCGTCAGAATGATAATGGGGTCAGTAAAGAGTTAGCTGAGAAGAGTATACACGAGTAGAGAAGTATTATCAGCAATTGATTCTCGCGAGATATTTATGGTACTTCACACTTGTTCGATTAATTGAACATACATGGTTTCGATGTCTCCAATTTCATCAACATACGTGGGTATGATTCGATTCATGAAAACATCGGGGGGAAGAGAGTATAGGTGGTGTCTGCTTCCTTTGTTGTTTTTGTATTTTTTTGCGAAAACCCTCTCCTTTCATGAATTTCTTCAATCAGGGGGAAGACATGAGACGATCAGTGGCTCTAAACGTTCACTTTGGTGTTATCGTCTCACTTTCACAGCAGTTATCGTGCGGAAAGTTACCTAAATATGATGTTGTGAAGCCTCACACACGGTCATTTTATCGAGTAATTGCAGATTTACAGGTAACTATTATTCCGATGACCGCAACATTCAGCGGGAAGTCGTTTCATGTCGTCTTCCGTGGTCTGTTGGTGTTGAAGCATCTACATACGTGAGAAGATCTTTTGATTTCTTGATGTACCCGACGAAAGGATTTCCGCAAAAAAGTCATATTTACCTTGTGTGGTTTTACTGCTCATCTACAAATTACGTGCGTAACTGAAAACTTCAAAAGTTAGAGGAAATGTTCACTACATCAAAGTTTCGAATCTACTGAAGACGGTTGTCAGTTTGGGGGGAAGCTAATTCAGAAACTTCGCCAAAAAGGAGTGTACGGAGAAGCTGCTAAAGACATGCAACATGAATTGGGGGAAGTTAATCCAATTTATGCAGATTACATCATTTGCGTACAAGTGAAGAAAACGGTTCTCAAGTCAAGGTACAAGAAGACGACAAAGGCGTAAACTTTCATCATCCTCTACACTTGAAGAGCTTATGAAGACCTTTCTTTATTTGTTTTCTATATTTGTAGTAAATGTTGTAAGTAATCCCTTATGTCGTCCCATAGGGGGAAGATTGTTGGAATCGCTCCTAAGGTAAATGGAACGACATTGACGAGATTACAATTCTATCTGTTACCTTAAACACATGGTTGTTATGTCAATACCCATAGTTGTATGTGTTTGGGGATATAAACCCCTCCATACTTCCATGGAGGGGTGAGTCTCATTAGTGTAATTTTCCCTTTCATTAATAAAAACCACACTAGTTCTTCCCTTCTCTCTAGTTTCTCTCTCTAACTTGAAGATGGGTTTCTTCCATCTTCCCCGACCTCCCGATTCACCATATCAACCAAACATATGATCCTAACATTGGTATCAGAGCTTATTATGTAATATGTAATAGGTAGCTTATTATGTGTTAGTTACTCATATGTAATAGGTAGCTTATTATGGCCTTTATGTTTGTTTAAGGTCTAGCTTATGTAGAAGGCCAATAAGCTTAGGCCCATGTCCAATAAGGATAAGGATGGGAACTAGGAGTGTTGCCCTAGCTTCCCTCCTATAAATATCCCTTGTAAACTTTCATTTGAAGGTTGGTTGTTCAATTTACTCTTTCACACATACTCTACGAATAACCATTTCATTCTAACGTGTGTGTGTGTTTGGTTTACTTGTTCAATTGCCTTTATCTCTTTCTATTAAGCTTGTGTTGTAAATTTAGTGACCTAACAGTGGTATCAATCGCCAAATAGTTGGGTTAACACTTTCGTTTTTGAAGTTTTTTTTTTTGTTTCGGTCTACTGGCGTACATTAACGGTAAACACTTTGGTTCGCTTAAAATCTCATTTTTTACACTTTTTAATCCAAGATTCTTGTACTTTCAACGTTTTAAGGTGTTAAAATACTGGTTTTTGGCAAAAAGTTTCAACCTTTACGTGTGGATCTAAGTTTTTAAGCGTGTTTTTGTTCGTGGGTGTCGTTCTACGCGTAACCCCTTTAGCTATTTTGGTTCATCAAGTTTCACACTTTTGTGTTATTTTGGTGATATTGAAGCTATTCCATAACAAAAATCTGGTTTAGAAACAAATTTGGGCACAATCATTTTTACGAGTAATCTTACGCGTATCAAAACCCTACTATTACGCGTAAGTTATTCCTTGGTTTGATCTTCGTTTTCGTGGTTTACTCCGTGTTTTCTTGCTTGGATAAGCCTGAAAATACGTCGACTTTGGATATCTTTTGCACTGTGATAGTGTAAAAGATCACTTGGGATAAAACCCTAAACTTAAGGTAATCCTACGCATAAGATTCATCTTACGCCTAAGCCTAGTCTTACGCTTAAGGTAATCCTACGCCTAACTTTCTACGCCTAACTTTGTGTCTACGCATAACTTCAGCGTCTTTTCCCTACTACGCAGCGTAAGCTAAATCTACTGGCGAACTCTTGATTGTTACGTGTAACTTTGGTTTTTTTACGCATAAGTCCTACTTGGTTTATTGTGATTACTACGCCTAAGGATACTTCATCAACAAAGGTTCATTCGACTACAAAGATCAATTTTTTTTACCAACACAAGTTTTCAACATGTCACAACCACCATACTCTAACTATTTCCCTTACACTTATTCTCAACGTCAACAACAACTAACTCCACAACATCAACAATGGAATCAACAACAAGCAATTTATCAACAACAATTTAATCAACAACATACTCCACAACTTGCCGCAATTCCTCAACCTCAAATGTTTCAACCACCACCAAGTCTTCAAGTTCAACCCTACACAAATGACTTCAATCAACATCCATCAAGGAACACTATGAAGGAACCCACTTGGTTTGCCAAGATATGTGAAGCTCTAAGCGTACCAACAATCAATTCATGAGGCTGGATCACTTGATAGACCACCGATGCTCACTCCAGGAAACTACGATCAATGGGTGATAAGGTTCTTTCGGTTTTGTGATCTGAAGAAGCCACATGGAAACTTCCTAAAGAAGGTTATCTTGGAAGGTCCATTTCAGATGCCTACTATCATTGTACCCGCCGATCCAAATGCTAATCCACCAAGAGATGAACAATCCAACATTGCTACTATTCCCGACCTGAATGCAGAGGAACTTCTACACTATGAAGCTGATGAACTTGCAATGCAATATATCCTCTTAGGATTACCTAACCCAATTCTTCGAAGTGTTGATGCTCAAAAGACTGCAAAGGAAATGTGGGATCATATTCATCTTCTTATGGAAGGATCTGTAATCAATCAGGGAGGATTTGGAATCCAAAATTTACTTGGCTTATGAACACTTCATGATTGAACCTGGAGATACACTAGAGTCTTATCATCATCGTTTTTCAGACATCATCAATGATTTGGATAAACACAACATCATCATGCCAAGAATTGCGGTGAATACTAAGTTCTTGAGTAGTCTTGGTCCTGAATGGGAGAAGTATGTCATTTTTCTCCGTCAAAGCGAAGAATATGCATCATTCTACATATGGATTGTTGTACGATTACTTGAAGCCTCATGAAAAGGAAGTTGATAGGAAAGGATTCTCCGTGCTCAAATTGCTCCACCGACACATCCGGAAAATCAACAACTTGCCTTATATGCTCAAAATATTTATTCTCCTCAACCGGAACTCAACCAAACTGCTAAAATCACACCATATGATCCTTCACAGCCTCAATCTCAACAAACTCAATTGGTTCCACACAACAACAACAATGCTCAAGCACTTGTCAATGAAGCTAATGAGGAATCTGATCCATTCGAAGCATTGCAACAAGGATTTGCTATGATTGCTAATGCCTTTAGCCGTTATACCAACAAATCCAACAACCGTATTCGTTCCTCATCTAACACAAGGAATCAAGCTGTTGTAAACAATGGACGAGTTGAAGTTCAGAATCGTGGTTATGGTCGTCAGATGGGCGGTGGTCAGGGTTTAATGCTGTGGGTAGGAATATCAACAGAGCTCAAGTGGTGGAACAGGGAAATGCTCAAACTGGGTTGAATGGTCTTCGATGCTACAACTGCAATGAGATGGGACACCTGGCTAATGCATGCCCAAAGCCGAGGACAAGTGGGCGTGCTTATCACAAAGAGGCTCTTCTTTTGGCTCTTAAGGATGAAGTTGGTGGAACTCTCACAGACAAAGAACAGAGCTTTATGGAAAATGCAGACTCAGATGACGATATGGAGGATTTGCAGGCCAATGCAGCCGTTATGTTGATGGCTAATATGCATGAGTTGCACATGAGTGACACAGGCCCAGTGTATGACACTGATGGCTTGTCTCAGGTGATACAGATCATTCTCTGGATTGTTGATAGCGGATGTTCCCGACACATGACAGGCAACCTTAAACTGTTATCAAACTTTATTGCAAAGTTCATTAGCACTGTCAGGTTCGGGAATGATCACTTCGCAGCTATCATGGGCTACGGATACTATATCAATGGGAACATCGAAATAAGCAGGGTTTATTATGTGGAACGCCTCGGTCACAATCTGTTTTCAGTAGGTCAGTTTTGTGATGGAGATTTGGAGGTTGCTTTCAGGGAGAAAACTTGTTTCATTCGTGATCTACAAGGAAACGATCTTATGTCTGGCTCGCGCAATTCAAGTCTTTACACTATCTCTATGCAAGACATGGTTGCTTCATCTCCCATCTGCTTACTTTCAAAGGCAACATCAACAAAATCCTGGCTATGGCACCGTCGTCTCTCACATTTAAACTTTCAGACCATCACCAACCTTGCTCGACACAAACTAGTTGAAGGACTCCCACGATTTCGGTATTCAAAAGATCACCTTTGCTCAGCCTGTGAACAAGGGAAAAGCACACGTGCTCATTTTCCTTCAAAGGTGGAACACAGCTCTCAGCATGTGCTTCATCTTCTTCACATGGATTTGTGTGGCCCGATGCGCGTGCAAACGATCAATGGCAAATGCTACATTTTAGTAATTGTTGATGACTACTCACGCTGGACTTGGGTCTACTTTCTTCGAAGCAAAGACCAAGCTCCACAAATGATCATCACCTTTCTCACGAAAATACAGGTTCAGCTTCGAAACACTGTCCAACAAATCAAGCATGAGGCACTGAATTTGTTAACCAAACTCTTCGTGAATTTTATGAGAAAGTGGGAATTAAGCATCAGACATCTATTGCACGTACACCAGAACAAAATGGAGTTGTTGAAAGACGAAACCGAACGTTAGTGGAAGCCGCAAGAACAATGTTAATCAATGCTAAACTTCCAGATTACTTATGGGCAGAAGCTGTATCTACGTGATGCTATACTCAAAACCGGTCTATGATTACAAAACGCCACAACAAAACACCTTTCGAGCTTGTCCACAACAGAAAACCGAATCTAAAACACTTTAATATATTTGGATCTCTTTACGATCGGAATAATGATCGTGATGACTTTGGAAAGCTCAAAGCCAAAGCTGACATTGGAGTCTTTATAGGATATTGTGATAATTCTAAACGTTTCCGAATCTGGAATCGTCGAACAAAGGAGGTTATGGAAACGATTCATGCTCATTTTAATGAACTTACGGAAATGGCTTCTGAGTATAACAGTTTGGAACCCGCTCACAACCGCTTAAACTTCCCCCAAACCCCATCATCAGCTGAACAAAGCCCCCAGCTCACTCGTCAACAAATGGAAAGACTATTTGCTCCGCTATTCAGTGACGATATTGATGAACGTGCTCCAGGTGTATCCGATGTTTCACGCCAACCGATAATACTCCTATACCTGATACACCTGCTACAACAACTACTGTTGCAGAAGCACCACCAGTTGACTCCACAACAAAAGTTGAACAAACCGCTTCCAACAATGATGAACCGGCTGATGATGTTCTGAATGAAGTACCCCACCTGCAGATTTTGATCCAAATGCGTTCTTTAACCCGTTTGCTAATGAGACTGCTGCACCAGATGTCGCGAATCTTCAACAAGCCATTTGAATCCTCAAAATCTGCACAATGTATACCAACATCAACCTCCACACATAGATGGACAAAAGACCATCCTCTGGAAAATATTATTGGCAACCCGAATCAACCGGTCGTTACGAGACAACGTCTTCACTTAGATGGTGAACATTGCATTTATGCACTCACCGTCTGCCAATCTGAACCTAAAAACATCAAAGACGCAATGAAAAAGGACAACTGGATTGAATCCATGCAGGAAGAACTAAACCAATTTAAACGTCTTGAAGTATGGGAACTGGTTGAAAGACCAACAAGGGTCTTCGTCATTGTTCTTAAATGGATTTGGAAAAACAAATTGGATGCTGAAGGAAACGTTATAAAAAACAAGTCACGTCTGGTGGCTAAGGGTTATAGACAGGAAGAGGGTATTGACTTTGAAGAATCTTTTGCTCTAGTTGCTCGTGTTGAGGCTGTTCGGATATTTCGCGTTGCTCATATGAATATGACGGTCTTTCAGATGGATGTCAAAACTGCGTTTCTAAATGGACAACTAAAAGAAACGGTCTATGTCAGCCAACCAGAAGGATTCGTTGATCCCGTGTTCCCGAACCATGTCTACAAACTGAACAAAGCTCTGTATGGTCTCAAACAAGCTCCTCGGGCATGGTACGATAAGCTATCATCTTTCCTAATTGCCAATAATTTCACCAAAGGTTCGGTTGACCCTACTCTTTTCATACAATATCATGGGGTACATATCTTAATTGTTCAAATTTACGTGGATGACATCATTTTTCGGTCTACACATAAAAAGTACTCAATCGCTTTTGCAATACTAATGAAGAAAAATTTTGAAATGTCAATGACGGGTGAACTTACGTTCTTTCTAGGACTAGAAGTTCATCAATCACCCCGTGGTATTTTCTTGAGTCAGTCCAAATATGCCCTTGAATTGTTAAACAAGTTTCGAATGAATACCTGTGACACTTATGCCACACCAATGGCTCATACCAAGAAGCTAGACGCTGATTTACATGGGAAATTGGTGGACCCTACAAAATACCGTAGTATTATTGGATCTCTCATGTA
Source organism: Chrysanthemum makinoi (assembly GCA_910596185.1). NCBI lineage: Eukaryota > Viridiplantae > Streptophyta > Magnoliopsida > Asterales > Asteraceae > Chrysanthemum > Chrysanthemum makinoi. The sequence continues at coordinate 92,140,997 of OU343216.1, read as the reverse complement.
TCTAACCCAGAGGCCTGATATTATCTTTGCCGTATATCTTTGCTCTCGTTATCAGTCGCGACCAACTGAAACCCACCTCTCTGAGGCTAAAAGAATCCTCCGATACATCAAGGGAACCATTAATTTGGGAACCTGGTATCCGAAGGATATTGGTTTTGAGCTAATCGCTTTTTCAGACGCTGACCACGCAGGATGCTTAGATTCACTAAAAAGCACTTCCGGAGCTTTACAATTTCTTGGTGATAAACTAGTGTCATGGCAATCGAAGAAGCAGGATTGTACATCGCTGTCATCAACCGAAGCAGAATATGTAGCCATGTCGGCGTGTTGTGTTCAAGTCATCTGGATGAGAACACAACTCAAAGACTATGGTTACGTATTTGACAGAATCCCGATGTACTGCGACAATCGGAGTGCCATTGCGATCTCGTGCAACTCAGTTCAGCATTCGAAATCAAAGCACATCGATCTTCGATATCATTTCATCAAGGATCACGTGGAACAGGGTACAATTGAATTATATTTTGTGGATACGAATACCAATTGGCAGATCTTCTCACCAAAGCCTTGCCTCCCGCTAGGTTTAATGAGTTGGTCCACCGAATTGGTATGAGGTGTTTGACTCAAGAGGAATTGGATGACCTCCTAAAACAGTCTTAAAAACCTGTCAAACACCAAAACCTCTTTTGTAAATAATTTTTTTCCAAAACAAAATACAAAAATATAAAACCTGATAAAACAACAAAAATATTCTTCAATCTATTTTCTTTCAACATTGCAAGTACATTTCTTTCGTCAACACTATAATCTTTCAAAATTCAGTATTTTTCCGATCAAGTGTTGAGGGAGAGAAAATAAATACTTAATGCTTCAAAAACATCCGTGTACTTGCATGTTACTCTATTCTTGTTGTTTCTTGTATCAATGGTGGTAAACTTTTCTGGTTCAACTGACACTCCTCGGACTAAAAATTATAACCTTTCATTATTTTCTTCAGTCGAGGGGGAGTGTCGTCAAGTTTCTTTCTTAAAATCTTTTGATTGGTAACCAAAATGTAAGTTAAATGGCTTTGGATGAAAAAGGAAAAGGTGGAGGGACTAAAACTGCCAAAAGCTCAAATTTTCTTTAATATAACTCCCTTCCACCTAACTTTCACTTCACATTTATTATCATCACCTAAATCATCCAACGCTCAAAAATCGATCTTCATATCCGTGTATTGGATCATCATTTTGTAAGTGGTTTAATAATCTTTACAAGTTTTTAAATCCAACGGTCAAAAGATGAGATTGAGTGTGATTCGTGTTCTACGCGTAAGCTATGAACACAAATCACTCATTCGTGTGTTTTGTGGTTAATGTGATTGTGTCAAAACGTCCAATTAATCATACTAAAACTATTTCTATCATCAAAACGCACCCAGAAACACGAATTGAATGACTTTTGAAATTAGGGTTTATGCGTTGATTTGGGTATTTTCAAATGAGAACGTTTTTGGTGAAAAAGATTGTTGTAGAAGGTTGTAGTCAAGTTGAATTAATCATATCTAGGCCCAGAATACACCCAGAAACACTAATGATTCATAAAATGGAAATTAGGGTTTATGTTCATACGGTTTAGGTACTTTTGATTCTTAACACATTTGATGTTAAAACTTGGCTAAGACAACTCAATAGACATCTTTGACTTACCAGAAAAACTTTGATGCTAATCCTATGGCTAAAATTCATATGCGTAATTCTTAAACTATTAGGGTTTTTGTCTTACGCGTAAGACTTTCCACGCATAAACTATTTGATATGCTTCCATGCCATGATCTGTTATAAGATGAATGTATGGGTTAATATTGATGATATGATGAATTTATTTTAGGTCTGTTACAAGTGAGAATTCAGAATCAAGGTTCTAAGCAAATTACGCATAAGGATCACCTTACGCGTAGCATGTAATGCGTAAGAGTAATCTTACGCGTAGCGTCTACGCATAAGGTTCTACAATGGGACTACGCGTATCTTGTGAAGGATATGCGTAAACAGTTACCCCTACGCATAAGGCCTACTCTTACGAGTAAGCCTTACGCATAAGGTTTTAATACGCCTACGCGTAAGCTCTACGCATAAGGTCCCCTGTTCCTACGCGTAATATCTCTTACGCGTAAGGTAGGATGCTACGCATACGCTTTCGTCTACGCGTATAACACTCCTGTTTACGCATAACTTTTCCACTTTTACGCCTAAGCCTTGATTGACCTTAATTATGAATTGTTACGCGGGCAAACTTGTAAATAAACAAATCATAACATCACGACACCAATAATGTCACTAATTAACTTAAACGTTTAATATGTTGTGTTAAATAAGTGATAACATAAACTTTAAAACTTAAAGTTAACTATCTCACGAAACTTATCACGACGTCATGGGACTATTGAATAAACAAGTGACTTTGGACTCGTAACAATCATTAACATTGTACATTCAATAATTAGACAATAAAACCTTCTGTTGACTAACATTATTTCTTTCGATATGTTGGTTCTTTTGGCTAATGTTATTTCAGATCACGACATGGTTGCTCAAATGAATGTGGATGTACCAGAAGTTCTCACTATTTCCGATATCTTCCCTAATGGCTATCTAAGAAAGATTGTAAAGAACAATCTCAGAGTTGACTTTGAAACCCTCACATGCTCAGAATCTTCTTGCTTGATTGCTGTGGATATTCTTAGGAATCATCCGTACCAGAACATGCTCTCACACTCTGCTACAGTACCGGAGATCTACATACAACAATTATGGAATTCAATGCAAAGGATCAAAGGTCAAAGTGCGGTGACAGTGACGTTAAATCACAAACAAATCACCATCACACATGCAGACTTACGGGCTGTTCTTCTTATTCCTGACATCGAGCCAACCGACTTTTATGCCACACCTACTAAAGAGACAGTTCTGCAATTCCTGATGGATATTGGATATGATGAAGCTTCAGGAATTATCACTAAGCATTCTCATGTGGAGCTTAAGAACATTCCTCAACCGTGGAGAACCCTCTACATAATCATCACCATGTCAGTCTCTGGTCGTGACAGTGGCTATGAGCATCCCAAGCTCATGGAGCTGCAAATATTTTGGTCATTAATCAACAAGAAGGACATCGAAATTGAAGCACTGTTATGGGAAGACATGATGTCATTTCACAAGAAACTTGGCTCAAAGATTCCCTATATCAGATACACAAAGCTGTTGACCCAGAGAGCACTTGGACTTCATCCTGATATTCCCAAGAGGCTCAATGACCCTGGCAATCACGACATGTTGACTGAACCCATCCTATCAGTCAGAATCAAGGAATCGTCAACAAAGAAACAGGGTGCTGTGTTACCTGATCACCTTCTGACCAATGAAATCAAAAAGCTTGAAACATACAAAAGGTATCTTGTAGCAGTAAGAGAAGGAAAAGTTGGTCATCTCGATGAGAAGTCTTCTGGAACACCTATACGGAGAACCAGAAAAGGCAGTGCAGGAAGTGCTGCAAGTACTAAAAGACAGAGGATAATCCCCAAGAGGAATCCTCCACGAAAAAGGACTGTTCCCTCTAAGGAAGCTACTCCTACTCCCATTCCTGAATCTGAGCCTGAACCGCAAAGAAAACTTGTGGACGAAAGCTCTGAAGATACACAATCAGACGAAGAGATCTTCTACTCTGAATCTGCAACCGAAGAACCTCTTTCAACAGCTAAACCTCCAAGTCTACCAGCTGACATAGGAAAAGGGAAGACTCCTGTACTTGTTCCTTATGAAGAAAGCTCAGATGAAGAAGAAGAGCAACTGGATATTTCATACAGGAAGAAGTTCAAATTCCTTAGACTCCAACACGTGGCAAAAGAATTTGCAAAAGATCAAATGGGTGGCCCCGGAGGCTCAAGTGGTGCAGCTCAACCTTCACCAGATCCTGATGCGGTTAATCAACCCGATAAGGGATCTGGTGCCACCACTTTGAAGCAACAACAAAAGCCTGTGGAAGAAACTATTGAGCATGAATTTGAAGAACCTGTTAAAGAAAAGTCCGAGAAAGATGAGGGTGACAAAGAAAAGACTGAGACAGAAAAGACTGAAGAGAAAGATAAGTCTGGAGATGACACTGATTATGAAAAGTTTCTGCTAGACATCCTGCTCGCTTTCGAGAGGAGAAAACCTCTGCACCTCCAAAGGATCCAGAGTCTCCTCATGTCTCTTCATCATCATATTCGTCTTCTCATTCTTCACCACCACCATTAAAGAAATCAACCAAATCAACATTCAAATCAGTAAAGAAGCCACCTCGATCTTGGATTTCTCATACTCATAAAAGAATTGTGAATGCGGTCAAACAGGTTAGAAAGAAAGACATGCTTTACAAAAAGCTAAATTTTATTGCTGACCAGTTAACGTACCTTCATGATGAGAATGACAAGATGCAAGTTGAAAGGGAGTATGTACAGAAGCTTATGAAGGATGATCTTCAAGGGAGCATGGACAAGATGATTAAAGGATACACTCACAAGTTCCTAATGGAGGTCGTTCCGAAACTGACAAAGGAGATGTATACCAGACAACTGTATCCACATCTCTTACACTTAGCCAAGCAAGCCATGAAATCAACTCCGATGAATTTGAGCATCAATCCAGTTGAAACTACAATCTTCTCAGATGATGAATTAGTAAACCGGCTGGTAGCGCAAATGTCAAAACGTTCTACAACGTTTGCCTCCCATGAAGCTAAACTATTTGAAGCGTTTCTGGAATACCAACTCAAGTCATCATTCAGAGAAGAGGCTATAAGGCCTAAGCGCTCAAGATATGATGAAGACAAACACTACAACAAAAGTGGCTTTTTAGGACCCTTTTTGTGGGACGGTATGATAATGGAGTCCTAAAAAACTGTTTAATAGGACATATGAGCGTTTAGGGTCCTTTTTAAATATTTGCTACTTAGGCGATGTCCTAAAAAGGTATATAATAGGATGGTCGATGATTTGGGGTCCTATTATCATATAACTTAATATGACACTTAAAATATGGGTCCTAATAAATTACCTTTATAAAACGTTTATTCATTATGGTTGTATTATAATAAACCATAATAGGACACGTGAGTTTTGAGTCATAAGACATCAGTTAGTTAAAACGCTTATTCACAAAAAGTTTTATTTAGCAAAATTTAATAGGACCTTTGACACGTCGGTATTATAACGTTAACCTTTATAGGACGCTTATGTACAATGGTTTTATAACATAATTTTTTTAAAACGATTTTTTGCAAAAGTTTTATTATAACAAAACTTAATAGGACCCTTAAAGGATGCATATTAATTATGGTTTTATTACAATACACCATAATAGGACACTTGATATATAAGTCATAAAACATTAATTATTTAAAACGCTTATTCGCAAACGTATTATTAAAACATAACTTAATATGACAATTGACACTTGGGTCCCATAGATTGATACACCATCATAAGACACTTGATATTTGAGTCATAAAACATCGGTTTTATGGAACACTTATTCGCAAAAGGTATTTTTATAAGAAAAGTGAATAGGACCCTTGACAATAGCGTCTTATAACGTTAACCTTTATATAACGCTTATTCATAATGGTTTGTTTATGATACACCACAATATGGCACATCTTTTTAGAGTCGTAAAACATCCGATTTTTATAACGCTTATTCAGTTTTATAGAACGCTTAATTGCAAAAGTTTTATTTGAACACAAATTAACAGGACCCTTGAAAACTGTGTCTTTTAACATTAACCTTTATAGCACGCTTATTTGTTGTGGTTTTATTATCCTACGCCATAATAGAACACTCCTTTATTTGAGTCATAAAACATCAGTTTTTTAGAACGCTTATTTACAAAAGTTTTATTTAAACATTAGTTAGTATGACACTTGATACTTGGGTATCAAAACTTGATACACCATAATAGGACACTTGATATTTGAGTCGTAAAAGATCAGTTTTATGAAACGCTTATTCACAAAAGTTTTATTTAAACATTAGTTTTATGCCATGTAGGATTTCCACTAAATCCTTATTATAATAATACTTCCCCTATTATTTTTCCCCAATTATACACCCTAAATAAATAAAAACATAAAATGTCTTCCTCCTCAAATAGAAGTAATCAGCCACCACCACCAACACATTCTGAACACCAGTAATTAGGCAGACTTCGAGGATAATTGATTTCCCTTTAAGGCGTTTTCTTGGATGTGGTTGCAGAAGTGATAACCATTTGAAGCTTAAAATCATCACCTATGTCAAGCTGTGAAGATGAGTTAAGCTCAAAATCATCTTGGGCTGATTACTTTCCACCTAATTGGAAATTCAAAGGATTAACAAAGTCAGAAGCCAAAAAGTCAAAAGGCAAGAAGTCAAAAGGCAAAAATGTTGAACAAGTTGAAGAAGTTCCTGGTAAAAGGATACAAGTGTTAGGTCTTCCTAACAATGTTACTTGGGATGCAATAAAAAAGAAGACATTTGGAGTCAAAAAACCATCAGGATAATGTGTTATCTGTCTTTGTATTGTTATATGTCTCAATATTTTGGAAGTTATGTATGGGTTATCTGTCTTTGTATTGTCCTTATCTATCAATGATAATGGTTAATTTGGTGCATTATTGCTGTACTATACTAAGCCAGAATTGCACTCACAAAATAAACTAGGCTTGATTAAAAAACAAAAATGACTGAGTGCAGGGCATCTCAGTCCTAATGGGGTGATTAGCAGACCAAATGAAAGAAACAAGATAAGATCTAGAATCCCAATTAAGCTCAGAATTCTCTAGTCAGTAGTACAAGCTACTAAAGGAAACAAAAAACAGAAGAGAAACAACAGTGAATAAGCAGAAATTAAGCTCTTAATATGGGCATTTTAGCCAAACAGTGATAAGCCATATTGACCCGTTTGACCCATTTGAGCCAAACACCCCTTAAGCAGGGTTGTATAAGAAAGAGTTATACAAACAGTAATGAGGATTGTCATTGATTCTTAACAACTAATTTCACATAAAAACAGGGACTATTATTATTTAGCTAATTGAAATCATTAAGCTTCTTCAACTGGATCTTCTTCATCGGCAATAACTAAGTCATTGTTGTCCACAACGGTTCCATCGAAACCACCTCTAACCAATTCAATATCCATTGTTTCGTCATGTTGAGGACACATAAATGAGTCACCCTGCAAATGTGTTTCCACGTCATCAAGACTTGTTTGTTCATCCATGTCATAAACATGTCTGGGCGCTGTCTTGATTACAACTTGCCATCCTTTGTCAACACTATCTGCAACGTAAAATACTTGATGTGCTTGAGAAGCTAGTATAAAAGGCTCGTTATGAGCCTTCAATCCTTCAAAATTCAATATAGTAAACCCGTTGTCATCTTCTTTTTTCCTTGAACCATTCGAAATCCAATCACAATCGAACAAAACTACTTTCTTGTCAATACCATACTCCAACTCAATTATATCATTCAAAACCCCGTAGTAAGCTACATCTCCCGCGATAGGATTGTTATCTGTAGCACTCGAGTAACTGTTTGTCATGGCCTGAAGAGTAACCCCACTATTCTATGTTTTCCTATTATGTTCTACATCTTTTGTGTGAAATCGGAAACCATTTATGATAAATCCCTTATATTTTTTCACATACTCAGATGGACCACTTGCCAAGCACCTTAGACTTTCTGTGATTCTGTGATCCCCTATAGCATGTAGCTCCTCAACCTGAAATAAGGCAAGATGTGTTAATTGTTTTGTTATTAGTAGGTCGAAAATGCTATGTCATTATAATTATTTTTCAAAAGTAATAAACCTGTGTATATGCCTTACATGATCTTGAAACCACGACTCAAAAGTGTCACTATGTAAACGTTGAATGTCACGCTTACGTTTTCTCCGATTTTGATGATGAACCAATGCCAGATGTTCACTGCAGTGTTAACAGATGATAATGATGATAACAACGACAACTATTAATCGTATAATATAATTTATGAAACTCACAACTAATATAATTACTTACGTTCGAAATTCATCAACTTCACTACAATTGAACAACACATATGAATGTGCTTTAGCCAAAATGTCAAGTTCCATCATTTCTACCTTTGTAGCACCAATCGGTCGACCCGCCATAGAAAAGATAGGTAAAACATCCTCATAACCATCGTCATCATTATTTCGACTTGTCTTATTATGTACGGTCTCAACATCACTGGATAAGTACAATGAACAAAACGACACACACTCTTCAGCTAGATATCCTTCTGCAATGGAACCCTCCGGGTTATTCCTGTTTCGCACGTAAGATTTTAATGTAGCTAAATACCTGAGATATCAAAACCAATAATTTTAGATTCAATAATATTTGTTAATAAAGGTATTTACTATAATAGTAATGTGCACCTCTCGATTGGATACATCCAACGGTAATGAACTGTCCCTCCTAATCTGGCCTCTGAAGCATGATGAACCGAAAGATGAACCATGACATCAAAGAATGATGGCGGAAAAATCCTTTCTAAATCAAAAAGTATTTTTCCAATCTCGGTTTCCATTTGAACCAAATCATTTGGATTAAGAACCTTTGCGCATAATTGTTTATAGTAACGACATAGCTTCATCACAGTATAGCGCACGTGCTTAGGCAACACATTTCGCAAGGCAATGGGAAGCAACTGCTGCATCAAAATATGGCAATCATGACTTTTAAGTCCAAACAGTTTTGGAGGTTTTAACTCTACGCATCTTGATATATTAGCTGCATAACCATCTGGAACTTTCACCTTCTTAAGCACACGACAAAAAATATCTTTCTCTTTTTTATCCATTGAGAAACAAGCAGGTGGCAAATAAACTTTGTTGTTATCTTGAACTATAGGATGAAGTTCACGTCTAATGCCCATTTCTTGTAAATCTAGGCGTGCTTTAATATGATCCTTGGTCTTCCCATCTTGATTCATTAGCGTTCCAAAGACACTGTCACAAACATTCTTCTCAATATGCATTACATCTAGATTATGGCGTAGCAAGTTATCTTTCCAGTACGGTAACTTAAAAAAAATACTTTTCTTCTTCCAATTAAAAGGTAAATCTGGGTTGCTCTTCACAAGTTTTCCAAATTTAACTTCAAAACCATCTAACTCATCAAGTATTTCTTGTCCTGTTAAGCCACGGGGTTGCCTGTCTCGTTCTTCTGTGCCATCAAAAGAGTTTGTATCTCTTCTAAAAGCATGATCAGTAGGCAAATATCGACGATGTCCCATAAAACATTGTTTTTTGCCATGACTCAAGCGTGTTGATTTTGTATGTTTATGGCAGTTAGGACATGCAAGTTTACCTTTGGTGCTCCATCCGGATAAATTTGCATAAGCAGGAAAGTCACTGATCGTCCATAACAAACAAGCACGCATCCGAAAGTTACTTTTTGTTGATGCATCATAAGTGTCTACTCCTTTACGATCCCACAACTCCTTTAGCTCAGCAACTAACGGTTCCATATAGACATCTATATTATTCCCAGGAGCAGATGGGCCAGGTATAAGTAACGTTAGAAATAAATAAGGTTTCTGCATGCACATCCAAGGAGGTAGATTATATGGCGTCAAAACAACAGGCCATGTACTATGAGAAACACTCATTGTTCCAAAAGGGTTAAACCCATCACTCGCTAAACCAAGCCTGACATTACGAGATTCTTTGGCAAACTTATCATACTTAAAATCAAATGCTTTCCATGCCGGGGAATCTGCAGGATGTCTCAAGTAACCATCTTTCGTGCGACTCTCTTCATGCCATCTCATGGAGGCGGCTGTTTTAGATGACATAAATAACATTTGCAATCGTGGTAAGAGCGGAAAATGACGCAACACCTTTGCTCCAATCTTCTTACTTGTATCAGCTGTGGTTGACTCATCTGCACAATCATCTTCACTTGCTTTATACCTTGACGTATGGCATATATCACATTCTGTTTTATTAATGTTTTCTTTCCAGTACAGCATACAATCATTAGGACATGCATCAATTTTATCATAACTAAGTCCCAACTCTCGAATTATCTTCCTTAGTTCATACAATGACTTTGGTATAGAAGCATCGGGCAAGGCTTCCCTCATTGTATCTAGCATCTTCTTTGAAACCATTATCACTACATTTCCCAACACACTTACCATGAAATAGTCTAATGATAAAAGAAAGAACTGATAACTTACACCCAGGATATAGTGGTTTCTTTGCCTCTCCCAACACTTTATAAAATTTTTTCGCCTTTAGGTTTGGCAAACTCATACTTTCAGTTTGTGTTCCCATGTCATCGGTTAGTGTGTCATCACCAAACCGATGGAAGGCATCATTCACCAACCCTTGCATGTCATCTTCAACATCCAACATTGGAGCATCACTTGATTTGGAACTGAAAGGTGGAATTGTATAACCTTTCATAAACCCGACACATAACAGATGTGTTGTAGCCTCCGTCCGATCTACCCATATCTGATTACCACAATCAATACATGGACATGAAATCTATCCATTTTTACCCTCATTATAGAAAATATGATCAAGAAAGTCGTCAAGACCTTTTTTATATTCAATGGTAAATCTAGGTAAAGACATCCAACTCGTATCCATCTTAAACCTAATTCAATTAACCACAGAAAACCACATATAATTGCAACAAAAAGAAAGGGAGCCTAATTCAATTAACCACATATGTTGTTTCATAAAAAATTAGCAAAAACGATTAGGGTTTCATTTATGAGGTATTACCTGGTCTTGATGATGGTGGTGATTCCTGTTGGCAATTTTGGATGGTGGAAATGATGTGGATTTGGATCTTAAAATTAGAAATACTTTTACAATTTATTTTTAAGCTATTTCTTAATTAATTGCCTAATTATTACTTCAAAGCTAGACAAACTAATTTATATCTAAAAATTAGAAATTATAAGTCAAAATTGCATAAGTAATTAGGCAGACTTCGCGGACAATTGATTTCCCTTTAAGGCGTTTTTTTGGATGCGTTGACTATTATAATGTAAGTTTTCTTGGATGCGTTGAGTATTATAATGCGTTTTCTTGGATGCGTTGATATTAGTGATGTTTGTTGTTTGTACCATATAGGGTTCAAAATGTAAGACATTTTACTGGCTAGATCCTGAGTTGCCTAATGACTATTACAAACAAGAGGTTTTTAGTTTGATTCAAAAGGAAAAACGTTTGCAAGAAGACAAGTATGGAAAAATAAGAGATTTGGAAAGGGAGATTGAGTTTCAAAAATAAACAATGGAGAAGCAAATGTTTTTGCTGCAATTGGAGTTGAAAGAAAGCAAGTCTAGTGTGGTTCTTTTTAAGAAAATTGTTATTGTTTTGTGTTTCGTTATTGCTGTTATGTTGTCAAAAATTGTGTAATGAAATGCTTGTTATGGGATATATGTGTGGATGCATTTACAGTTGTTGATGTTTGCTGAGATAGTAATGGATGCATTTACAGTTGTTATCAAAGAAGTTGAAGCTAAATGGGAATTGAAGTTGCAGAGAATGAGTAGTTAATAAGCTCTTAATATGGGCATTTGAGCCAAACAGTGATAAGCCATATTGACCCGTTTGACCCATTTGAGCCAAACACCCCTTAAGCAGATAAGCTAAAGGAATAATAAGTTACAAATAAGCTACAATAAGCTAAATAAGCTGTAACTACATGAGTAGTAACTAGATTAAGCTAAACACTACCAGATAAGCTAAAGGAATAAGGTATAGACCAGAATAATCACTTGATCAAATATCACAGGCCAAAACCAACAACCTTGCAGCCCTTGTGGGTCCGACTAGGGTTGACAGGGATCCAAAGTGAGACTTGATATGAAAAGGTGACTTATTGAGGTTTCTAAAAAGCTAGGACTAAAGGTTTGGGTCCCACAGATAAGCACTTGATGAGGGCTTGAACTTGGGTGGTCAACACTGATCACTCAGTGTATGGGTGGAATTGGACAAACAAAAAGCTATATGCAGACCTATCTAATAAGCTCAAAAGTTTGAAATAAGCCCTGAACATTATAGATGAGCTTATTGGATTTCAAAAAAACCAATAAGCTCACTGTGTGGCCCACTAATGAAGAAGCTAAGGGACATGGAAAGTTGGGGTTTTGAGCTGATGCCCTGGTGCAGGGCAATGGTTAGCCCTGCATGCCACTTTCAACTATCACATAAGCCAGAGAAAAAATCATAAAAATAAGCTAACTGTGGGATTCAAAAGCTTAGATGGGGAATTTCAACATGTAAAAATCTCAAGACTTGAATCTCAACACAAAATTCACAAAATTCTCCCAAGATCTGAGTTTCTCACTAACATACCATTTTGACTTTTTGATTTTGAACTTAAACTTTGACTTTAATGAAACTTGTTTGATCCGTATGCACTAATTATGATTATTTAAGCTATGATAACACTAATTTAAGATACATTAACAAGATTTAGACCAAGTGGGTGAGATTTGATCCTCACATGTCCCAACAGTGGACTGTGAGAGTGAAGGTACTTTGATTTTGACTTTCTCTAGTTCAAACATTGGTTTTATTGTTTTACTAGTTCTAATATCACCTAAAGGTCATAGTGTGCAGATAAACAAGTGAAAAGGCAACTACCACAGTTGAAACAACACAGAACCAAACACCCCTTAATAACTGAGTTAACAAATTTAAAAGGCAAATGATCAATCTAAATCATAATACTGATACATAAGCTTGTACTAGGCTAAATTAAACACATATAAACAAAAGCAACCATCATTTAACAATAACAACTAACAATCACTGATTATCAACATACGCAACATAAGCACATATGGATTATCATCAAAACACATAACAAAACAAACGGCCATTAAACATAAATATTCACATACCATTGAAATATTAACCATAATAAGTTATCCTAAACCATTGTTCAGAAACCATTGTTCACAAACCATCCCCTTCACCCTAAATACATAACAAGTTTTCATCAAAATAATTACATAACCCAACAACATGAGACCATCAGACACAAAAACCACAAAAAGACCCAACAACTACCTTCATTCATCATCATACTTCTCCAGAATCTTAATGGTCTCCTTCTTCAATGTTATCAACCTCTGAAAATCAGCGACAACACTTGCAAGAGATTTAACCAATCGCCTCTCAATGAGCTGGACTTCATGCATTGAATCATAAACATCTTCAGCTGCCATTTCTTCATCAGTATTCAAAGAAAACACCTCCAGAATTCGGTCTGTTCTTGTATCCACTTGCATTCTCATGTCGTCTCTGACGGCCGCAACATTTCTCATGTTGACCTCATTCGTAGGTATCTCATTAATATTGAGAAAAATGAAACAATCATGAAGCTTTTCAGACCCACAAAGATCTTTCAGTTCCTTCAAGTATGGAGTGGCAGACATTTTCAATTAGGGTTGAAAAAGTTATGAACTGAAAATAGGATATGGATGAACTGAAAAAATAAAAATAAAACCAACATATATATAAAGGGTAGATGCATGAACTGAAAAAATTAAGAGTATTATTGAGAAATTAAATAATTAAAACAAGTAATGATGACAAATGAAGATAATGCAGAAAATCAAAGGTCTAGAAATACTTACGAGTTCCCATAATATTGATGATTATTATTTTAATTGGGATGACTCAAGGTGTAACCAATTCTGTTTGAGTTTGAAGCAGTTGTAACAAGGAAGGAACTAGTTACTCGGTGTTGAGTATAAATATATTTCGGGTCGGGTTCGGGTCGACCCATCTAACCGTTTATTATTCAGGGTAGGTTCGGGTTGTGAATACATTAATTGGGTCGGGTTTGGGTCGACCCATCTAACCCGTTTAAGCTTTTTTTCTAAATGTAGCAACTTTTGTATCAAAAAAAGGTTGACTGTGTCAACCAAAAACCCGTTTAACCTTTTCAACCCGTGAATTTCAAAAAGATCACGCCCATCTTTATAAATGGTTATAATTTGAATATTATTTTAAAAATATTCATGATTATTATTTTCAAATTGAATGAAAGCAAACTAACCGAACAACCCGACAGTACACTTGGGTCATATGAACCGGTGATATTGCCTTGTTGTCGACCTTGATGAACCTTAATGACGAATCTTCATTTGAGCTAAAGTATATGTTTGGCCACTATGTTATCTGAAGGGGAGTATGGATGCATCCTATATCTCTATTCAGTTACTGGATTATCTGTTATATGATATGATATGTTATGTTTCTGGGCTCGTGTTGGATTACTGTCCTATCTATGACTTCATGCGAAGCAATACATTCAATCATAATAGTCGGCACTTTATGATCACCTCGCGTATATTGGCCTCGCAAATGCCTAGGACAATTCCTCCGTTCAATATGTGTAGAATATAGGCTACAAAGCATCCCCGGAATGTGACGTCGTGGGAAGTCGACTTACGTAAAAACTCTTGACGATATAAATGAACGACCGCATCCGTTGAGAGTTATTCATATTAGCTTTTTCAAAGTTAATATTTCATAAACTTTACGTTTTTACCAAATCAATCCCGAATCCAAAGCAACACCCACCTACCAAACGGGCCCTTAGTTGATAACCCGAGCAACGACCGGGTAATACTCTAGTTCTTTTTTAGTTTCAAATACAATAAAATACCTATATATACATATATATTATATATATACAATAATACAATACTTTTCATATACTGTATACTAGGTAGTATTAATTAATTTACTTATACATCAAATTATACCCTATCACCGATTCATCCCGCCCAGACCGATTACAACCTACAAGGTGGTTGACCGCCTGACTACTGATTCGCGATTTTAATTTGCAACATTGAATATGAACCTTTTGATATGACACTCTGATTATGATATGATATCTGACTCCCAGTTTCAAACCCGAGCCATTTCATTATTATTCATAGGGTTCCATGCATGTCCGTCTCATTGATGCACCAATGGCATATATGACTATAGTGTGGTTTACTGTCCTACATCTCACTTTATCTTTCGGGTCAACTAGATGCGGATACGCTTTAACAAACGTAGACCACGTAGGATAAATCACGTCTGTAAGAAAATAGCAACATTTTAAATAACGCCCGCGTAAAAGAAATGAACTATCTGGAGCCGCTCCATTTCGGGTAGTAAGATACAACAGAGAATGATTACTTCAACACATTGATAATGTTGTTTGACCCGGGAAGTCGGAAAAACGAATGCCAAATATAATTCATTTTTAGTTTCACATACAATAAAATACTTATATATTACATATATACAATAATATACAATACATTTCATATACTATATACTACTATTAGTTAATTTAATTATAAATCTAATTATAATCTAAAAATTAGGGGAAAACTTACACACCCACCACGTTCACATAAACCCGCTTAAAATTTTTGGGGAAAATTTCAGATTAATAAATTGATTTTGGCCTGCGAAAAATCAAGCATATCTTTTCGGAATTCAAGTATTTGATTCGATTTTATTAATGGAAATCGTTTTTCACAGACGGTTAAAATCTCATTTTTGGTTTAGGGTTGTATGTGGGAAGCAAAACAAGGATTGTGGGTTTTCACTTTTGAATGAAGATCTGACTCAACAGGTAATGCAAACCTCTCTTGTTATTATTATTATTATTATTATTATTATTATTATTATTATTATTATTATTATTATTATTATTATTATTATTATTATTATTATTATTATTATTATTATTATTATTATTATTATTATTATTATTATTATTATTATTATTATTATTATTATTATTATTATTATTATTATTGTTATTGTTATTGTTATTATTATTGGTATTATCACTGTTATACATTGTTAGTGTGGGAAATGGTTGGTTCAGGTATGTGTTTGGTTGACCTCTTGTGATGAGTATCATATGTGATCATAAGTGCTGCTTATTTGTGATGGGGTACAAGTTGTATTTAAGTTGCTCTGTTTAATTTAAATGAATGTTGGTATACCTGTGTAAAGTTGGGTCAAAGGATTTGGGTAGTGATAGTGATAGTGATTTGATATCAGTTTCTAGGTAATGTATTTCATTCAGTAACATGTAACAGATACTGATTTGATTTCAGTTTTGTTGTTCTCAAACGACTATTGTTCTTTGCAATCTCATAATAATTTTATTTGTTTTGTGCACCAGTTATGGAAAATAACAGGATGCAACGCCAAATCACCACGAGAAATACGAATGATTATGAAATGTCCAGAAGGACAAGGATTCAAGAAAACCAACAGAGATTACAAGCTTTGGGAGTGAAAAATATTGCTAAGTCTTTGACAAGTCTAGTAGAGAGTGACAAAAGAAAGAAAAAGAAAAAGAAACCAACGGATACCGGTGAGAAAGATGCAGATTATATGTCTGGTTCAGACTTCCATCTTAATGCTGAGGAAGATAATCCAGAAGAAGCGGCTACACAAACAAATAAAAAGGTACGAATAATAAATTTGGCTACTATATTTTCTTTATGTTTGTTTTCTAACAATTCTACTTGCATGAAACAGAATCGAAAATACATTGCTCCACAGTCCATGACTAGATATAAAAATTTAGCAAAAAAACGAATGAGTGCTCCGAATGTCTCCAGTTGGCTAACATCTTCAGAATCTCAATCGCAAAAGGGACAACAGATTGATACAGGGAGGGCAATACGTAGTAGGGTAC
This sequence comes from Chrysanthemum makinoi, assembly GCA_910596185.1. NCBI lineage: Eukaryota > Viridiplantae > Streptophyta > Magnoliopsida > Asterales > Asteraceae > Chrysanthemum > Chrysanthemum makinoi. The sequence continues at coordinate 92,124,203 of OU343216.1, read as the reverse complement.
AGGAGTCCGACCAAGTCCAAAAGATAAATGATAAACCAAATTCTGTCAACAGAGGGAGATTAACTGCAACTGAGATAAACTTAGTTGCAATTGACAACGATCAAGACCACGGGGAGCGTGACTTGAGATCTGATGGTAACTATACATAAATTTCAAATACTATATATATGATATTAAATTACTATTAAGTGTATATTCAGTTAACTGTTTTCGGTGCTTACTTGTTTTTTTTTGTTTGTTTGTTTTTTTTTTTTTTAATTTTTTTTTAAAATTTTAATATAGATAACAATGAAGACCTTTATGATGTTGAAAATGATGATATCGAAGACATACCTATGAATGAAGATATTGAACAACAAGCTACTTCAGAAGATGATGTAGATAAAGACATGGATGATTTGGAGAATGAGGATGATTTGGAGAATGAGCATGATTTGGAGTTTGTGAATGATTTAACAAATGACGGCGATGATCTACTCGGAGAAGAGATTCAAGCTGAGCATTCGGAAAATGAAGAAAACCATGTAGTTACACAAGCTCGAAATGAAACAGGTTAACATGGTCTACTTGATTGCATCGTTTTAAAAATCATATATCATATATTGTGTCATATAAGAAGAATATATAATAAAGTTAAATTAAAACAAGACAAAATACAACGCTAAGATATTGCCTCCATTTCGAATTATTTAGTATTTTAAATGTATACGTATCTATTGTAAATCATGTTCACTTTTTGTAGTTCGGATTGTAAGCAAAAGAAAGAGAGGACCAACACGTATGGCAAAAGTTTGGGCCCAAGAAAAAGGGGATAGAATTCCTATTTTAGTTAATGAACACGGACAACCTATTAACGACAAAAGTAGTCATCTGACTCATTTCAGGGGAACACTTTCAAGGAGTGGAAAGTATTGTCCGATTTATAAACCATGGAATAAAGTTGACGAAAAAAAAAAGCTTTGCTTGAACTCTTAAAGGTACACAATGTTAAATTTGTATGTTAATGAATAAAGTATTTGTTTTCTAATGTGAGCTATTACATTTTTAGACAAAATTTGATATTCCGGAAGCTGGAGAAAAATGGATATTGCAATCATTTGGGCAGAAGGTGAAGAACTGGAGGGCAAGAGTTAAGGAACACTACCATGATCCGTCTTTGTCAGTTAAGCAACAAATAAGATCTAGGCCAAAGCAAGTGCAAAAAAAACAATGGAAGAAGCTTGTGAAGTATTGGAATACAGAAAACACTAAGGTGTGAAATAGTATTTCACTTTAAATAACATTAATTAATTTCCCATTATGATATTTTACTTTCATGCTGCAGAGTTTAAGTGAAAAAAACAAGGCGAATCGGGCAAAAAAGAAGATGATCCAAAGAACCGGTAAAAAAAGTTATGCTCGCAAAAGGGAAGAGTTAAAGGTAAGTGTATGGAGAAAGTGGGATTGTTAATGTATCCTGTGGATATCCACTGTTAATATTCATTTTCTTTTTATTCATACAGACATATTTGGGACGAGATCCAACTCGATTGGATCTTTTTAGTGCATGCTTCTCCATAGATGGAAATACCAAAAATGATGACACTGCAAAAGCGATTGTAAGTAATATGCTTTTGTGTTTGCAAAAGTGTATTAATAGCATAAGTTAAACACAATATGCTTTTTTTTGTAATACATGCTTTGACTATATGTTGTTCATGTTTATATAAAATGCAGGATGATATGAAACAACTTAGTGATAATCTGCCCGAGGGTTCGATTGATAATCCTGGACCAGATGATATTTTTTTTACAGTTATGGGTAAAGATCGAAATGGTGATGCAGGCATGTATGGTCTAGGTGTTCGTGCTTCTGCTGTTTGGGGTGTAACACCAAGTCGTTTAGCATGTCATAGAGAAAACAACGAATTGAAGTCTAGAAATGGAGAACTTACTAGTGAAAATGAAAAGTTACGAGCCCAGTTATCCGAGAAGAATGGGTCGACGGATAGTTCCATTGTTCCACCTCTTACATCACAAGATTCTCCTGTTGTAACCAATGAACCTCCACGCTTACGGGTATGTTTCTATTATAAATCGTTCCTTTCTAGTTGTTATAGCTTATTTTATCTTTGATAGCTAACGAACCTAGGCTACAAGCTTATGTATCAGTATTATGATTTAGATTGCTAATTTGCCTTTTAAATTTGTTAACTCAGTTATTAAGGGGTGTTTGGTTCTGTGTTGTTTCAACTGTGGTAGTTGCCTTTTCACTTGTTTATCTGCACACTATGACCTCTAGGTGATATTAGAACTAGTAAAACTATAAAACCAATGTTTCAACTAGAGAAAGTCAAAATCAAATTACCTTCACTCTCACACTCCACTGTTGGGACATGTGAGGATCAAATCTCGCCCACTTGGTCTAAATCTTGTTCATGTATCTAAAATTAGTGTTATCATAGCTTAAATAATCATAATTAGTGCATACGGATCAAACAAGTTTCATTAAAGTCAAAGTTTAAGTTCAAAATCAAAAAGTCAAAATGGTATGTTAGTCAGAAACTCAGATCTTGGGAGAATTTTTGTGAATTTTGTGTTGAGATACAAGTCTTGAGATTTTTACATGTTGAAATTCCCCATCTAAGCTTTTGAATCCCACAGTTAGCTTATTTTTATGATTTTTTCTCTGGCTTAGGTGATAGTTCAAAGTGGCCTGCAGGGCTAACCATTGCCCTGCACCAGGGCATCAGCTCCACACCTGCAGTATTAAACTGATCAATTTTTAACCTCCTTTGTATACCCCAGCCTCCATACCTGTAGTATTACATCTGTTTAACCTAATACATGTGTCTTGACTATAAATTGATAAATGTTTGTTGAAAACTGAAATCTAGGTCGGGGATGAAGTTTTCCTTAAAAGCATTCTAAACTCAACCGAGACTGTAGCAAAAGGATGGGTGAGGATCTTGAACCCAAATGATATAGTTGGTGGTACAGAGATTGGACGAGGATGGTGTGAGGTAAACGTTCAAGTACCAACAAAAAGAGATGAAGTGTTGGTGAGACCCTATGGGTTATTTGCCACAATTGAAGACTGTGTTGGTGCAACCATAGCATGGCCTTGTCCCTTTATCTCGGTATGTCTTTGTTAATCTTGTGATACCAATAATTTTACTAACATGGAGCTTAATGCTTATACATGGGTGTTTATTTGTAGGTGGTCCGTGAGGATTGAGAGAGATGATGCATGATGACCACGGACTAAGCTTCTTGTTGCGTTAATTTATTGTTTAATGTTAACAGACTTTATGTTAGATTCCGTCTACCTTATTTATGTTTAGTGATTTTGTTATGACAATTGCTAATTTGAAATACAATTTCGTTTTATTCATTTAATATTTAGTTGATGTTTTATTCATATCGTAATAATAGAGTGTGCATGGTGAAAATAGCGTCCTATCATATGACTTGTTCGGACTTTGAAAATAGCGTCCTATCCTATTAAACTTATTAACCGTCCTAACAATTAACTTAACATTGTAAAAGTGTCATAATATGTTGTTATTAGGACGTTATTTAGGTTGTTAATAGACATTTTATACGACCAAAAAATTGGTTTCATAATCTTCTTTGAGATATTAGAACCCTTTTCTTGGTGCTAAAATAGCTATAATGGTATATGATAAGCGTCCTAACAATTATCTTTTAAGTACGCTTGTATGTGTATCAAAAGATTAAAATTAGGTAACAACGTTTTACAACATTGTAAAAGTGTCCTAATATGTTGTTATTAGGACGTTATTTGGTTGTTCATAGACATATTATGCGACCATAAATTTGGTTTCATAATCGTATTTGGGATATTAGGACCCTTTTATTGGTGTTAAAGTAACTATAATGGTATATGATAACCGTCCTAAGAATTAACATTAAAGGACGCTTGTATGTGTATCAAAAGATTAAAAGTAGGTTACCACATGTTAGAACATTGGAAAAGTGTCCTAATATGTTTTTATTAGGACGTTATTTGTGTTGTTTATAGACCTAAAATGCAACCATAAAATTGGTATCATAATCTTATTTGAGTTATTAGTACCCTTTTCTTGGTTGCTAAAATAGCTATGATGTTACATCATAAGCGTCCTAACAATACTTTTAAGGACGTTTTTATGTGTCTCAAAAGATTAAAAGTAGGTAATCACATGTTAAAACATTGTAAAAGTGTCCTAATATGGTTTTATTAGGACGCTATTTGTGTTGTTCATAGACATATAATACGACCATAAAATTGGTTTCATAAGGGTTAGGACGCTTTGGACCTATTACAACCGCCTTACATGAAACGCTTTCATCCTTGGTCCTATTAAATGAAAGGTCCTAAAAAGTACCATTTTATGACGCTTATGGGGGTCCTAAAAAGCCACTTTTCTTGTAGTGAAAGATCAAGATAAGGATAAAGAGCCTAAACGCACAAAGAAGTCTGGTGAATCATCGTCCATTCAGTACTCAATGCCGCCTCCACCACAACGGACTCCTTCTCAACAAAGATCTCCTCCTCGTTCTTCTGCAGATAAACCTCATGATTCTGAGACACCTCCCCAGACTCAGAAAACCGGTGACCACTTTGAGTATACGGGGGGTGACGATGAAGAATATCATGAGCCCCAACAAAACCCGCCTCACCCGACAAAGTACAGAAACCAGAACCCTCATCTAGGCCTAAGAAACAGAAGAAGAAGGCGCCCAAGGCTGACGTCGTATCATGGCTAGATGAAGATACAACAGAGGAATTTGAATGGTTTTCTACACTTGTCAATTCCACTCCCTACCCTGCTGAAGGTCAAGATCTGGTAGACAGTAATACTTTGGAGCATGCTAAAATTCTGCAAGAAAAGTTCAACGTAAAGAAGATGACGAAATCTGAGTTGCGGCGAATCAAGAATGAAGCTTTTCAATTGTGGAAAGATAGCTCAGAAAGTGCCATCGAGGTCGAATATCACCTTGATAACATTGCTCGAGCTATTTCTAATAACATGGATTGGCTCAACCCAGAAGCAAACATCGACTTTACGAAGCGGGACAACCCTCCATATTACACCGACTGGTCTAAACCACTACCAACGATAGGCCAACCAGATCAGCCTAGGATCCCATTCAGATATTTCTTCAACAAAGACTTGGAATTTCTTCTTCACGGTGGCGATGGTTCTAGGAAATACGCTACATCCCTGACACTTCCATTCCCAGCAGCCGAATACTCAAACTGCATAGCTATCGAGGAAAGAGCTAATCACTTGTTCTCAAACAAAGTGGAAGCATACGACCGAGATGCAATGTATGGGATTCATCATTGGCCGGAACGCCGAAGAATCTACTACAGAAGCTGCCAGGTACAGAAGTCTCAACATGTAGTGCTCAGTACTAAAAACATCGTTGCCATCAAACACGTTGATCTTTCGTCTAAATGGGACTACAGGTATCTAAAGAATATTGTGGTCAAGAGACAAGACGAAAGGGATTATGCATTCTCTGAAGCTGACTTTGAGAATTTTTCTATCAATGACATCGAAGACATGTACCTTGCCAAAGTACAGGGTCGTATGAGACAATTCTCCACTTAAGTACAACGTGAATTCATCAAGTCAGTGCTCATCTTCATCAGACGCATAGTTATCAAAGAACGTGTAGAAGATCTCCAACAGGCAGTTGAATCTTATCATACCCATGTAAACTTCACTCCACCACAACTTGATCTTCCCGATATCAACCAGCTCTCACAACTTACACTCATCATCAAACCATTCGGCGTCGTTTACCGCAGTGAACTTCAAAGAAATTGCTTGATGGCGTGCAGAGACCTTCACAAGTTTGGAGATCACACTTTGAAGTTGGTTAGGGATGGATTGGCTTATCGGTTGAAGGATATACATCAGAAGATTGGGTCTCCTAAGCGATGGAATTCTCAGGATCGAATGGATGTGAAGAGGATCATCACGATAATTGATGAACGGTTGTATAGAAGGGATCAGTTCAGAAGATTGGAAAGCTATGTTGGTGGTCGACCCAGGAGAAACATCATCGGTTTTCAACGCCCGATTGACACTCCTGGCGACATCTCTGGACTACCTGGTACCCCTTGAACTGCTTCTTTCATTATAAATTTGGATGTATGATTTATTATGTCTATGGCTTGTGCACACATTTCAGTGTACAACCCGTTCTTGTAAATAAAGGACCCTGTGCCACAATCCTTATAAAAGGAGCGAAAGCTTCTTACTTTTGAGTTAAACCTATCAAACCTTTCACTTTTCAAGGTTTTGCTCAAAAGAACAAGTACTTTCCCTTATGATTTTCAAAACCTCAACTGTTTATATCACTCGTTGAGGGGGAGTACTTGACTTAAAACTTTGTTCACAAATTGTTCACAGTGGTCATTCTTCCCGCAACACTCGAAATGGTCATATTTATTCTCAACTCTTCAAAAATAACATTTTATATGCCATTTTTGAGGGGGAGAAAAATACGTGATAAGAAATATGTTGTGTTTTGCTATATGAACTCTTGTGTAAAAAGACTTTAACCCAAGAATTGACGAGATCTTAACTGTCAGTAACTCGAAAAGACTTGTCCGGGACGGGTAATAATTTCAAACTAGTTCACTAGTGATGTAAACGTGTCTCGCAAAGGACTTGTCCGAGTAGAATGTACCATTCGAGAAACTCTTGGTAGACAGGAACCTTGACGGGTTTGACAACCTTTCGGGGTTGTCCACACCTTCAAGATAGTTATTAGAGCTAGATGTCACCTAAAAGCTGACAATGCAACTCTTTAACTATGCCACGTAACCATGTCTCGCGGGGGAATGTCTATCTTGAGTTGATCAATTCAAAAATGTGCGCGCTCTTTCCTCACTGTGTATTTAACCGTTAAAACTCTTAAGCACATGTGGAGGGGGAGTATTTATGCAAAATCTCATCTCAACAGTGGTTCAAAAATGTTTTCATTCATAAACACTGAGCGAGATTTTTTCAAGTAAATGGTTTTATGGCAACATAGGTTAGTCATGGAGTTATAAGGTGACTAAGGTTAGGAATAACCGTCTTATGATCCGCCTGAGCCGGAGGGATCTACCCAAGGACACTACCAATAGTTAGAATTTAGAAGTCCTTAGGTATGATTATAAAAAGGAGAATTGAGAATCGGAGAAAGAAGGAGTTGAAGAATTAAAAAGAAATGCAAAGAAAAGGGTGAAAAGAAATAGCCCTCCAGATTATTCAACTTAGGGCAGACACGGGGTTCAATTCATATTCTACTGGTTGTCACTAGATGACACCGGTATTGAAGATTAAAAGTCGTCATGGACCCAAGGACGCATGCACTAAACCTTCTTAACCACTCAAGCTTCTCTCAACAGAAGCTTGTTTCAATCTCACAGGGAACCCTACGTAAACTATCAGCTTTCTCTTAGAGATTACTGGTATAGAAGAAGGAGACCCTCTCCCTAGTCTCCGCTCAGGAAAACCAAAATGCACTATTGAGTCTAGAGCCACGAGATTCATCAAAAGATCTCTTATGTACACTTGACATTTCATCACTTGACGTTCAACAATAAGAATTTCAGGGGTACATTATCGAGTCCTTCACAGATCTTAGCAATCTGTCGAGAACATTATGAGAGGTTCACATTTGTGATCCTCAGTGATTGAATGGAAACTCCTGCCAGGGTCAACATCAAACAACCCTGATAGCAGGTCGCTTCGGCAACTCCCCGTGAATTGCGCTTAGTGGTCTCAAACGGTCTACAGTCGTGAGGTGATGCTTCGGTGTACCTCAGCGACTCATCTGAATCGTAGGTGTACTTCGGTACATCGTGTTATCTCACTTGTGGGACTCCGATTCAGGAACGGCCTTTGTGAGAATTAGAGTTGTGTTTTCACACTATGCTTTTAACGCTCTCGAAGTTCAAACTTGTAAGTGCCGGAATCCGCTTATTACTAACCGTTTTTTATGTTTTCTTCTTATGGATGCTCTGGAGTGGAATGATCGTGCAGATTCTTCTCATGCTCACGCCAACATCATCACTAATGGAAGTTCTATCCAAAAGCAACACAACAGTCAGAATGATTCTTCGCCAAACCAAAGAATCTATAAAGTTAAAGACATAAAGAACTTCATCAGTACTGATTTCCAACGTCAAAAGAGCGTGTGAGCATGTTGAAGAATGATGTAGAGACACTGGAGCAGCGAAGCAGACCTGAGGCAGAATTGATGCAGACAACAACAACATACTA
>OU343216.1:92088275-92109848 GCA_910596185.1 Chrysanthemum makinoi | reverse complement strand
GTTTTCCAATCAAAAAATACTAACGAATGCAATAATTTAGATGCACAAATGGATGAACTAAGTGATTGGGCAACTGCAAAAATAACAACCCGAATGTTAAAGAGCGCTCATTGGATTCTGTGGCGGGATTGAGATGGATAGGATTTACCAGGTCGATGATCGACAAAAAATACATATAGTGGATTTAGGTCAACGTTCATGCACATGTAGAAAATGGCAAGTTTCTGCTTTGCCTTGTGGTCATGTTTTAGCGGTTTGTAGAGTTATGGGAATGACGGATTGTAATCATTTGGCAAAAGCATGGTTTAGGAAAATTGAGCTTAAAGCTACGTACCAAGACTTGGTATATCCTGTTGGAGAAGTTTCAAGTTGGCAGTGTCCTAGTTACTTGCAAGTTGTTAAGCCACCACTTATGGCTAAACCCCAATCTGGTAGACCCAAGAACAAAGATCGTATTAGATCCCAAGGAGAGGAACCGGTACCAGTTAAGTGTGGAAGGTGCGGTAATGTTGGACACACCCGACAAAGTTGCAGAGAAACATTGCCAAAGAAAAAAGTAAGTTATGTATTGTTATTTAAGGCTCATTATTTAGGATACAGATTATTAACTCATAAATTGATTTACACAATTTTTAGGCAAAGCTACCTGATAGAAGAAGCTCACAGCAAGCAATGCCAAGCTCACAAGAAGAACAAGTCTACTCACAAGCTGTTAATTTGGATGACCCATAGAGTGGCATACTTTAGTTATTTCTAGTGTGTATGGCAAACAACATTAGACTTTTAATGAAAGTTGCAAGTTTTGCGCTTTAAAAGCTGATTATTTGCTACATGGTTCAATTGAAAGCACAAACACAGTCATCAAACTTTCAATATCACAGTTAACAAACATAGCATACCCAAAAGCAACACAAATAAGTTTTTTGGCCAAAAAGCAACACTTAACAAACATAGAACACAATGTAGCTTTTGCCCAAAGGTAACAGGTCACAACAGCAAGCACACCTACACAAATATCTTGTGCTTGAAATAGAAACGGGCCATCTGTTCTCGATATGCAAGGGCTGTCTGGACGACATCTTCAACAACCAATGGCATCCCATGAGATAATCTGTTTAGAGAACAAGAAACAACAAATTAAAATCATGCATAAAGATAACCTGCCTTGGACTAACAAGTAATAGTTAACACATACTTGACTCACAAGTAACAGTTAAAATGACTCAAATATTTATACAAAATTATTTGCAGTCATGATGCAGGCATTAATGATGCAAAAAGGCATTTTTGACTAAAATAGTGACTAAAAACAATTTGATCCTACAATATATAAGGCCACAGAATTACTTGCATTTTAGTCACACATCTATAACAAAAACCAAATAACTAAAAAAAATGAGTGGTAAAAGAGTTACGTTTGAGCATAATCATGATGATAGGGAGTGGTCAATAAAGGTAGCAAGAGAGGTAATGTTTCATGAGATATATGAATTGTATGGACCAAATGTCTTTGAACCAAGTTACCGATTACATTTGAAGTGCTAGAAGAACTAAGAAGACAGATATACGGTCAGGAACAAGAAGAAGTTATAGAACCAAGTGGCGATGTTAAACTTAAGCAACCACATATGCAATTTGCCGGTCCAAGTAGCAGTAACACTATTGTTGGGAAGCAACCTAAAAAGAATGACAATCTAACAGGCAAGTCAACCATTTTGCACGAGTGTAATGATGATATAAAGAAAAAAGGAAAAAGAGAGTAAATGTGATTTCCTAGTTCCTGAAAGTGATGTGTCTGGTTACATGTATGAATATATGATTTATGTATGCAGTTGGTTTAAGTATCACTTAAACCAAATTTAATAAAACTGTTGTAACCAAATCTATCAATGAAATGTTTTATGCTTATGCAACACTGCTGGTTACATGTATGAATATATGATGTATGTATGCAGTTGGTTTAAGTAACACTAGGTTAATCATGTAAAGGTCAGTGGTATACTATATCATTATACTTCTATGCAAGGACTCCTAGGCTAACATGCTTGTGTATGAGTTAAGTACATGTTATGAATTCCAAACTAAGTAGGAAAAACACTAGCCTACATCATTTACCTATACACTATTAAAGACAACATTAAAGAAATAAGGCTTAAAACTATGTAAAAAACAAATTTAAACAATCAGGCTTCAAAAAATCACTAACATGTAAAGAAATAAGCAAACAAAGACGCCGCAATCACCAAATACCCCACCCTGCTTCGGGACGTTACGTGCATTCCTAGGGGATCGATTCCCTTGCTTGCAAACACATCAGTCTTCTCTAGAACTACCGGAAGCTTACACTCCAAACACCTCCTCATATTCAAATACCACGGACGAGTTTCAGGTTCTTGATATCCTTCACTGTCATAGAATGTAACGATTCCAGTTTTAATGACAAACTGCACTAGGGACCAATGTTTCTTGGGTTCATTTATGGGTATGAAGACCTACAATGTTTAAAAACAAAATTGATATAATCCACATAATTAAACTATCATATTCTAAAAGATTGGTTACCAATGAATACATGTTCCACATTCCTCCACGCAAATCGGTAAATATCATCGGTTGCATAAAACAGTGGCATTGAGTCTTGAAGTAGAAGCGTTGAAAAGTAGCAACTAACCATTGACCAATCTGCGGAAGATGGTTTGAAATACCACATATACCATACCCAAAGTTCAATGTGTTGTAGGCAATAAAAAGACAGAATTCAACAAAAACTTTACATATAGCGCAAAATAGTTTTATCCAAAATATACTGTAAATGGTTATTTTAACGTACCTCGTCAAGTAACCAACCTACACGCTTATCGTCAAGCCCAACTAAAGCATCCCGAAAGTCACGATCAACGATAACGTCACTATACCAAGGAAACTTGCAACGAGTTGCCCGGTAATCGAAACTTCTCCAACTCAAAAGTACATGAAATTTTATCAATACATTTGAATGGACGGCTTGGTTCCTAAACAAAACAGGATAAAGTTGAATTATAAGACTTAATTAAGCCAATATCTGATGATGTAGTTGCAGATTCATAAAGGTAATACCTCTTTCCACGGTTCGAGATCTTCACACCTTTGAATCATGAATGCATTAAGGACATTTGTACGTTTCTTTAGTGCATCCTTGCTAGGGACGTATAAAGGTAATAACTCCTCCCATGGTTCCATCTGCGGCCTGACCACGTTGACATACCTCCTCTTGAAAGTTCCACATCGTTGTAAAGCAAGTTTCATGTGACTGGAATTACTATGCTCTATACTCTTCATCCTCTTTTCTTCTTCCAAAATCAATTTCGTCCTCTGTTTCCTCTGCTCTGCCACCCTATAAATCTCAGACTTGCTTTTCAACCTTCACACAATCATCCTGCAATTACATAACAAAAATCGTTGTTATTGCCTAAGATAAGTCTTGAAAACAGTTAATCTATTCTTGAAAACATGTCTGTGATCACCTCGGATAAATCTTCATCGACAATTTGTCCACTTCAACGCCACCATTCTGTGTAAAGTTATTAAAGAAGTTATAATGAAAGGTACAAGACAAATAAGAATAATTTGAAAGTTGTAGAAATCAATTACCACATAAACTTTCTGAGAGAAATTATCCAAACCATCTACAAATCCATTGGCAGTGTGTTTGTTGGATGTTCGAATAGGCGAATCAAATAATTCAAAAAATCACCATCTAGATTACTACAATACGTCACCCGGATCACACTCCACGTTATCCTGTAACATGTGTGCACATAATTAACTAGAAGTATATGACAAGAAAAGATAAATATATATCTATATATGTATACCTTTTGAACAGATGAGGTAACTTTGTGCTCGTGTCCGACTTTTGTTTTCCGAGTAATATACTGCATCACAAAGTATTTTGCAAAACATGATAATTAGACATTAGTTAAATTGGGGCAGACGTAGAAAAGGGTTTTGTCGTGACTAACATGAATAATACTCTCCAGTTTGTAGACACGTTCTTTCAAACTCTTGATCTCTTTAGGTAGAATCAACAAACTGTCACATAAACGCTCCAAAGCCTTAACCCCAAGCATACAACTGCCTAAGTGGATGTGCCTCTCTATCTTTGTCCTTAGATGCGAGTGATGACAATTTTTAGATAATCACCAACCCCCCCCACCCCATATTCAACAGGAGGAGGTGCTCTTGGTGTATACCACTTAAAAAAATTTGACTTTGCTAAACCATTCTGATTGGCCCTCAGCAATATTGGGATATAGGTCATAATTTGGATTTTTTGCCTAAGGCATTTAAGATTACAAATAAACTTTAGGAACAAACTTTGGGTCTTTTTCCAATGCTTTATGGTGCTCATCCTTATGATTTATGTCACATTTCTAATGGCAGGTATAACTCCCGCCAGATGTGCTTCCCAAGCAAACTCATCCCAAGCATCCGATTTTCAACCATCCTTAGATATACATCATCAACAATGATCCTAACTCACTTAACCCATAAATATAACTTCCAAAGATAACAAAAGACAACCGTATTGAGTCTCATCGATAGTTTCGTGAAACGCCTTCATCCTCAATCACAGATAGAATATATATGTTTTAACATATTTAATCTATCTTCTCCGGAAATACACGATCACGAAAACTCGATATCACCCTCCCTAAACTTGCTAAACTGACCATCCCAAACTGAATGCGTTATGAGGCAAAATTCACTTAACGGCCAAAGTGTAGCAAATGATTGTTAACATTATAAATGAGGGGTAAATCATAGTGATCATTATCAGAGAAGACTTGCTTCTGAAGCATAAAATGTATAAGACCCTCTTCATTGTCAACATAATCCAAATCCAGCCACCACCCAAAACATGTCGACCTAAACAGTACAGATCGGTCCAAACCTAGTCCTGCTTTCATTAGTAGAACGTAATTGAGTTTGTTTCTAACATGTACCTCGCATGATATTCCTAAAGAGATTAAAAGATACAATAGCATCATCGGGGTCCTAGTTAACAAGATTATGCACACACGAAATAAGCTAAGAAGAACTTTTACTTATGTGCTTATACTTGCAATATGGGCTTCTCTAAACAATTCAAATATCAGCTTATATACATCAGAATAATAGGCTTATAACTAGTTTCACACTTTTCAAATAGTCGACCTAAACAGTACACTTAAAACTATAATTTGAACCAGTTTATAAACATTGTAGAATAGCATTGAGCAATGTTAATATATTTGCATGCGCATATGATTATGCAGACATGTATAAGCACTTAACCCATTTTCAAAATTGCTTATTTTCTTAAAAATTAGTCAAAAACACTTCAAAACAGTTGATTTTCTTGAAAAAATACCAAATAAGCACTTTAATAAGCACTTCAAAACAGCTTATTTTCTTAAAAACGGCCAAAAACACTTCATAACAGTTGATTTTCTTGAAAAAAAAACCAAATAAGCACTTTAATAAGCACTTCAAAACAGCTTATTTTCTTAAAAACGGCTAAAGAATAAATAGAAACTGATTAACAACAATAAAAGCAAGTAACCCATTTTCAGAAATAGCCAAAAGGCAAACACCCGCTTAGATCTAACAAAAAAAAAAAAGTTAGAAGATTACCATCGGTATCATGGTGGAATGAAACAATAAATTGAGTGTGTGATTATTGAGTGTGTATTTGAAAAAGTAATCGGAAAGTAATTCAAAACATAGATCGGATAGTAATTCAAATTCTAGAACGGATTTCCAGAAAGTTAATCGGATATCAAGGAAAGTAAAAAAGTCAACGCACCTTTATGTCACATCCTGGCCGCCGGTTGCGCAAGCCGCCGGTTGAGTAGCCGGCGGTTGCTCAATCATAGAAGTTATCTTGGGAAAGAGATAAGATATAAGGTGTGTTGGTAGTTGGGACACGTGTCGCATTTTTGGTGGAGCTGCGGAGTCGGTGGTGTTGCAAGCACACCATTTTGGAGACGAGTGAAAATTGAAAAAGTTTTACCAACCAAAAGATTTTGGCACTTTTTGGTACTTTTCTAAAAAAAATTCCTTTTTATGAGGCATTGATCCTCTGTGCTTGAAGCATAACTCACCTGACTCAGATTTATGATGGTAGCCACTGATTTGATCCAATCCGTTCAAATAAAACGAAGTTCTTTTGATTTAAGTCATTGCATCAAATCTAATGGCTCATAATGCCCCAACTTGAGTCAAGTTGTACATCTCAACTTGAGAGGATTTCATTCCCTTTTAAAGAAGACCAAATTTACAAATAATATTTTAAAAAAAATAACAAAACTAAAATTAATATCAAATGGCAAACTCATTTTGTGTGTATATATAATTATTTATACTACATATAATGCACGAGGGCACCTCACTTTTAATTTTAAGACATACAAGAAATTAAACACGGTTTACAACACTTTAATGCACTCAATTTTCAGAATTACAACAAAGTAAGCATATTGTACAACAAAATAAAGCGTTGTGTCATTTTAAAACCAAAATTCTATCAAACAACATTAATGCTATTTAAAACACTCCTTCATAAAAAAATTACAATCATTTAAGCACAATGCATAACAAATCTAAACCAATTTTCGATTTACAACAAAAGAAGTATATAGTGTACAAATAAAATAAGTATGATAATTTTAGACTTATTTCGACTTATAACATTAATGCTATTAAAGTGGTCAATGTTATTAATAACTATAATGACTACTACTAACAAGAAAGAACATAGTGTACAACACTTTAATGCACACAATTTTCAGACGCATAAAACAAGAAACATATAGTGACAACAAAACACCACATTAATGTTATTTAATGTACCAATTATTTAACCTGGTCAATATATACAATTAATACAGTTATTAAAACGCCTCTTACATACTAAATACAAATTATCAAGCATATTGTACAACCAAATTAAACACAATCCATACAATTTCACTCACTACAAATAATAACATATTATACAAATATTCAAGCCTAACGAACGCCAAATGGGCTTGAGCCCAAACGGGCGCGGACCTAACTGCTCGAGTTCCCAAATCTTACGACGCTATAAATAAATTTCTGATATCCGTAAATTTGTTGTTAAAAAGAACATAATAAACTAAAATACATTATTCATCGAAAATTTTTGTTTTAAGATACCCGCCGCTACGACGCGCGAATACCATGCTAATATATTAAACGTACACAGCCCAACACATTTACTACAACACACATTTGTAAAAAAAAAGCAAAAAAACAAAAAAAACAAAAAAAACTTATAACTTCATCTTCTATCATTGCACAGATTGAAAACACATACAAACACACTAACTTCATCTTCATCTTTATCATTTTTTTTTTTTATTTTTTCTCCCAACGATAACAACATTAAATGAGAAAGTGGGATTTTTGTTTGTATGTGTGTTTGTGTCGATCGTGCAGACGGAACAAATAAAAAAAAATAATAATAATAAAAAAATAAATAAATAAAAATAAAATCGATCGATTGATACACGACCGACTCACTACAATAAAGGCGTCCGATCAACATTACTGCGAATAGCCTTACATACCATATAATTCCATATAATTCCTATTAAAAGGAACGTCATAGATCATATAGAGGGTGTTTGGGATTGCTTATTTAAAACAAAACCACATTTTGAAAACCACGTTTACAAAAAGCATGGGATGAGGTCCAGCTCCAAAACGTCATTTTGTAGGCTATATAACTCAAATAATCACGTTTGAAATATGTTTTGCCAAACACCTAAAATAAATTATCTCCATTTACAAAACGTGATAAGCAGATAAGCAGGTCCATATCGCAACCCCAAACACCCCCATAATCTTGCTTTCTAACTACAATGAAAGCACTCATTTCTTTTTCAATAATGTCGATAAAAATTTCTCAAAAAGGTGACCCGGACCTCATATGGTGTGAACAATATGAACAAAAGCGAATTTTATGGCATATATATTTATAGTTTGTTAATTTTTATATATAATGTAACTTTCTACATTTATTATGTGGGTAACAGAGTAGCATATCACTACAATGATGAGAAAACACATGGTTCCAAAATGGGCCACTTTTGGTTTGATGTGTGAGTCATGACTTATATGCCATCGTCATCGTGATTTATATCGACATGATGTTTTCTTTCTAATTGAGCTTGAACGCTAAAGTTGCACATGCGTTTTGTATAATTGGAGCAACGTTTTTCACGATGATTTTAACTATTGTCTGATGTTTTCTTTCTAATTTTTCATTATGCAATGTCCAAACATAATTATAAATAGCTGTTATTATATCCTCTGGTTTTTCTCAAACACATTTGAAGTTCAACTTTTTCATTGGTTAATAAACGAGAAAATTGGACGTCGTTTTCTCTTTAACTTATTGTTGATGCATAATCTGGCTACGGGAGATTCAACGACTCTTTCAACCGTACTGTCTTCTCAGTCCCAAGTAGACCTGTCAACAAAGAGAACTGTTAGAGTTAAGAGGCCAGAAATGCCCCACCTCCTATTTCGGACAAGCAAGATTTATCGGCGTGATGTAATAATATATCTTGGGTTGAGATAACTCACATGATATATTAGGACATTGATTAGGTTTAGGCCGTAGAATGGGCCGCATCACGGGCCGACCATTCCTGGCCAAAGGACCATACGCCCACAAGCCCCCAACTCTAGTATGAGATAGCGCATGGCTATGTTATGCTAGACTTAAGTTTCAATGGCCGCAGAAAGTGAAAGTGGAACCCGATACTGCATCACGTAGGGCGCATCTTTGTACAAGAGTAACGCGAAGATGGTGCGACAGAAGACGTGGTTCAGAAGCAGAAAGGCCGCGGCGCCATAAAGAAAGCGACGAAGACGCTGCCTGTAGTAGTGCGCGTTGGGCGGCTACAAAAGTGCGCACGTAGACGCTCAAGGCAGCATTACATCCGTCTTTACGCACAACAGAGGACGCCCCTCCCCTCACAAAGATGCGCGAATATTTAAACTGCCTTGTACCGAGTTTATGCTCTACTTCCAATATACATGCGGCGCGACGGAACAAGTAGTAGTATATACTCAGTAGCCCCCAAGATTGATATGCTACTCATGTGAGCATTAAACTTATTTATTCTTCTAAAACACTGAATGCAAAGATAGTGATACGCCAGCGAATCGCCGCATATAAAACCTAATGAAGTTAAGCAATATATATAGCACATAGCATAAAAATATATTGCGACATAGATAAATATATAGCGATAAGAAAAGTGGCAAATAAGACTACGCGACGCTGCATCATTTTTTTAATTAATCAGGTTTTGCGTATAAAATAAAACTCGATGGATACCGCACTCGCGACTAATAGACGCTGATTGGATTTATCGTAACCGCATAGACTCAACATTTGCGATGATCGCAGATGTTTATACCACGGCCTTGTCCAAAGGCGCATCATGGCGATTGACTAGCATCGCGGGTATTCGCGCGTACGCCGCTCTCAAGCTGGATAAAATGAACGCACTTCTAATGCCGCAAGTAGATGTATCGTGGATCAAGGCTTGTTCGAAAGCGGGGTGCTGGCGCCAACCGTAAAACAGATCTCGCGAATTAATTAGCGCCTAAAAGATAAAATAAATTCCGAATGCGGATATTTTCTTAGGTCCGATCGTACGGATATTTCTTTTATGTGTAAAAGAAGAATAAAATATGCAATTTAACAATATGCAATTTAATTGAACGTACTTTAACGTAAATAATGATCTTTTTATCTAACGTGAAGATGCTTTTATTTGATCATAGATTTGACCATAAATAGGCCGACACGCAATATGCAATTCAACGTGATAAATGTTACCGATTTTAGGAATGTATCTCTACTTTTCGATAATACGAGAACACGAACATACTTTATTCGCACCCCTACCTGACCGTCAACTCTGTTATGCATAATCCTGGCATGGGCAGATTCAACGACTCTCCGCCGCAGTCGTCTTCTCTGCCCTAGAAACTGCCAACAAAGAGAATCCCTGTTAGAGGCTGACCCAGCCGTGTGCAATTCACCTCCGACGGTCAAGTTAGTATCACAGCTGATGTAGCCAATATATATCTTAGGTTGTAGATAACTCACACGTATATATAGTGACATGGATAGGGTTGGCGTAGAGAAATGCAAATAAGACCGCCACCACTCCATTCCCTACCAAATTAACACTACGCCCACACTTATGTTTTAGGAGTAGTCTTATTTACACCTATAATACATGTTTAAAACATAAATCACTTGTATAGTTATGTTATTTATTTTCTCTCTCAAAATTACCACAAATCATTTTTTTTTAAATTAACCCAATTGAATTATTAGTTACATTTGTAAGTATAATTAATAAAAACAACAATCATTTTTCTGTGTTTTATTATTAAGATTTTCTTTAATCGAAAAAGATAAAGTTAGTTGTTAACCACATCACTTAAGGCTACTTAAAGTTGGTGTTAGCATTTCTTATTTAAACTAGCAGGGTCCCCGCACGATGCGGCTGCGGGGTTACAGATACCCTGTAACTTTTTTCTTTGGCGAATAACTTATTTCATTTGTACATTTTTAGGAAGATACTAGCTGCTACAACGATACAACGATACTAGCTGCTACAACGATACTACTCAACCATTTTGCTCAATTAAACTTAAATTTCTTTTTAGGAAGCCTCAAAATTATAACCCACTTAACCGACACAGTTCTATGAAACTTTATTTTGTTTTACTTACATATTTTTTTTCTTATGTTAACGTACTTATTTAAAAATGAATAAGTGACACATTTTGTCCTTACAGATGTGAAAAGTAAATGATAAATGCACACAATAATGGTACTATTATATTTATACATATAACAAAGTGGACAAGTTATAAAAACCCCTCTTTTCTACAAAGGGCATCTCCTCTCCTTTTCAAGTGATTTTTTATTTTTTATTTTATATGGTTTTTAAGCACCCGCTAAATTTTGAGTCATTAAGTAAGTACTGATTTTATTACATAATTTTAACTAATGAGTGATTCTTATGGATGACATTCGATAAAAGTGGATGAAACTTTAAAAATCCGGATACACAACAAACACTTAATTCTCATTGGGTGAATTAGTTTCTTACAAATAATTGTAGTACAAATATTCATATTAACGACAGCCCTAAGGGCTGCCATTAGCAAAACCCTTTTTGTAATTTTGTTTATATAAAAAAACTATAAACCTGAAAGTACTAACATAAAATATAAAGTTTAATAAGTCAATCGCTAAAACTGCAGAAATACTTGTAAGAAACTTACAAAAACCTGCTTGACTGAAAACACGAATGTATTAAAAAGGAATAAAAGTACAAAACCCCTATTTGATATCTTAGGTATGGGCATCTGCCACTCATACTACCTGATACTTCACACACCCACCAATAATATCATTCCACCTTAATCTCATACCTCACCAAACTTTTCTAGTGCAACCACATTCCATATCTCACCTAATTTTATTTATTTTAATCAAAGCATGCATGCCTTCCATTTCCATACCACCAACCCATGCCAAAGTTCTTTCCATACCGAACTATGTTCCATTAAGAATCTGGGTGGTTTCGCTGACGGTATGAAGCCAAACCGAGGCATACCGTGCCCCATTGCCACCACCGTTAAAGGGGTTTGTATAGTTACCATAAACGTCTTACTCACTAATTGACATGGTCCTCCACTGTTTTGCCCTTTTTTTCGTCCGTCCAATTGCAGGAAATGTATATCGTTATTATTTGTTCAGAGTCACAAATTGTAACATACACTTGTAATCATGTATTTCGAGTATAAAGCAGAAAAACGAGAAATAAACCCAAAAAAAATGACACGAACAATTGATGAGAAAAGAAAATGGAAAATTTTTTACGGGCTTAAAAATACGACTAATATTGTGTCTAAATTGATGTGGTAGTGATTTATTCAAGATTTGAAAATGCGGGCCCTCATATCAATATGATGATGTCACTTAGACTAAAAGATTTATTAGAAAGATTCATACCCAAGTTTGAAAAGACTGGTGACATTTAATGATTAATGCGAAAAATGTATTTAAGACTAATGACAACGAATGCAAAAGCTTTTAAAGACTTTTCTAATGGTAAAGTTTCATCACTTTTACCATTGTGGATGCTCTTAAGTATATTGATTAGTCATGTCAATTAATACTCAAATAAAATTAGTTATGAGTCTTGTGTTCTCTAAATCCAAAAAAAGAATATAAAAGCATATTCTTTCTGAATCAACTTTTCATCAAATATTCTCAACTTTGAGAGGAAAAATCAAAAGCTTAGTTTATTTTCACTCTCTTTTGTCGTTCGCTCCAAAGAAGAAAATACTTGAGTATATGATAATACTTGTATATGATATTTTATGGGAAAATGCCGAACGTAGCACCAAAAAATATATTTAAAGTTGTCAAAGATATATAACTTATTTATATCTTATTAATAAACCACTCATTCTTGAAATATATTGCTATCCATACCAACAGAATGTACAATTACATATGTATTGTAAAAAGTACCTAGTTTTGACAACATTGTTAGGGATTTGATGGTGGTGGTAGATGGTGGTGGTGGTAGTTGTGTGGTGGTAAAGAGTGGTGATGGTGGAGGGTGGCGGTGCTGTTTGTGTGGTGGTAAAAGAGGGTGGTGGTGCAAATTTATTTAAAATAAAATAAGAGTGGGGAAAAATACAAGGGTAGATTAGTCATTTCGCATGGAGTTTGACTTTGACTAACGGGATTTTGTAACACTCGTTAACCAAAATCGCGAATTTGCATGAACACGGCCGCCTTGGGGTATTACTCGTAAAAAATCCAAACGTTACGTACATATCTAGCATAATTTTTTTGGTGACATTTCTCGCAAAAATGGCAAACATTAGGGAAATAATATGTGTTTACTCTATTTTTTTTCTTATGTTAACATACTTATTTAAAAATGAATAAGGGACACATTTTGTCATTACATATGTGAAACGTAAATGATAAATGTGTTGGAATATGTATATTTATAAAACCGTGTATGTCCGGATTCGAACTCGTGACCATGGGATTGCACACATTAGCGAATGAGAATCAAGTTAAGTAGTTAATGTATAATGTTTACGATTAAATATTACACAAAACCCGACTAACGATCGTTAAGTATTTAACGGAAATGGCTAACGACCGTTAAATGAAAAGTTATGAAAATATATTGGAGTAATATCTTAAATAGGTGGAAAGATATGGGTGTCCCTTATCTTGTCTATGGTGGCCGGCCTAGGGGGTTTTCTAACCCAAACCCTAACTTTTCCTCTAAGCTATTTGTAGAAAACTAGAAGGGGGGGTTAATAGTTTACCACCAAAACTTTGTTTTGAACTTATTGAAAGATCAATTGATATTGATCTTAGATATGTTAATCTAAATATGCAGTTAAATGCAGTGAAAGAAATAAGGAAAAGAAATGATCAAACCACAACAAGTTGTTTATAGTGGTTCTACTGGCCATGACTCTTTTCCTCGCCCTACTCCACCCCTCGAGTCTCACACTCGAGAGTTTAACTTCACTAGTCAACAAGCTCCTTTCACCGGTGGAGAAAACCTTTGCACTTCACTTACACTATTCGACATAAGCTAGATGTCGAGTTCTTTCCAAGGGTACAACCACTCCCACACACAATGTATTTTGAGGACTAAATTACTAACCACTCACACTCACAAGATTATGATGGTTTAATACAACAATGAAGTATGAATCAACACAAAGATCATACAACACTAAACAAACAAGACTTCCAACTTCTCGCTTGAAGCTTGAATGTGACTTGATCTTCTTTAAGCAAAAAGAGATCACTAATATGATATGAAACCGAGTTAGAAAGGTTGAGAGAAGATATGTATGGAGAGTATTTATAGAAAGGGATGAAAAACTACTTGGCTCGGGTTTTCATATTTATAAATAAAACCATCAAGAAAGATCCACGACCGCGACCTCTGTGGTTCCGCCAAGTGATTTTGGTGTCACGCCGGTCCGACAAAGAAGATACCAAAATCTTACAAAGTCAACCATATCTATGTAAGATTGTGCAAGATATGAAATGTACAAATCCACACAAAATATCTAATCTAAATCTTCCAATGATTTCCATGATGCATCATAATTGAACGCATATGTTGTATTCTATTTTAAATATGCAAAGATTTCTTAAGTAGTGTTTGGTTTTAAGAACCTAAAACATTCTAAAACTACTATCATACATAATGATTAGAGTCATATAAAGATATGACTAATCCTAAATATTTCTACTTGTTCCTTGGAAAGTCCTTTGGTTTTGTGATGTTTGGGAATATAGCCAAGGGTGTCTTTGTGATCATAGAATCTTGCGGCTACCATGGTTATTCCTAAGGACAAGAATTAATATGTTAAAAATGAGAATAAGTTTTAACGTTTTGGTTCTAGTGTGTGCCTATATGAAAACAATTTGGAGTTGCGGTTATCTCGACTCATTTTATGCACAAAAATGGTTTTAGTGGGGTGTTTGGCAAATACCATGAGATAACCCAAATGCTCCTAATTCAATGTGGCTTCATTTGAATATACCCGGGAATGCATATTAGTTATGCAATACCTTTAGTATTCAAGAGCATGCAAGTGATGAAAATCTAACGTTTCTATTTGTATTAACAATGAAAAATTGTTTTCCTACAAGTGAGAAGCTTTTCAAAATTTTTTTGACATGGGGTGTTTGGTTATTTGAATAAGGCCTTATATTCATTATCTATTAATTAGTGGGAAGCATGATTTGTTTATGCAATATGATAATGTAGTACCTAATTTCAATGACTAGTTATGCATTTTGCCAATTGAATTCATATTTGGTATTAAAGCATACATAAAACCCCATGTAATGATTTGTGATAGTTTTGTGCATAAATAAGAATCCTAGACTCAGAATTAAGAGATAAAATGTAGTTAGGATACTTACAATGATGTTATCTTCATTGATTAGTGAGTGGGAAGGTGTCAATAATGAGCTTGGTTTAAGTTTTACACGTTTTGGTAAAGTGGGTTTAGAGGAAGAAGATGTTTTGTAGGTAGCGTTTTGCTTATACGTAGACACCACGGACCGACGGTACCAAAATTTTGGTTCCGTCCGTGTTGTCGTTGGTGTCGTGGCTACAAAGATAGGGATACAAGACAAAATTGTTTTGTTTTGACTATTCTAATGTTTTGGGCTATGTTTATCCTACATGTTTGGTTCCATTAACCCTAAACCAAGTCTAAGAAGATTAAAAGGTTCTCGTTTAAGAGGCTTAGTTAAGATGTCGGCAATGTTGTCTTCGGAGGATACTTTCTCGATTGAAATGTTTCCTTTTTGAACATTGTCGCAAAGAAAGTGATGACGGATTTCAATATGCTTTGTACGAGCATGTTGAACGGGATTCTTTCTGAGATCGATGGCTCCTTTGTTGTCGCAAAGTATCACAATGTCGTTGAGATGAATTCCGTAATCTCCGAGAGCTTGCTTCATCCAAAGAGCTTGTTGACATGCTTCATTCGGTGAGACGTACTTGGCTTCAGTAGTTGAGATGGCTAAAGCCGTTTGCTTCTTTGCAAACCATGAGGTGAGACAATGTCCAACAAAAGTGCAAATACCACTTGTACTTTTTCTATCGACATAATCACCGGCATGATCCAAGTCGGCATACACTATGGTTTCTACACCCGTTCCTTTGGGATACCATAATCCTAAACACGTTGTTCCCTTAATGTATCTAAAAATCCTTTTAAGGCTTCTAAGTGTGATGCCTTTGGGTTTTCTTGAGAGCGAGCACATAGACAAACACTAAACATAATGTCGGGTCTACTAGCCGTAAGATAGAGTAGGCTACCAATCATTCCTCTATATTTAGTGTTATCTACGGATTCACCTTCTTCATCCTTGGTTAGTTTAGTGTCCGAGGACATGGGTGTTTTAGTTGGTTTGGAATCTTCAAGACCAAATTTCCTAAGCATGTCTTTTATATATTTAGATTGGTTAAAAATATGCCATCTTCTAGTTGTTTAATTTGAAGTCCTAGAAAGAAATTTAACTCACCCATCATACTCATTTCAAACTCGGCATGCATGATTTTAGAGAAATCATCACATAGCTCTTGACAAGTTGATCCGAATATAATGTCATCAACGTATATTTGAACAATGATAATATGTGATTCCTTTTTCTTGGTAAAAGAGTATTATCTACTAATCCCATAGTGTATTTGTTATCAATAAGAAAAGTCTTAAGTCGGTCATACCAAGCTTTTGGTGCTTGCTTAAGACCATACAATGCTTTCTTGAGTTTGAAGACATGATGTGGTTTCTCAAAGTCGGTAAAACCGGAGGTTGAGCAACATACACTTCTTCGTTAATAAACCCATTAAGAAAAGCACTTTTAACATCCATTTGAAATAATTTAAAGTCATAAGCACATGCATAAGCAAGTAATATTCTAATAGATTCAAGTCTAGCTACCGGTGCATAAGTTTCATCATAATCAATCCCTTCTTGTTGATTATAACCTTGTGCAACAAGCCTAGCTTTGTTTCTAGATACTATACCATTTTCATCCATTTTATTTCGAAAAACCCATTTTGTTCCAATTATAGTTTGATCTTTAGGTTTTGGAACTAATTTCCAAACATCATTTCTAACGAATTGGTTTAATTCTTCTTGCATGGCAATTACCCATGATTCATCTTTTATTGCTTCATTTATGTTTTCGGTTCAATGGTGGATACAAAACAAAAATAATTACTTTGATTTTGGGCTTGTGACCTTAAGGTTCTTTGATTAAGTTGTCCTATGACCTTTTCTAAAGGATGACTTTTAGATTCTTTGATGTTGACAATTTCTTTATTTAATGGTTCATCTTCCTTGTTATTATTAATTATTTCTTGACTTTCTATCATTTGACTTTCAACTAAGTCATCATCTACCAAAGGTGATGTCTTAGAGGGAGGTGGACTTTCGTCGAATGTTATGTTC
Organism: Chrysanthemum makinoi; assembly: GCA_910596185.1. Lineage (NCBI taxonomy): Eukaryota > Viridiplantae > Streptophyta > Magnoliopsida > Asterales > Asteraceae > Chrysanthemum > Chrysanthemum makinoi. The sequence continues at coordinate 92,092,730 of OU343216.1, read as the reverse complement.
AACGATTCCTCGACTATCATTGTTTCTTTGTTAAGGACAATGTAAGCTTTACTAGTTTGAGAATAACCAAGAAATACACCTTCATAAGACTTTGGGTCAAACTTGGTGAGATAATCTTTAGTATTAAGAATAAAGCATTTACAACCAAAAACTCTAAAATATCCTAAAGTTGGCTTTTTACCTTTATAAAGCTCATATGGTGTTTTGTTTAAGAAAGGGCGTATTAAGACTCTATTCAAAATATATGTAGAAGTGTCAACGGCGTTACACCAAAACTTTTGAGGAATGTTTTGTTCATTAAGCATTGTTCTACTCATTTCTTGAATTGTTCTATTTTACGTTCTACTACTCCATTTGATTGAGGTGTTCGTGGTGCGGAAAAGTTATGTGTTATACCATTTGTATCACAAAAGTTTCCAAATTGAGTTTTGTTGTCAAATTCACGACCATGATCCGTTCGGATCGACACAATTTTAACACCTAGTTGATTTTGAATTTTCTTGCTAAGAATTTCAAATTTATCAAAAGCTTCATTTTTGGTTTTCAAAAACAACGTCCAAGTAAACCTTGAGTAATCATCTACTATGACCAAAGTGTATAAGTTGCCTCCGTAGCTTCTTATAGCGGATGGACCAAACAAGTCCATATGCAATAATTCTAGACACTTAGATGTGGACACCATATTTTTAGATTTATGACTACTATGGGTTTGTTTACCAATTTTGCAAGCGTCGCAAAAGTGTTGGTCATATTTTAGTTTTGGTAAATTCCTAACTAGCTCTTTTGAAGATAGGTTTTGTATAAGTCTCATATTAGCGTGACCTAAGCGTCTATGCCAAAGAGATGAGCTATCATCTAATGTTGTTAGGCAAAGTTTGTCATTATATGTTTTATCTATTTTCATGACGTATATGTTATTTTTCCTAACTCCTTTAGCTATGGTGATACCATCTTTTAGTATTTTACTACCATTTTCATCAAATAGTACTTTATACTTTTTATCACATAATTGGCTAATACTAAGTAGATTAAATCCTAACCTATCCACATGAGCAACATTTTCAATAGTTAGGGAGTTATGAGCGATCGTACCTTTGCCAATGATTTTGCTTTTGAGATTGCTACCAAAAGTGACATTACCTCCGTCATACTCTTGGTATATTGAGAAGAGACTTTGTTGCGTCATATGCGTGAGCATCCACTATCTTTTATCCATTCATCGGGTTCCAATCCAACTTTCAAGCATACCTAAGAAGCAAATAACTCAAGCATTTGGTCCCCAATATCTCATGGGTCCGTTTGGGTTAAACATACCATTTATTTGATTCATGTATGGAAATGATGGGTAAGAGTTCCATGACATGTAATCAGGAGTTTGATATGGTCTAGGAAAGTTTTGATTCCAACCATTGTGTTGGTAGTTGGGTTATACGTTGTGGTTGCTCTTAGGAAAGGCGTTTGGCAAAAGGTGTTTTATATCGTTGTTGAGTAGTTTTTGATCTAAATTCATTTTTAGCAAGTCCTACTCCTGATGTAACAGTTGGTTTTAGTTTAACACTATCCTTGGTTTTCTTTGTTACTTTGACAAATTCGATGCGGTCCGATTACAAACATTCGTCTATTTGAAGTACCCACGGCACCATTTTTTCAACGGACGAACCCTTATTTTGGTTCCGTCGGTCCGTCTGCTCTATCTGCAGCAATTTTGACAGAATGTTCGTCCTTTTCGGCCATTTTGTTTTGACTCTTTGGAATTAATACTTCATTAAAACCTAGCCCATTCATGTCTCCTGGTGTTTTATGGATTTTAACTATTTCATCGGCAAGAGCGACGTTTTTGTTAAACCTTTTAAATTTAGAATTATGTTCGATTAGAACCTCTTGTGTGAGCTTAAGTTTTTCTATTTCAAGATTGAGCTCTTGACATGATTTACAATCATCGTCATTTGTTTTTCCTTTTTCAAGTCGTTTTGCTTTTCTTTTAACTCATAAACTTCATTTTCCAAAAATTCCTTTTTGGTTTTTAAAAATTTATTTTTAGTTATGAATTTTAGACTTAGCTCACACAATTGATTATATTGTTTTTGCAAAGTGTCATCATCAATAGAAGAATAAGAAGAGTCAGAAAGTACCTCGTTTGACTCATGTGCCATTAGAGCGATCTCTTCCTTGCTTGATTCTTCATCGTCTTCACTATCACTCCAAGCACCACTTACAAAAGCTCGTTGAGTTTTGCTTTTAGGTGGCTTGGGACATTCTCCTATGAGATGACTTGCATCACCACATCTAAAACACTTTCTTTCACCTTTTTTGTCATCCCGATCTTTTCGGAATGGCTTCTTTTCTCTCGAGGTTGTCTTACGAACTTTCCTCTTCTTCTAAAGAACTTCTTAAAATCTCTAACGGCCATGGCATATTCCTCATCTTCACTATCGGAGCAAGATTCGTCATCATCACTTGATTCCGTCTTTGCTTTTAGAGCAACGGATTTGATCTTCTCCCTTCTTCCTTTGATGATCTCCGAATCTTTCTCCATCACCATTTCGTGTACTTTGAGGTTACCGATTAGCTCGTCTAGTGACATTTTTGAGAGATCTTTTGATTCTTCAATAGCGGTCACTTTAGCTCTCCATTTGGGATGGAGTGCTCTAAGAAATTTCCCGACAAAGTTCTTACTACGAAAAGATTCATCAAGTGCTTTAAGTGATGTAATAATAGTATTAAAGCGAGCAAAGCCACAATCAATGGTTTCATCTTTGGGGATAACAAATTGTTCATATTGTTGAACAAGAAGATCAATTTTGTTATCCTTGACTTGTGAATTACCTTGATGTGTAACAATCAAAGATTCCCAAATATCTTTGGCGGTTTCACACATAAAAATTCTTTCATATTCTTTTCTAGGTAAAGCATTATAAAGCATCATTTTAGCTTCATTATTTTTAGCAACTAATTTCTTTTGTTCATCAACAGAAATATCCTTTGTTGTAGAACTAAAATCCCTTTAACAATAATAAACCAAAGATCTATATCTTTTGATTTTACATATGTTTCAAAGCGGTTTTTCCAATAGATAAATCCATTGGTTTCAAAGAGTGGTGGTCTTTGCATAGATTGCCCTTCTTTAAAGTTTTGAGAATCCATGGATCGTTTCAAGTTTATAAAATACAAGTTATTTTAGAAATTCTTGAGCAACGAGGCTCCGGTACCAATTGTAGAAAACTAGAAGGGGGTTGAATAGTTTACCAATTAAAACTTTGTTTTGAAACTTATTGAAAGATCAATTGATATTGATCTTAGATATGTTAATGAAATATGCAAGCAATATGTAAAGAGTAAATAAGGAAAGAAATGATCAAACCACAACAAGTTGTTTATAGTGGTTCGGTCTACAAGGACTCTTTTCCTTGCCCTACTCCACTCCCGAGTCTCACACTCGAGAGTTTAACTTCACTAGTCAACAAGCTCCTTTCACGTAGGAGAAAACCTTTACACTTCGCTCACACTATTTCCGACACTAAGCTAGATGTCGAGTTCTTTCCAAGGGTACAACCACTCCCACACACAATGTATTTTGAGGACTAAAATACTAACCACTCACACTCACAAGATTATGATGGTTTAATACAACAATGAAGTATGAATCAACACAAGATCATACAACACTAAACAAACAAGACTTCCAACTTCTCGTTTGAAGCTTGAATGTGACTTGATCTTCTTTGCTACAAAAGAGATCACTAATATGATATGAAACTAAGTTAGAAAGGTTAGAGAGAAGATATGTATGAGTATATAGAAAGGGATGAAAAACTACTTGGTTTGGCTTTGCTATTTATAGCCAAAACCATCAGAAGCATCCACGGACCGCGGACCCCTAAAAGGGTTCCGCTGTAGATTTTGGGTGCCGTAGGGTCTAACACAAGATATCAAATCTTTGCCAAAGTCAACCATATCTATGTAAGATTGTGTAAGATATAAAGAGTACAAATCCACACAAAATATCTAATGAAATCTTCCAATGATTTCCATGATGCATCACATGATGTCATATGTTGTATTTCTATTTTTAGAAATATGCAAGTACTTAAGTAGTGTTTGGTTTTAAGAACCTAAAACATTCTAAAACTACTATCATACATAATGATTAGAGCCATATAAAGATATGACTAATCACAAATGTAAATGCTTGAATGATGAAGATATTGTTTTGAAAAAGCTTGTTTTAACATCTATTAAACTTGACAAGCTTTAAGCTTTTATACAAAATAAATTTACTTTTGTCGTTAACAAAATTTAGGTAAAGATCAAAAATATAAATAACGTTTAATAACGATATTTGTATTAACACTATTGTACTCACTATATAAGCAAGGCTTAGGGTTAATGTTTTAGGTTAACTTTTGTGCACCTAATTAACCTTAAATCTTTCATTCTCCCTCTTTTGCATTTTAT
>OU343216.1:92045579-92085631 GCA_910596185.1 Chrysanthemum makinoi | reverse complement strand
ACAAACTTGTGATAACCAAGAAAGAAGGTTATGGGAAGACCCCAAAGATTGAAGAAGGGTCGAATGGGCAGTGGTCACTAGAATGGAATACACAAGTTCTCAAGACGTATGGCAACGAAGATACATGGAGGGACAAGAAGGATACACCAAGTGGATGATTTGACAATCATCAGGAAAAAGAAAGGATGGGCGTTTGAAGAAGCCTTACACATTAAGGGGGACATTGTTCGATTAATGTTTAAGACTTTCGTATATTTATTTAGAACGTTTATGTACTTTAGTTTGCTTAGGATAAAAACGTATATGTATAAATTGGTTGTCTAGAAAAAGCCTGGAAAACAGTGGGCTTGGGCCAAAACGGGTCAAAATGGTTTTAGTAAACCATTGTGACTCTTAGTTTATGATACGCCTCTATTAGGTTTATTTGTGAAACGTTATATCTGTTCTTGGTAATGTTTCACAACATATATATAGGAGAGGCAGTGTAGATGTTTGTATTCATTCCATACTTGATTAATATATACAACGTTTATACAATTTGTTGTTGTTTTTCTACATCAGTAAACATATCCCAAACACCCCTTACTGTTTCTATACGCCAAGAAACAAAGCAACCATGTCAAAGTTAAATCAATTTCCAAAAGAAACTTGGCCAAGAGGAACTCGTTTCCATCATATTTTTCTAAAAAAGAACATATATGTTGTTATTTATAAATATTATTATAAGTAAAATAATATTCATGCATACGCACGAGATTACAATATCAAAATGAAAGCATGATCGAGTTATTTTGATATGTAATTGAATCCACGAGATTATACATATTGAACAACTCATGTTATTCCTTTTTATGAGTTTATAGGTAAGGATATCCGGAGAAGTTTTTTATTATTTTTTTTCACAATATGCATCTATCAACAACTCATGTTTTTTCTTTTTATATGTTTAACCCGTGCATACATGACTTTGAAAATATAAGCACGGACTACCGTGATATGAAAATAAATATACGGAAACCAGTTTCTAATAAAGCTTTAAATAAGGATATCCAGAAAATCTTTTTTTTTTAATTTCATCTTTTAACTTTATCAAAGTCATTACGTGCTATTAAACACTTATATTCTATAAAACATGATTTTATTAGTTAAATTTAAACAACAATATCAATATCAATATCATAGCAGTTAAATATATTCAAATCCATCATCTAACAAAAATCTATACAAAATATTAATGGATATTAACACATAATAAAAACGTTTATGTAAAAAACCATGCATAATTATTAGTAGTACTTATATCAAAATTACTAAACATTAAACAAATCCAAATACTTATATTTCCGTAAATTAAACCAAACTTTTAAAATAAATTTGATTCATATGTAAATCTCGTGTGTGCACTATACTTATAAGTTATAACTAGTATAATTAAAAACATTATCATGAAATCAATATGGCCAAATGTGAAGAGAAAAATCATTGCTCATATGATTTTAGCTGAGAAATTGGTGTAATCTTGGTTACATCAATTTGTTTTGCTGAAATTTGCAACGAGATGTTATTGTTTAAAAGTGCAAATACTCGTGTGATATTGTTTTCCAACTACAAGGGTCAAACAAAAAAACTCTTAAATATCTATGTATATTTTCAGAAGGTTACCATTATCTCATTCAACACAATTTTTGCCAAGTTTAATACGCATAATTAAATAAGGTAAATATATACGTATATTCAATGGTAGGGTGATTTAATATAAATAAAACCCAAGATGAACACTTATAGTTCGTCCATTATCATAAACCCTAATTAAACCGATCCTAATACATTGATACAAAGCGAACTCGATCATCGGAGAAAACCATAATGTCAGACTATTGCATACCTTTAGATATCCAAGAAGAAATCATTAAAAGGCTTCCGGTCAAATCAGTGATTAGATTCACACCGGTGTCAAAACATTGGAAGTCACTGATCAATAGCTCTAAGTTTATCTCGGATTACCAAATTTGCAAAGTTCAAAAGCATCATCTACTTCTCGGATACAGAAACCATAATCATGGGCTAGAATATTTTTCAGTCTTAGATGATGATACTTTCCCCAAACAAAAGTTTTCTCTCACTTTGTTGAGATCCTTTCACAGGTTTTGGTTCGACACAATTGCATTCAAGTATGTGTTTAAAGTTTGACATGATTGTAGGCAATGTTTGTTTGTAATATGAATTTCGATGTAACAGTAAATATTAAAAGGACTTGATATTATTTGACAAAGTTCCTATGCTATATATATCTTGTGAAACGACACCATTATACATGAGTCAACCAATGTGACGTTTCAACAAGATAACCGTTTTACATAACCGTTTTTTCAATAACTACCATACCGGTATTAGCTAAACTAATGGTAACGTTTGGGTTAGAGTTTTGACCCAAACAAGTTCTACCCATAATGACCCATACGTTACATAATATAATAAGATGTCTTTAAAACAAGCATTAACAAGGTAATATTCTCCCTCCTAATGCTTTAATGCCATTGTCCACATTCTTCCTGGTTTTGATCTTCAAGTGATGATTTCAAAATCATCATACTAGCTTCCATGCTTTCATCTGCAACTTCATCCTTGCTTCCTTTGTTGGATTCTTCCATAATTGCATCCTCAGCAGGTCCTTGCCCATGCTTCGGTATCTTTGGTGCTTCGCAATGATCTCAATGCATCATCCTGTGGCCTTGATGACATCTACGCCATTCTCTTCCACATCATTTGGATTTCCTTGCACCCTTTTTGCTTCTTCATAATACACCTTAACCATACCAATGTACTCTTTGTACATTTCTTTCCTTGCCGAGAATGCTCATAGCCAATCCTAATATTCTTGCAACTTGATGCCAATTCTCATTGAAAGTGACATTCATAAATCCACCAGTTATCATCAGCAGTTTTATATAAGGCTAGTAAGTCAATCTTAATTGGCCCTATATATGGTGGTAATTCTCCTAATTCGTGTTGCTTTAAGAATCCTATGTAAAACCAGTCTAACATCTCCATGAATTTCCCATTAAACACTTCCCAGTTTGCATATACCAATCTTTCTGATTTCAATAAGTCTAAAAATGCAATAAATCTCTTGAAAGTGTTTACCTTCATGAAATACAAAGTCCCATTGATGCTTAGATAATCATTATCCACATAATCATGATCTTTGATTGGTGGCAAACCGTCAAGTTTATTACACAAGTCAACCACTTGTGAATGGTCAACCGTAATAAAATTTAAACAGTCTAAAACCAATGCAATTTCCCTTGGAATATAGTGGATTCCCGGGTCGTTAAGTCCCACGGAGGATTAATGGTGCTAAAAACGTTCAGGTGTCGAATGATCACTAAGGATAATGATCAGTAAGGATTTTGATTGGTAATTACACTACTGATTGATTGGAATGGATTTGGATACAGAATTATAAAGCACAACAATCAGATTAAACAAACTTAAACACGTACGTTTATTAAATTACGTAAACGTACAAAATAAAACGTGAGTTAAAAAAAATAAAAGACCTACAAATATGAAAATGATATTTTTACAAACCTAATAATAAAAAAAATTATTAAAATTATTTTTATAACTATTTATTTAATTATTATTAATTAAAAACTATTTTAAACTATTTAATAATACTCTAAAATATAAGAAAATATGAAATAAAGCTAGAAAAATGAAATTATGATTTAGAAAAATCTAAAATATTATAAAACTTATTTTAAAACTAAAAATATATTTTTTTACACTTTTTATCTATTTATTATTAATTATTTAATACTTTTAACTATTTTTAATTCTAATAAATACTAAACAAGCTAAGAAAATTATGAAATTTTTTATATAAATATCTTATGATGACAGAAAACTAAGAAAATTATAAAAACTGAAAATGCTTAATAATAATCTGAAAAGAAAAATTAAAAAGCTAAATTCTATTAAATAAACGCTATCACTATTTTTAAAATGATGTTTTGTGATTTTTCTTTTTCAAAACTATTTAACTACTGATAATAAGAAACTTTAATAAAGACAAAAAATTTTACAACTTAAAAATAAGCTATTTGAAGGCTTATGATCTCAACAGTGGACTTATGAGCTTATTTTGTTATTAAGCTCAAACAAGCTTCACAGTTGGAACAAAAGATGAAATAAGGTTCAAACAAGCTTAAGCTACTTAAATGAAGCTAAAAAGAACAAATATCAACACTGATAAGCTATAATGATCAAATAAGCACTTGTCCTAAACTAGAAAACCAAGCAGGCTGCGACCATTTCTAAAAGCAATTTTAGCTTATTAAATAAGCTTCAAAGCTCAAAATAAGCAGCGAGGTGTCAAGATGGTGGTGGGCTTTCAAAAAACCAAAGTATACAAGTTTTGACCAATTAAGCTGTGTGAGCTTGTGAAAGTGGCTTGCAAACAGATTATGGGTTACACAAAATGGGACAAAGTACAAGCTTGTTGCGACTTATTAAATAAGCTAGAAAGTTGGAAATTAAGCTTGGATCTTCAAGTCAGCTAGGTTAGCTTTCCAAAGAACCAAAATACACAAGCTATGGTTTACTAATAAGCTTTGTATGAGCTTGTGAAGAAGCTAGCTCAACTGTGCACAGGGCACCTTTTTGCAAAGTTGTCTAAAATAAGCTAAAAATTAAGCAGTTTATAAGCTAAACTGAAAATTATTAAAAATACTATGATTAATATGAGCAACTAAAGTTTATAATCCTAAAAGCTTAAGTCCTAAATCCTAATAGTAAGATCACAATAAAATTAACAAGTTTTTTCAAAAACTGAAATTAAGAAAATTTGACTTTCTATATTACACTAAAAAGTTGACTTTTATGAACTTATGATTGATTTATGGGTAGGTATGTTATAATAAGCTATAATAAGATGAATTTAAGCTAAAGTATCAAGTTATAAGCAACTATGATGAGTTTCATATATCAAATCTTAACAGTTAACTAGTTAAGTAAGATTAAAAGTATTTTTGACTTTTTCTCAAATAAGAACTAGTGTTTATGGTTTCTTTGGGTTATTAGATGCTTATGTGACCTGAACAACAACAACAACGGCACAAACAACCTCTATCCCAATTAACTCGACAAATCCAAACAACCCTTAACTAGGCTGATTTGAAGATTTTCAAATGATTTCAAAGATTGATACCATGCCACTGATTTAAGATCTTATAATATCATATATTAAGACTAAATAAGCATTAAACAGCAATAATAACAACATAAAAATCAAGAATGATAATTATGCTCTTATAACTGTCAAAATAAAATTCTTAACAACTACAAATTCTAATTAACAAACAACTTGATTTATTGTTTAATTTCACTTAACTACAACTAGGAAACATAAATATACAAAGCTTTAAGCTAATTAACAACTTAAGCGATTGAAATGCATAAAATGGAGCAAAAGCTTACAAGATGGATTCCAAGTGAAAAATGAGAACCAAGGATTGAGAACTCAACCTATAGCTTCCCAAGAAGCTCTAAACCAAGGGCAATCAAAATCAACCCCTGCTCCAGGTGTCTTGATCATCTTCTCCATGGATTTTTGATTTTCCAACATTTTTCACTAATTTATTTGTATTTTTGGTAATTTTTCTTTTTGATAATAAACTGAGTTTTAAAGGTTTCTAATAGCTTAAATAAGCTATATAGGAGCTTAAGTGAGCTTATGAGTCCATAATAACTGACTACAAACAACATTAAGCTAAATTGAGATTTTAAGCTTAAAAATGCATAAACTTGAAAATGATACTGAAAACTTGGAATTGATGATTGAAAAAAGATTTATATTACACTGAAATTGATAACAAGAGTACTTGAAAGCTAAGAAATACACTGAAAAGTTTAAATTAATAATAACGACTAAGGAAATTAAAGATTACACTAGATATATTCCACATTGCCTCTCTTCTTGCTTTATATTGATCTCTTTAGACTTCTTGTCGACCTCGATCATTTCCACTTATTTCCAGCCATTGGATGCATTGAATTCACAATAATCGTACATGTGGCATTTTGGCGGCAAAAGGTGTTTGAGCAGGTTTCTGCATTTAAAGAAGTTTGGGAGGATGTGGAGGTGGAGGGGAGTGGGTATACAGCTGGGGAGGTGAGGTGGAAAGGTGGAAATGAAAACCATGGTGGTTTGATGGGGTGTCTGGTTTTGGCGCGGTTTATGTGAGGGAGATGAATAGTGGACGTGGTATTTGACTTTCGTTGACCCGTTTCTAATAATACTTGAGGGGTTCATTTGAGGGGGGGTCAAGTGGGTTATGGCAGGGTTCAAGGTTCAAAGGGAGTGGGTTGGGCTTGGTGTTGGGCCAGCTGGGTTTGGGTAAATATAAAGGGTCCGGTTTGGTTTAGTAGTAGTATCACAAGGACCATTTATGTAATTCTAGCAAAGTTAAGGGGCTGAACCTGCCACTTTTCCAAAGTTAACACAAGGACCAAACTTGCCAAGTTTGAATAGTACAAGGACCACATTTGATTATTTTCACTTTTTAAATATCCGAGGACTATTTTTGACACTTTTTTAAACTTTAGGGACCTTTTCTGCCATTTGACCAAAGATTCATTCAAGGACCATTTTTGACAACTTAGAATATTTCAGGGACCTTTAATGATAAAACTCCACGTTTTTGGATTCCAGGGACTAGATTTGACAACTTTTGAAACTTGGGGGACTAAAACTGCCAATTATGCAAACTTGATACGTTTTTCATCTGATTTTGGTATTTTTGCATTTAAAACACATAAAACACTTATTTGTGATATTTTTATCATTTTGATGCATTTCTGAGTGTTTTCAGATGTTTTTGCAGTTTTAAATGGTACAAAAATGATGAGTATTTAGACACTCATCAATCCCCCACACTAAGATATTGCTAGTCCCTAGCAATATTTTAAGAAAACTTAATGGATTTGAATCTCTTTACCAAAAGCCATTACTTCTGGAGTAGCCAGTTGTTTTAGTTCAAGTAAGAACCTTGGTACAATGATAACCAAATGATTTTTGAGCAAATCACCGGTATGCGGTTTTGATTTGTCTTTACGAAGCCGTTTATTCGGACTATACTCTTAGATAAAATATCTTTGGTGAGTCGATTACCAATTATGGTTTTCCAACTGCCTTTACCACAAGCCATAAACTTGCGGGCTAGCCAACTCTTTACTAATTAAAGATATGGTGAGGTGAACACCATACAATTTTGGGCAAATTGCAAGCCGTCAACGGATTTGAGATATCTTTACCAAGAGCCGTTTGCTCCGGATTAGCCAATCCTTTTGTTTATTAGGCATGGCGGTTGATAACAGTAGTGAGTAAGTGCAAAACACTTACTCCAAAAAAAAATTTGGCCAAAAATTGTGGAATTGGGTGGTATAATTACATGATAAAATTCGTGAGAATTCCCCCCCCACACTAGAAATGAATATTGCCCTCAATATTCAAAGTACCGGCAGTTATGCGAAACATAGAAACGTAAAAGGGAAATATTACGGCCATTATTTTATTTTTGATATATACATTTTTTTTTTTAGTGAAAACTTATATACAATAGTGGGGGGCAACTCCCCCACACTAGGGTGGTAGAAAGTAGAAAGAAGTCAGAAATATGGGTGAAAACCCATATGTTGTGCTACTGTTTTTGATTACCGAGTCGCTAGCTTGACTCGATCCCCGCATTCATTGGTTCATGGGGAAAGCAACGTGGAAAACCAATCTCGATCAGACTTTCGTTCACAGTTTTAATAAATATATGAACATCATAAAGTTTCACACCGACGAGATACAACCGCGGTATTTGTTAATAGTAGAAACTATAAAGGATGATACCGGGGTCAAAGATGGTGTCCTCATTCCCGAAAGAGAAAAGGGAAAGAGCAACCACACCATTTGTGAAGAATGGTATAAATATGTGCATCAAAATGCAGGTCCATTCCTCATCAGTAAAAAACAGATCACCAATTTTGACATTTTTAAGCTTAGTCTTGAAGTTTGTATGGTGATTGTCAACAGAATTTCCAATAGGGAGGGTTGGAAACGGTTCTTCAATCAACAGATTTTCCTGAAAAAGGATGTCCCCCTCCGAATCAAAGTAAGTATTATCAATTTCTGTTGGAATCGACTCATCACTAAGAAAGGCATCGACTTCATTCCAAAAGTTGTCATCTTCCTCATTCGGAGTGAGAGAAGGGATGGAAGAGTCGGAAATAATAAGACTAGGAGATGATGGATCATTTTTGAGCAATTCTTCAATGGGAAGAATGTCTCCCATTGGATCACAAACATCATCATCCAATCCAGATGAAACTGAAGATAGTTTGGTTTCATCCACAGAGTTAACGAACTCGATACGATAAATTGATTCCGGAGGTGGGACAAGTGGCGTGCTCTTAGAGCTAGCAATTTCCACTACTTCCGATAAAGTCTCCGATTCTAGATCATCATCATCAAGAACACTCTTGACTTCCTTGGTACAACTTTCAAACCATTTGTTTGAACCAGGGTTGATTTTTAAAGCTTTTAGCTCGGCGTTTTGGTGACTCCTCTTAACCGTGAAATTTGAGAGTGTTGCATTGATTTTTTCATATTTTTGATCAATTGTGGCAACACTATGTTTGGATAGAGGTTTGGAGTTCTGGTTGATATTAAACGTGAGTTCTTCGTTGTCAACCCGTATAGTCAACTCTTCAGCATACACATCGATTAGAGCACGGCTCGTTCTCAAGAAAGCTCTCCCTAAGATGGGGGAACTCTAGGATCGCATCAAAGTCTACTACAACAAAGTCAGTAGGAAAGTGAAACTTTCCTACTTTTACCACGACATCGTCGGCTATCCCAAGTGGACGAGTTATGGTACAGTCGCTAGCTTTCGAGTGTCATACAAGTAGATGTAAGTTTAGGAAGAGACAGGTTTCTTCCATACGAGAGTGGCATGAGGTTAATGCTTGCGCCAAGATCGGCCAAGTGAGCATTGAACCATCCCAAGATCCACGGGATTAAAAACCTGTCAGGGTCTTCAAGCTTTTTAGGAAGCTTCTTGAGAAGGACCGCAGAGCATTGCTCATTGAGAGGGGTTTTAGCCATTTCAGATAACTTATCTTTGTTTCTCAGTAAGCCTTTAAGCGTGGATTCAAATTTGGGCATTAGAACGAGAGCATCAACGAAGCTTATATCAAAGTGCAGTTCATTGAAAATTTGGAAAAAATTTTCCATTTGCTCTTTGGTTTTGTCTTTGAGCTTCTCTTCATGCAATCTTGATGGGTAAGGAAGCTGACTAGACTTTTGAGCCGAGACGGAAGTCATTTCGGCTCGAATTAGTCTTCGAATTTCGGTTCGGACTTAAAGCTTGGACTACGAAGGTGGGGCGTGTCGCGATACCGTGGGCTTGAGAAATGCACCTTGTCCGTAGTATCCTTGGTAACTTGACTCATTACTCCGGTGGAGGCATTGGAGTCGAAGGTCCATTGTGCGTCTTACCACTTCCGGTTGTGATCGCCTTTGCATCGCCCCTCGGGTTAGCGATCGTGTTGCTCGGAAGTTTTCAGGGTTGATCATTTAAAGACTTCTTAATGTCAATCGGCTAACCAACAACTGTTCATTTCATCTTGGGATTTCATGAATTGTTTCAATAACTCATCGAGATGATGGTCAGTTGGAACAATGGCTTGAGTTTGATTAGGAAAATTCTGGCCTCTATTGTTCGGATTAGGGCCTTGATTTTGAAAATTTCCTTGATTAGGATTCATATTCCCATGAAATTGATTCCCTCAATTGAAATTGTTTTGATTAAGGTTTCCTTGATGTTGGAAACCTTGATTTGGTCCGGGATAGAAATTACCTTGGTTTTGATAACCTTGGTTCATTCTAGGTTGGTTCTTATTCCGGTTGGGCATGTTAGGATTCTGGTTAAAACCGGGTGGTCCCTGATAAGTATTAGCACGGTAGCTTGGTTCATTTTGAGGACGGTATTGATTACCTCCTTGATGTGAAGTACCGGCTATAGCATTGGCTTCAAACGGACTACCATTGGTGGTAGTACAGTTGTAGTATGCATGAGGGCCACCACAAGTAACACAGACCTCGACTTTCTTCACTTCACCATGTGATGGTGTCTGTGTGAAAGTAACTTTCTTTAGTTAGCAAGAACCAAAGCTGAACAATATCTCGTGAGTTTGTCAATATTAGCATCGGTGCTAGATGTACTCACGTGAGATGAAGTAGAAGGTCGGCATTAGACTGAGCTGATATGTCTTTGTTGGAAAGGGCGGACACAGGACTTGTTTTCTATGATTTGCAAGGCTTCTTTTGTGGTCTTGCTCAGGAAATTACCTCCAGCGGAGGCATTTAAAGAGTCTTGGTTAGTTTGGTTCAAACCATTGTAGAAAGTATCCATTTGCATTAACTCGGTAAAACCATGATGTGGACACTTCCGGAGCAACTCTTTGTAACGATCCCATGCCTCACCGAAGGATTCATCAAATCTTTGAGAGAATTTCATTATCTCATTCTTAAGACTTGTAGTTTGGGATGGAGGATAGAATTCGTTAACAAACTTAGTGACTAGATCTTCCCATGTCTCAATGGAAGCGAGGGGTTGTTTTTCAAGCCAATTCCGGGCTTGTCCCTCTAGAGAGAATGGGAGCAGAAGAAGCTTAATTGCTTCATGTGGGACATTCTTGTATTTGATGGTAGATGCAATCTTGTTAAACCATCGAATATGTGCATGAGGATCATTCCGCTCAAAACCATAAAATTGGCTTTGGGTTACAAGATTAAGCAACCCGGTTTTGAGCTCAAAGGTATCGGCCACGATGGCTGGGACAATAATGGCATCTCCGTAACCCTCGATGGGTGCTTGGAGAAGCTCATTCATCGGTTTGTATTCTGCCATTACGACGGGGGTGGTGGTACTAGGCGTTTCGATCGCGGCATGAAGGAGCGAGCGTCCTCGTCGCGGAATACTTGCAAGCTCGAAAGTGGACTTGTGGAGCTAGAAGAGCAGTCGCATGCACTAAGTTTAAAAATCATTTTCAAAACAAATCGAGGTAAAACGACAAGTGAACTTAACCAATAATCACAAATGAAATGGCTTCTTTGAAAAAGGTACACCAAATCACAAGGACACAAAGGCAAGTTTTGATCTTTAAGATTGGGAACTTATTAATGTTCACACCCCCAGTTGGTAGGTGTACTGCCTAGATTTGCGGTGGTTGATTTTTATGTATTTAAGTACCACAGAAAAGACGTAGGAATGGATTTGTGCTAAAGGTTTAAAAACTTTTGGACAATATTTTTGGTATCGTCTCGTTTAACCAAATCGTATCTCTTTAAGAATCACCTTAAAGAAAATACAAGATAGAAAACGTTACGATTGTTTTGTTGTTTTATTTTTTTTTTTTTGGTGTTGTTAACACTTTAGGAAAAGTGTTAATGAACTTTTTGATAACTTTACAAAAGGTGGTATATGTTCAAGAATGGGTCTGAGAATGCTTAAAACACGCTAAAGCCTCCCGGCGGCGTACAAAATTTGATTGGTGGCAAACCGTCAAGTTTATTACACAAGTCAACCACTTTTGAATGGTCAACCATAATAAAATTCAAACAGTCTAAAACCAATGCAATTTCCCTTGGAATATAGTGGATTCCCGGGTCGTTAAGTCCCACAGAAGATTAATGGTGCTAAAACGTTCAGGATGTCGAATGATCACTAAGGATAATGATCAGTAAGGATTTTGATTGGTAATTACACTACTGATTGATTGGAATGGATTTGGATACAGAATTATAAAGCACAACAATCAGATTAAACAAACTTAAACACGTACGTTTATTAAATTACGTAAACGTACAAAATAAAACGTGAGTTAAAAAGAAATAAAAGACCTACAAATATGAAAATGATATTTTTACAAACCTAATAATAAAATAAAATTATTAAAATTATTTTTATAACTATTTATTTAATTATTATTAATTAAAAACTATTTTAAACTATTTAATAATACTCTAAAATATAAGAAACTATGAAATAAAGCTAGAAAAATGAAATTATGATTTAGAAAAATCTAAAATATTATAAAACTTATTTTAAAACTAAAAATATATTTTTTACACTTTTTATCTATTTATTATTAATTATTTAATACTTTTAACTATTTTTAATTCTAATAAATACTAAACAAGCTAAGAAAATTATGAAATTTTTTATATAAATATCTTATGATGACAGAAAACTAAGAAAATTATAAAAACTGAAAATGCTTAATAATAATCTGAAAAGAAAAATTAAAAAGCTAAATTCTATTAAATAAACGCTATCACTATTTTTAAAATGATGTTTTTGTGTTTTTTCTTTTTCAAAACTATTTAACTACTGATAATAAGAAACTTTAATAAAGACAAAAAATTTTACAACTTAAAAATAAGCTATTTGAAGGCTTATGATCTCAACAGTGGACTTATGAGCTTATTTTGTTATTAAGCTCAAACAAGCTTCACAGTTGGAACAAAAGATGAAATAAGGTTCAAACAAGCTTAAGCTACTTAAATGAAGCTAAAAAGAACAAATATCAACACTGATAAGCTATAATGATCAAATAAGCACTTATCCTAAACTAGAAAACCAAACAGGCCTGCAGCCATTTCTAAAAGCAATTTTAGCTTATTAAATAAGCTTCAAAGCTCAAAATAAGAACTGAGGTGTCAAGATGAGCTGGTGGGCTTTCCAAAAAACCAAAGTATACAAGTTTTGACCCACTATTAAGCTCTGTGTGAGCTTGTGAAAGTGGCTTGTAAACACTGATTATGCAGTTTACACATAAATGGGACAAAGTACAAGCTTGTTGCAGCCTTATTAAATAAGCTAGAAAGTTGGAAATTAAGCTTGGATCTTCAAGTCAGCTAGGTTAGCTTTCCAAAGAACCAAAATACACAAGCTATGGTTTACTAATAAGCTTTGTATGAGCTTGTGAAGAAGCTAGCTCAAGCGTGCACAGGCACCTTTTGAAAAATTGTCTAAAATAAGCTAAAAATTAAGCAGTTTATAAGCTAAACTGAAAATTATTAAAAATACTATGATTAATATGAGCAACTAAAGTTTATAATCCTAAAAGCTTAAGTCCTAAATCCTAATAGTAAGATCACAATAAAATTAACAAGTTTTTCAAAACGAAATTAAGAAAATTTGACTTTTATATTACACTAAAAGTTGACTTTTATGAACTTATGATTGATTTTATGGACTGAGTATGTTATAATAAGCTATAATAAGATGAATTTAAGCTAAAGTATCAAGTTATAAGCTACTATGATGAGTTTCATATATCAAATCTTAACAGTTAACTAGTTAAGTAAGATTAAAAGTATTTTTGACTTTTTCTCAAATAAGGACTAGTGTTTATGGTTTCTTTGGGTTATTAGATGCTTATGTGACACAGAACAACAACAAGCAACAGCACAAACAACCTCTATCCCAATTAACTCAGCAAATCCAAACAACCCTTAACTAGGCTGATTTGAAGATTTTCAAATGATTTCAAAGATTGATACCATGCCAGCGATTTAAGATCTTATAATATCATATATTAAGACTAAATAAGCTTTAAACAACATCAATAACAACATAAAAATCAAGAATGATAATTATGCTCTTATAACTGTCAAAATAAAATTCTTAACAACTACAAATTCTAATTAACAAACAACTTGATTTATTGTTTAATTTCACTTAACTACAACTAGGAAACATAAAGATACAAAGCTTTAAGCTAATTAACAGCTTAAACAGTGAAATGCATAAAATGGAGCAAAAGCTTACAAGATGGATTCCAAGTGAAAAATGAGAACCAGGTGAGAACTCAACCTATAGCTTCCCAAGAAGCTCTAAACCAAGGGAAATCCAAAATCAACCCTGCTCCAGTGTCTTGATCATCTTCTCCATGGATTTTTTATTTTCCAACATTTTTCATTAATTTATTTGTATTTTTGGTAATTTTTCTTTTTGATACTAAACTGAGATTTAAAGGTTTCTAATAGCTTAAATAAGCTATATAGGAGCTTAAGTGAGCTTATGAGTCCATAATACACTCTAAAACAACATTAAGCTAAATTGAGATTTTAAGCTTAAAAATGCATAAACTTGAAAATGATACTGAAAACTTGGAATTGATGATTGAAAAAAGATTTATATTACTGAAATTGATAACAAGAGTACTTGAAAGCTAAGAAATACTTGAAAAGTTTAAATAATAATAACGACTAAGGAAATTAAAGATTACACTAGATATATTCCACATTGCCTCTCTTCTTGCTTTATATTGATCTCTTTAGACTTCTTGTCGACCTCTGATCATTTCCCACTTATTTCCAGCCATTGGATGCATTGAATTCATAATAATCGTACATGTGGCATTTTGGCGGCAAAAGGTGTTTGAGCAGGTTTCTGCATTTAAAGAAGTTTGGGAGGATGTGGAGGTGGAGGGGAGTGGGTATACAGCTGGGGAGGTGAGGTGGAAAGGTGGAAATGAAAACCATGGTGGTTTGATGGGGTGTCTGGTTTTGGCGCGGTTTATGTGAGGGAGATGAACAGTGGACGTGGTATTTGACTTTCGTTGACCCGTTTCTAATAATAACGTAGGGGGTTCATTTGAGGGGGGTTCAAGTGGGTTATGGCAGGGGTCAAGGTTCAAAGGGAGTGGGTTGGGCTTGGTGTTGGGCCAGCTGGGTTTGGGTAAATATAAAGGGTCCGGTTTGGTTTAGTAGTAGTATCACAAGGACCATTTATGTAATTCTAGCAAAGTTAAGGGGCTGAACCTGCCACTTTTCCAAAGTTAACACAAGGACCAAACTTGCCAAGTTTGAATAGTACAAGGACCACATTTGATTATTTTCACTTTTTAAATATTAGGGACTATTTTTGACACTTTTTAAACTTTAGGGACCTTTACGCCATTTGACCAAAGATTCATTCAAGGACCATTTTTGACAACTTAGAATATTTCAGGGACCTTTAATGATAAAACTCCACATTTTTGGATTCCAGGGACTAGATTTGACAAGTTTTGAAACTTGGGGACTAAAGCGCCAATTATGCAAACTTGATACGTTTTTCATCCGATTTTGGTATTTTTGCATTTAAAACACATAAAACACTTATTTGTGATATTTTTATCATTTTGATGCATTTCTGAGTGTTTTCAGATGTTTTTGCAGTTTTAAATGGTACAAAAATGATGAGTATTTAGACACTCATCAATCTTCCTTACTGTCCATATTCATTTCCTCCATGCCTTTGATCAAGGAGCATTCTTCATCAAGATCCAATGATCTAAAATACCCATCCAAGAATCTGTCATGACTCTCTTTGATGCTTTCCTCCTTTTCTGCTTCCAATTCATTTTTATAATCGGAGTCTGTTTCCATGTTGTTGAACATGTATTCAATCTTGCATCTATTTCGCTCATAACTTACCATGAATCCTTGTTTCTCCAATTGCTCTAGACTTAGAACATTTAATGTAACCTCACGGTGTGAAAGTCATTGGGTATTACTAACCTTCCTTCTTTTGTCATCACAAATGCTTCTCCTATGCCATAAGAAACTATAAATTTCTTTTCCCTCTCTTGTCCACTTCCACTTTGAATCTCGAATCATGCAGCTTGAACAAATGCTTCATAGGACACATATGTTTCTTGTATGTAAGTATGACATGCCATATATCATCCTAGTTGTTCAAATCAGAGCCCTCAACCATGTAATCTGTTGTTACATGCAGTTTTCACGGTTGGTATTTAAAGGGTTACGTGTTTGTGGTTTTGTGGTTGTTGTTTCCATGTTTTCTTTCACGCAAGTTTTCTTTTCTTTTGGACACTTCCAATAAACATGCCCTTTTTTCTTGCAAGTATAGCAAGCGTGCAGCCTATCTTTCTAGGACAGGTTGCTTGGTTCTCCAACTTCTTTAATGCTTGCTTCCCAGCGGGTGTTTGGTTTTGTGGCGTTAAGCGAGACAACTTCCTCCATTTTTCTTTTAAGTAGTTGCTTTCCTTCAGGGGATATATGTTTTTTGTGCTTCGACCACTTTGGGGTAATGGGTTGGGTTTCACGTTGTAGATAATACGTATTGAGGGGTGTCTTATTGTTAGTGCAAATATTATGATATTTAATCTATACAGTCTCGTTGGTTTTGATTGATGACAAACATGTAACTTGTAATTCATAACGTAAAATGTACAAGTTACTTGTAATTACATTTGTCTCAACATACATTCAACACCTCTCGATGTCTCAAGTCCTCGTATGTTACAACACAGGTTCGTACATGTTTGTTATGTGGCATTATGAACAAACCCATTAACAAATCATATAGAATGTTTAAAATACGTTTAGAGTCACTAAGTATTTTAATAGGTTAACCATTCTATTTAGAACCTCATTTTACATTTTGCATTCACAAGTATTTCAAAAGGTAACTAGACATTTTATTAACTAGTTACATAATACATTTTACAAGTTTACTTTGATAAACATTTTAATCTAAAAATGGAAATACATGTTACATCATGGCATGCATCATCTTTGAAATCCTTGGAAGATCTCTTGAATATATTGGTTAGATTGACACTCAATATATCAAATGTGATCTTGGTAAGATATGGTAAAATCTTGAAAAGATTTGAAGAAAGATTTTTTTAGATTTCTTGTCAGCACCTCTGCACCAAAATGCATAAAGGGCGGAACCCTTTATTTGGTACCGTGGTCCGTGGACGCTCCTGTCCCATTTTGCCTATAAATAGAAGCCCATTGTTTTCTCATTTCTTCACCACTTGAAAACACACCTTCTCCACCTTCTTGCATACATTTAGATCTATCATTAACAATGTAGTAACATACATTAAACACCCTAATGATCATGATCATAATGCTTCTAACATTCATCTTTGTTGTAAGCATACTCTACATTGATCAACCAAGGAAAGCTTGGAGATCTAGCCATCCCAACTCACCACAAGCTGAAGATCTATCACAACAAGTTTAGGGAACTTGTGATCAAGTTTAGGGAACTTGTGATCTTCATCATGAAGGCTTCCTATCAATGGAAGTTCATTTAGAAGTAGTCATTCATATCCATTAGACATTTGTGTCATGGATCATTAGTGTAAACATCATTGCATCATAACAACACTTTCACCAAACTAGATTAGATGGTTTATGTGTTTGTGCCATAAAACACAAGGTTTGTTATGTTGGGCCATAAAAAATATTGGGAGTGGTTGTACCGTGTAAAAACTTCGACATCTAGCTTAGTGTGGGAAATATTGTATAAGCGGCGTTAGGTTGGTTCTACCTCGAACTAGAACTTCGGTATTTAGCTTTGTACGGAAAAAGTGTAGCGACGATTGTAAGGTTTTCTCCGCCGAGAAGGGAGCTTGTTGATTTAGTGAAGTAACTCTCGAGTTGGGTACTCGGGGAGTGGAGTAGGGCGGAAAGGAGATCTGATTGGTTCCGAACCGTCAAGTTTATTACACAAGTCAACCACTTGTGAATGGTCAACCGTAATAAAATTAAAACAGTCTAAAACCAATGCAATGAAGATCTAGAGGAGTATAGTTTTACCTCAGGTCATTAAGTCCCAACGGTACGTGCGATTGAATAACAGCGTGTAGTGATCGGGTGATATTGAACAGGAAAGAGGTTATGATTGATACTAGATGACAAAGGAAAAATTAAAGAAAATTAAAAGCTAAATTATATTAAATAAACGCTATCACTATTTAAAATTGGATTTTCTTGATTTTTCTTTTATAAATTTTTAATAAAAACTAATTTTAAACCTTAAAACTAAATTAAAATACTAAAAATTATGAAAATTAATGGGAAAATTGTAAAACTATTTTTCAAAAATATAAAATAACTAAAGAAAATTTTCAAAAACTATTTTTGTATTTTTCTGATTTATATTTTAATTTCTATGATTTAAAAACTATCTAAAACTAATTAAATTGCTAAAAATTACAAATTAAACTAAGAAAAATCTGGAAAAAAATTTTTTTTTGCTTTTTTATATTTATCTTAGTCTAGGAAAATTGAAAACTTATTTTTTTTTAAGCTTTTCTGATTTAATTGCAATAAAGATTAATTAAAAAGTCCTAAAAACTGTTTTAAATAAGGAAAAATAGCAAACAGTGATGAAAAATTATGAAAAATTCAGGAAAAGTCTAAAATTATATTCTTAGTCTAATAAAAATATAAAAACTAGGGCTTATGTGTGAGAATATGAAAGCTGAAACTGTGCAAACCGCTTATAAATAAGCACTTAAAAATAAGCAAATGCGATATCTTGAACCGAAGCTAAAAGAAGCTATAATAAGCTAAAATAGGCTAAAAACAACTAGAGTCAACTACTCCTAACCACAGATTCTCAAGCTACAAGTTTATGAGCACAAAATCACACAGTCAATTCAGGTTTTGGGGTGCTTACTTCAAGCTCAAAATTAAGCTATCTACCTAGTTGGAACCCAAAACCGAGATATCACAGTCTCAAGTAGACACAGGAAGGAGCTTATAAACCAAAATTCAGACCAAGACAAGCTCTAATTAACTTGTGGAGAACTCTGCACAAACACAGGTGACTCGATTATCGAGTCAGTGCAGGAGCACTTTTGACCCATTTGACAAGCGATTAGGAGCTTATAAAAATTACTAAAAATCTACAAAATGATTCCAACTCTTGACCAACTGAAGTTGTTAAGCCCAAGATTTCACTTGATTTGAGCCAAAATTGAAGCTATGAAAATTCCACAAACCTTGGTGAAAAACTGCTTTTCCATCTTTTGACTTTTGAAACAGAAATGGAAAGTTGACTAAAATGAGTTTTGATCCAAATTTATGAACTGATATTGATGTTTCATGCCAAAACAAAGTTAAATAAAGCTACTCTACTGAATTCTAAACACAAATCAAGATTATGATCTTTAAAAAGTTTTAACAGATATGCAAATAGGACAGATTTAGATTGATTTTGACTTTTAGAGATCTAGCATGCAAAATTATGATATAGGTGACTCTAATATACCTAAGAGTGACTCTATGGTGAGTTTGTCTCTTGATAAGCTATAAAACTCCAATAACAGCTTAACCCAAACATAGTTTAGCTCATTGATATGAGCTTAATCCTACTAAATCTTGCGATCCACTAAGTTTCTCTAGATTAACTATGAGATTACCTATTTTGTTTTGAACTAAACTTAACAACTAAACTAGTCTAAATTAACTAATGCAAATTAAGATTTAGTGCAAATATGTAAAGAAAACTAATGACAGAGAATAGATTAAAACTAAAACAAACTACTGAGATCAAGCCAAATTACCTTACAAACAACACTATTTAAATTACCCTCACAAGCTAAAAGGATTAAAAAGATAAAACTCACATGAGGTCCGGCCACTATGGCTTGCTCATGATTTCAATGGAAAAGTACTCCCGAACTTGATACTAACCCAACTTAATTTCAACCCAAAAATCGGATCAAAATCAACCCATTTCCAACTCCATATCAAGCAATTGAGAACCATGTCACCATTAGCAGATTTGACTTTTGTTGACCAGAGATAGAAATTGCTTACAACTTAAGATGGAGCTCACTAAAAGCTCTGACGGCTTTAGCAAGCTTATTTGGATTAAAATTAAGCTACTTGGAGCTTGAGTATAAGAGCATGGCTGATTTTTTTAACGATTGAAAATAAAAACATGAAACTTATATCAAACCTTGAATTAATACTTGAAAGAAAATTACAATGACTAAATAGCTTTAGTTCAATATAGGAAAGCTTAAGATTACAGTTTTAGAAACTTACTAAGACAATTAAATAAAAACGACATACATGAAATTTAAAACTAAAAACTACTACTCCTACTCTGTCTTCTCTTCCTCTATTTATTCAAGAAAAGGTCTTCCCACTTGCCTCTGAGCATATCCCACCATTTTTCATAGCCATTGGATCACTTGACTTATTTTTGGCCATTGATGAGTTTTGGCGCCAAAACTATATCTGCCAGTTGGGGGGGTTTGAGTGCAAGGAAGGGGAAGCATTTAATGCTTCTTGGATTGTTGGGTGAGGTGGAGTGATAAGGGTGTGGGTTGTGAGCTGGAGGTGAGGGGTATACTGGTTTTGCAGGCAGTGGTTGAGGAAGGTGGAAAAAGGAGGGAAAACGAGGGGTTTTGTTTGACTGGGATTATATTAATGGGAAGGGGGTTCAATAAGGGGGTTCAAGGTTTGGTGACAGGGGTCATGGTCCAAGCAAGGGTTCAAGGGTGTTTTGTTTATTAATAACATAAGGACCAAACTTGCAATTCACCAAACTTGAGGGACCAATTCTGTCATTTTGCAAAATTATTCCAAGGGTCAATCTTGCCAAGTTTCATTAGTACAAGGACCATAAAAGAAAGTTTTCCATTTTAAACTTCAAGGACTATTTTTGCCAATTTTGAAACTTGAAGGACCAAACTTGTAAATTCTCCAAACTTTTACCCAAGGATCATTTTTGATAAATTTTGATTTTGAAAGGACTTGGGTTGACTTTTATATCAAAACAAATGCTCGGGGCGATTTTGTCAAGATTTGAAAGTTGGGGGCTGACGCCAATTAAGCAATCTTAGCTCGATTTTCATCTGATTTTAAACATTTTGCATATGAAACATATAAAATGCAATTTTGAGATATTTTCTGTATTTTGATGCATTTAAGGTGTTTTAAATGTTTTGCGTTCGGATTTGACCAAAAATGATGAGTATTTACACACTCATCAATCCCCCATACTAAACTATTGCTAGTCCCTAGCAATCTTTTATGAAAACTTAATGGATTTGAATCTCTTTACCAAAAGCCATTACTTCTGGAGTAGCCAAATGTTTGAGTTCAAGTAAGAACCTTGGTACCTTGATAACCAAATGATTTTGAGCAAACCACCAGGCTTTCAAGCGGTTTTGATTTGTCTTTACAGAAGCCGTTTATACGGACTAGCCAACTCTTAGATAAAATATCTTTGGTGAGTCGATTACCAATTATGGTTTTCCAACTGCCTTTACCACAAGCCATAAACTTGCGGGCTAGCCAACTCTTCACTAATTAAAGATATGGTGAGTTGAACACCATACAATTTTGAGCAAATTGCAAGCGGATTCAAGATTTGAGATATCTTTACTAAGAGCCGTTTGCTCCTGGATTAGCCAATCCTTTTGTCTATTAGACATGGCGGACTGATAACCGTAAGTTGAGTAAGTGCAAAACACTTACTCCAAAAAACTTTTTTTGCCAAAAATGGGGGAAGTGGGTGGTATAATTACATGATAAAATTCGTGAGAATTCCCCCCACTAGAAATGAATATTGCCCTCAATATTCAAAGTACCGCTATATCTATAGAAACTTAGAACGTAAAGGGAAATACTACCATTATTTTGAAAGATTTTTTTTTTTTTTACAACGTGAGGGGCAACTCCCCCACACTAGGGTGGTAGAAAATAGAAAGAAGTCGAGCTCTGGTGAAAACCCATATAGTGTGCTCTAACTGTTTTGATTCTCGGTCGCTAGCTTGACTCGATCCCCACATTCATTGGTTCATGGGGAAAGTTTGGAGATCCGGGACAACCCGGGAGAATGTCCTCTCCAAAATAGTGCTTCAATCGATGACCATTCACTTTAAAATTTGGACCGCCATCGGGTTGAAAAGAGACGTTAACTCGATGGTTTCATAAGGAAATACTTTAAGTGATGGTGAATGGTCCAGACCCGGTAGGATTTAGTTTTCGAGAAAATCTTCAATCTTTAATTGAAAAGAAGGACTTCGATCTGACGTTGAAAAGGTTCTTGATTTGGAGGTCATGAATCTTCTTGTCTTTCTTTGTAGATCGAAGAGTTCTCGTATGCTTGATCACGGAGTTCATTTAGTTCATTCATTTGAACTTTTGGGTGATCACCGGTATCTGAATATCGAAGTTGGCATGTTTCAAGGCCGGTATGCCTTGTGCTCAAGCTCAATCGGCCGGATGACCGCCTTTCATTACCAAGCTTGTATGGAGTACGATGGGTGTTTTATAAAGTTGTCTGGAAGGCCGAATCGTCGTCATCTAGCTTATCCGACCAAGAGCCGCGGTTTTAAGCCCTCTTGTCCTTTCGAGAATTCTTTAATCCCTCGGTTTGGGAAACTTCCACTTGCGCTTGTTTGGGGGTGAGTAGCGAGTAGAGAGACGGTGGGATTACACCATACTTTTGCATGACTCTATCAAGCGGTCATTCGCAATGCGTACCACGATCGCGATTATAGCTCGTGGAGTTCAAACCTAACAAAAAGATTTTTAAAATTTTCACAACAACTCGCATCGTTGGTAGGCAAGGCTTTTCGCTTCAACCCATTTTGACAAATAGTCAACTGACTACGGTATGTATTTATTTCCTCGAGATGAAGAAATGGCCCCAAAGTCAATGCCCGATATCAAAATCTCCACACACTTGAATGGCGTTTTGCGGCATTTCATTCCTTTGTGAGATGTTTCCGTGACGTTGACAAGCGTCACAGGTTTTGACAAATTCGTGGGCATCCTTGTAAATCGTGGGCCAATAAAATCCGGAATCAAACACCTTCTTGGCAGTGTAGTTGGGGCTATGATGTCCCCCAGTAGGTCCAGAATGGCAAGCCTTAAGAATGTCATTGGCTTCCTGACCATACACACATCGCCTGATGACTTGATCCGCGCAAATTTTGAATAAGTAGGGGTCGTCCCAGAAGTAATGTTTTACATCTTTAAAGAATTTGTTTTTCTGTTGGGACGACATCCCTTTCACCACAAAGTTACCCGCATGGTAATTTGCAAAGTCAGCAAACCATGGGGTAGAAGAGTCTCCACGAAAAGAAACCACATTGAGTGTTTCGAGAGGAAATGTTTCGGTTATTTCCTTTTTCTCGAACACATCCTGGTGAGGGTTTTCTAGACGGGACAGATGATCAGCAGCCAGGTTCTCAGCTCCTTTTTTATCACGTATAATGATATCAAATTCTTGTAGGAGGAGAACCCAACGGAGCAATCTCGGCTTTGCATCTTGTTTTGCAAAGAGATATTTGAGAGACGAGTGATCCGTATACACCACGCATTTGGTCAAGATTAGGTATGGCCGAAACTTCTCAAACGCATACACCACAGCTAATAATTCTTTTTCTGTAGTGGTGTAATGGGTTTGAGCTTCAGTCATAGTCTTACTCGCGTAGTGGATAGGCTGAAAATGCTTGGTTTTACGTTGCCCCAGGACTGCACCGATAGCAAAATCACTTGCATCGCACATGAGTTCAAAGGGTAAATCCCAGTCGGGGGCAACGAGAATGGGTGCTTCCGTAAGCTTTTTCTTTAATGTTTCAAAAGCTTCGATGCACTCAGGTGAGAAGATAAAAGGAGCATCCTTCTCAAGGAGATGAGTCATAGGCCGAGCGATTTTAGAAAAATCTTGTATGAATCTGCGATAAAAACCCGCATGACCTAAAAAACTCCTAATACCTTTGACGGTAGTAGGATGAGGCAATTTGGCAATGACGTCCACTTTCGCTTTGTCAACCTCAATCCTGTTTTTTGAAATCTTATGGCCTAGGACAATTCCTTCCTTGACCATAAAATGGCTCTTCTCCCAATTTAGACAAAGATTGGTGTCTTCACACCGTTTTAGCATTTTTTTCTAAATGGGAGAGACATGTTTGAAATGAGTCCCCAATGACCGAGAAGTCATCCATAAACACCTCCATTGTTTCCCCGATCATGTCGTGGAAAATTGCCATCATACATCGTTGGAACGTGCCAGGAGCGTTACATAGGCCAAAAGGCATACGTCTGTAGGCAAAAGTTCCGTATGGGCAGGTGAATGTGGTCTTTTCTTGATCCTGTGGATCAATGGGGATCTGAAAGTAACCCGAGAAACCATTAGGAAACAATAGTATTCGTTTCCTGCTAGTCTCTCAAGCATCTGATCCATGAAGGGTAGAGGAAAATGGTCTTTACGGGTGGCTTCGTTTAACTTGCGATAGTCAATACACACACGCCATCCCGTAACCAATCGAGTTGGAATTAACTCGTTTTCTTCATTTGTGACAACAGTTATGCCACCTTTTTTGGAACACAGTGGATGGGACTGACCCAAGGACTATCAGAGATCGGGTAAATTAAACCGGCATCAAGAAGTTTGAGAACCTCTTGTTTGATAACCTCATGAATCCTAGGATTCACCCTTCTCTGATGTTGGACTGCTGGTTTGAAGTCATCCTCCAATAAAATATTGTGCGTACAAAAGTCAGGGTTAATACCCTTGATGTCGGAGAGTTTCCAAGCAATTGCTTGCTTGTGTGACTTCAAGACCTTTATGAGAGCAGTCTTCTCCTCCTCAGTTAAGTCCTTAGCAATTATGACGGGTAATTTATCATCACCCTCCAAGAATGCATACTCGAGATGAGGAGGTAGGTCCTTAAGTTCAACCTCGGGAAATTCTTCAGTAGATGTTTGTACGGATTTGATTTCTTCAATCGTGATCTCTTTCGGAGGGAGTGACGGTAATGGATCTTCATTTAACAATTGCTCAAGATAAAGGATATCTCCCTCCGAATCATAAACACCATCATCAATTCCCGGCGGAATTGATTCATCATTAGCAAGAAACTCATCGATCTCTTCTAGAAAGAAGTCACCTCCCTTAAACGGAGTAAGAGAGGGGGAAGGATCGGCAATAATTGGTTGAGAAGATGTGGTGGGATCCCCACTCACAGAATTATGAAAATAACCAAGAAACTCTTGAGAGTACTCCTCTGAAGCAATATCAATTACATCGATTCGATTAACCGATTCAGCATCATAGTTTGAGGAGTACCTCGAAGTTTGATCAAGGTTAAAGGTGACAGCTTCATTACCCACACGTAATGTGATTTCTTGCTCAAATACATCAATGAGAGCACGGCCTGTTCTCAGGAATCCTCGTCCAACAATGAGGGGAACCCGATGATCGGCATCGAAATCAACAACCACAAAGTCAGCTGGAAAATGGAACTTTCCTACTTTCACGAATACATCCTCGGCGATGCCAAGAGGACGCGATATAGAACGATCTGCAAGCTCAAGAGTCATGCAGGTAGGAATAAGTTCTGGAAGAGAAAGTTTCTTCCATACTGAATAAGGCATCAGATTGATGCTTGCACCAAGATCGGCGAGGGCAAAGCATTCAATCATTCCTGGAAAAACACAAGGTAGAAGAAATTTTCCAGGATCTCCAAGCTTCTCGGGAAGCTTCTTTAACAGAACTGCTGAGCAGTTCTCGTTCAGAGGAGTTTTAGCCATTTCAAACAGTTTTTCCTTGTTGCTTAACATGTGTTTGAGAGTTGATGCAAACTTGGGCATCAGCATGATAGCATCCGCAAAGCTTATGTCAAAATGTAGTTCTTGGAAAATTTGAAAAATTTTTTCCATTTGATGACTGGCTTTTTCGCGGAGCTTTTGCTCATTTAAACGTGATGGGTAAGGAATAGAAGTTTTGGATTTGGGGTTTTCAACTGGAGGTTCAAAAACAACTCCTGGTTTGGATTTGGGTTTCGGGACAACTTGAGGATGGACGTGTGCTGTACTTTGTGAGCTAGTGGGTTGCACTTGGTCCTTTGTCGCCTCAGGTTCACTTTCCACTACCTTCGGGAGAGAAGAAGAAGAGGTAGTAGGAATAGCGGGTCCATCATATGAAGCACCACTTCTGGTTGTGATCGCCTTTGCATCGCCCCTCGGATTAGCGATCGTGTTGCTAGGTAAAGTACCTGAGCCCGAGGGTCGATCATTTAAAGACTTCTTAATGTCAGAAATCTGGCTAACCAACAATCTATTCATTTCCTCTTGGGATTTCATGAATTGCTTCAACAACTCATCAGATGATGGTCCAGTTGGAACAATGGCTTGATTTTGTGTAGGAAAATTCTTGCCTCTATTGTTTGGATTAGGGCCTTGATTTTGGAAATTTCCTTGATTATTGCCATGAAAATACTCTGGGTTGAAATTTCCTGACTTGGTTTCTATTAAAATTTCCTTGGTTTTGGAAATTTTGACTTTGATTTTGAAAACCGTTATTTTGACTAAAATTACCTTGGTTTTGAAAACCTTGGTTCGTTCTATTCTGATTTTGATTACGGTTTTGGTTTTGGTTGAAACCGGGTGGTCCAGGGTAGTGGTTAGGACGGTGGTTCGGGTCCATAGGAGCACGGTATTGGTTGCCTCCTGAATTGGAAATCCCGCCCACAGCGTTTGCTTCAAAAGGGTTACCATCGGTGGCCATACAGTTGTAATAGGCATGGGGGCCACCGCAAGTAACACATACTTCCACTTTCTTAACTTCAGCAGGAGGTGAAGTTTGTGGAAAAGAAACTTTCTTTTGGTTGGAGAGAACCAAAGCTTGAATTGCTTCCGTGAGTTTGTCAATCTTAGCATCGGTGCTAGATTGACTCACGGGCGATGAAGTAGAAGGACCAACACTGACTTGGGAAACAACCGGTTTGCTTCGTGCAGTGCGGACTTTAGACTTGTTTTCAATTATCGCTAAAGCTTCTTTTACAGTTTTGCTCAAGAAAATTCCTCCAGCGGAGGAATTGAGAGAATCTTGATCAGATTGACTCACTCCATTATAGAAAGTATCGAGTTGCATCAACTCGGAGAAACCATGGTGAGGACATTTGCGGAGCAACTCTTTAAAACGATCCCACGATTCACTGAAGGATTCATCAAACTTTTGTGTGAACTTGATGATTTCGTTTTTAAGACTCGTGGTTTTGGAAGGTGGATAGAACTCGTTCACAAATTTCTTCACCAGGTCTTCCCATGTTTCGATCGATTGAGGGGGTTGTTTTTCAAGCCAAATCTGGGCTTGTCCCTCGAGGGAAAATGGGAAGAGAAGAAGTTTGACAGCATCGGTGGGGACATTCTTATATTTGATGGTAGATGCAATCTTGTTAAACCATCGAATATGAGCATGAGGATCATCCCTCTCAAAGCCATAGAATTGACTTGAGGTTACAAGATTTAGTAACCCGGTTTTGAGTTCAAAATTTTCAGCCACAATGGCTGGAATAACAATAGCATCTCCATACCCATCGATGGGGGCCTGGAGAAGCTCGCACATAGGACGTTCTTCCGCCATGATAACGGAAGGAGTGCGAGCAGTCCGGATCTCAGATCCGACTGATGGGCAGAACGTCTACGGATACGCCTTCTTGGAATCCTGACAAGCTCACGAAATGGGCTCACAGACCTAGAAGAGCGAGTGCGCATACACTAGGATTAACTCTAAGGAATCTAAGGAAGGAATTATTTTTTGGGTTTTATGGTTTTGAAAAGTAGATATAACAACAAATCCAATTAAACAATATCGAGGCAAAACGACAGTGAACTTAAACCAATAATCACAAGATGAATTACACCACTCTCAAGGACACAAAGGCAAGTTTTAAATCTTTGGTTCGGGAACTTATTATGGCCGTACCCCCAGTTAGTAGTCTTTGTTGCGGTGGTAATTTTTTATGTTGTTATTATTAAACAAAGAAAACGTATTTTTATCTTATATATATATATATAGAAATAAAGAAAATATATATTTTTTTTGTGTTTTTATTTTAAGATGTTTTTGGGTTTTGGATTTTTTATAAGAAAATATATATAGATATAGATGGTATAAACAAGGAGTGAATATTCAAATCACTAATCTGCTAAGCGTAAGATAATTAGCACAGCTCCCCGGCAGCGGCGCCAAAAATTTGATCGCTCCCGAACCGTCAAGTTTATATCACACAAGTCTAACCACTTGTGAATGGTCAACCGTAATAAACTTCAAACAGTCTAAAACAATGCAATGAAGATCTAGAGGAGTATAGTGTTTCCCCAGGTCGTTAAGTCCCAACGAGCTGTGCGATTGAATAATCAAACGTATAGTGATCGGGTGATAATGAACGGGAAAAGGTTATGATTTTGAATAATTATACCTAAAGAAAAAGTTTGTAAATTACAGGGCTTAAATGCAAATTAAAGAAAATTAAAAAGATAAATTATATTAAATAAACGCTATCACTATTTTTAAAATTTTATGTTTTTGATTTTTCTTTTATAAATTAAATTAAAACTACGTAACGCTAAAAAGAAAATGTGAAATTGAAACATTATTAATCCTAAAAATATAAAGATGACATTTTTACAAACCTAATGATAAGAGAAAATTTAGAGAAAAATAAAATTATTTTTATGACTATTTATTTAATTATTATTAATTAAAAACTATTTTTACCTATTTAATAATACCTTAAAAAATAAGAAAATATGAAATAAAGCTAGAAAAGTGAAATTATGACTTAGAAAAATCTAAAATAACTAAAGAGAATTTTCAAAACTAATTTTGTATTTTTCTGATTTATATTCTAATTTCTATGATTTAAAAACTATTTAAAACTAATTAAATTGCTAAAATTACAAATTTAACTAAGAAAAATCTGGAAAAATTATTTTTTTGCTTTTTATATTTATCTTAGTCTATGAAAATTGAAAACTTATTTTTTTTGAAGCTTTTCTGATTTAATTGCAATAAAGGCTAATTAAAAAGTACTAAAAACTGATTAAAATAAAGAAAAATAGCAAACAGAACTAGAAAAATCTGAAAAATTCAGGAAAAGTCTAAAATATTATTCTAAGTCTATGAAAAATATAAAACAAAAGCTTAGTGTGAAGGATTTTGAAGCTGCAGTGCAAACTGCTTAAGTAATAAGCACCTAAATTAAGCAAAAGCTGCTATAGTGAACCAGAAGCTACACGGGCCTGAACTAAGCTAAAACTAAAAACATTGAAATCAACTACTGAAGCACTAAATGAGAGCTTAGAATCCTAGCTTGTAACCAAATTATCAAATTCCAAATCCTAATAAGCTTTGTTCAAAACAGGTTCAGGCTACTACTTTGTAGCTTGAAAATAAGCTACTCAAATAAGCTGAAACTCAAAACCAGATTTGGGATCCTAAACTAGACTGGCAAGGACCTATGGACCAAAACTGAGCCTGAGATGAGCTCAAATGAGCTTTTGACAAGCTCTGCAAGAACCTGTGCAGACTCAGTTATCACTGAGTCAGTGCACAGGGCACTTTTGACCCAATTGACAAGCTAATTTGAAGCTTTAACAAAATTACTAAAATCTACAAAAATCATATTTCAACTCTTGACCAATTGAAGTTGTTAAGTCCACAATTTCACTTGATTTGAACCAAAATTGAAGCTATGAAAAATCAACAAACTTTGCAAAACTGACTTTTCAACTCATTTTTACTTTTGAAACAGAAATGAAAAGTTGACTAAACTGAGATTTGAGTCCAATTTATGAACTGATAATGATGTCTTAAGCTAAAATGAAACTAAAATAAGCTGCTTTACTGAATTCTAAACACAAATCAAGCTTTTGTTCTTTACAAATTCCAACAGATATGCAATTAGGGCAGTTTATTTGTGATTTTGACTTTGAGCTATTAGAGCAAAATTATAATATATGCAACTTAATGACCTAAAGGCTAAACTGTTTGTTATATTAAAACAACTAAATGGGACTATAGCAACAGATCTTAGCCCACTTTCTAGCTTAACCTCTAACTCATTTTGATCCACTAAAGTTTGTACCAATCACTAGTTCAAATGACTTAATAGATTTTAACTAAACTTAAAAAATAGTTCAAATTAACTAATGCAAACTAATGCTCAATCCAACTATAACTAAACTAAATGAATCTAACTGCAATGATTTAAACTAACAATTAACACTAACTCAAATAGAGCAATGATATGCAAACAAATTTGAGCTTAAATGACATAAAGTGAATGAGAAGCTTACAGCATGAGTCCAGTTTATTTTGAGCTCAATCCAATGGAACCATAACTACCTATTTTAAACTAATTCCAACCCAATCCAAGCTCTGCAACAACCCCATTCCATAACTGAGTCATATCACATTGAGAACCTTCATTGCATGTAGTTGACTTTTGTTGACCAATTGACGAATTAGCTTAAACTGGATTATATGGAGCTTACTAAGAGCTATGAGTAGCTTTAGTAAGCTTATTAGAGTTATAATAAGGCTTATTGAAACCTGGATTTTAGATTATTTAAAACTGCATAAGTAAAAGAAAACTTAAAAACTAGAAACTTGGATAAACTTTGAATTAATACTGAAAATGAGTTACAATAGACTTAATAACTTTGGTTCAGTATAAGGAAGATTAGAATTACAAATTAGAACTTAATTGAGACATAAAAATTAAAAACGACACATATGAAAAATTAAAACTAAAACTACTACTTGTCTCTCCTTCTCTTTCTCTTCTTTTTATACACCAAAATGCTCCCATTGTACTCTGAGCAAATCCCACTTGTCTTTGAGCCATTGGATCATTAGAAAAGATGATTTTAGCCGTTGATGGCTTTTTGGCGGGCCAAAAAACGTTTTATCTGCCAGTGGGGAGGGTTTGAGTGCAAGGAAGGGGATGCATTAAATGCATTTTGTTGTTTGGGTGAGGTGGAGGGGACATGGAGAGTAGGAGTTGAGCTGGAAGGATGGTGAAGGTCTGGTGTTGCAGGCAGTTGGTGAGGAAGATAGGATTTTGGAGGGAAAAGGGGTGTTGATTGCTTTGACCGGGGTATAATAATAGACAGGGGGTTCAAATTGGGGGGAAAAGGGTCATGGCAGGGGTTCAAGGGTCAAATTGGTTTGGTTTGGTATTAATACAAGGACCTTTCTTGCAATTTCTGAAAGTTGGAGGACCAAAGCTGCCAATTTTGCAAAGTTATGCCAAGGGACCAATTATGACAAGTTTCAATAGTACAAGGACCATAATAGACATTTTTCAACTTCCAAGGACTATTTTTGCCAATTTTAAAACTTGAAGGACCAAACTTGTAAATTCTCAAAACTTATGAAATTTTTCACCAAAGGACTAATTATGACAACTTATGATTTCAAAAGGACCTTTGGTGACTTTTCTTACAAAACAAATGCTTAGGGACTAAATTTGACAAGTTTTGAAAGTCGGGGGACTGAAACTGCCAATTATGCAAACTTAGCTCGTTTTTCATCTGATTTTAAACATTTTGCATCTGAAACATATAAAACACAATTTTGGAATATTTTCAGTATTTTGATGCATTTCTGAGTGTTTTTAAATGTTTTGCAGTTCAGATTTGACCAAAAATGATGAGTATTTACACACTCATCAATGGTTTATGTGTTTGTGCCATAAAACACAAGGTTTGTTATGTTGGGCCATAAAACATAATGGGAGTGGTTGTACCCTTGTAAAAGAACTCGACATCTAACTTAGTGTCGGAAATATTGTATAGGCGAAGTTAGGTTGGTTCTACCTCGAACTAGAACCCAGTATTTAGCTTTGTACTAGAAAAAGTGTAAGCGATGATTGTAAGGATTTCTCCGCCGAGAAAGGGAGCTTGTAGATTTAGTGAAGTAACTCTCGAGTTGGGTACTTGGGGAGTGGAGTAGGGTGGAGAGGATATCCGTGACCGAACCACTATAAATCCTCGTGTTCGGTTTGCACTTTCCTTTCATTATCTCTTTACTTTTATACTTGCACGTATATATTGTTTGTGATGTGGTTTATGTTCATGATTGTGTGACAACTTGGTTTACTATGCTTTATATTAGTCACAAACAATAATTGGTACTTTCATATTATAACAAGCTTCATAAGCGATTTGATACTAAAGATCTAAAGTTTTTAAACATTAATGTATTCACCCCCCTCTACGTTTCCACAATTGGCATCAGAGCCTCGTAGCTCTTATTTTCAAAACAAATGGTTTTTAAAATAGAGTACGATCCATGTATCAAATTACCATTGAAGCGAAAAATAATATGAAAGCTGCTTTGCTAATTATACTTAGAAATTTTATTGTTAAATGTAACTTTGTATTCAAGATTGAAGATTTTCTTGAAAAATAAAACAAAAGTTTGTTGAAAGAACTAGTAAGTATTGTATTGTGTGCTTATAGAAAATTTACGAAGAAATATGATTTTAAAGGAGTGTTTGGGATAACTATAAATTTAGTTGAAAAATCACCTCCGTAAATGTTTAAGATAAGTTACATAAGTAGATATGTTGTTAAAAATGTGTATTATATGTTTACTATCAAATCTAGTAATTCACACACATTTTCTCTATGTCAAATACTAGTTTTGGTGAATCTGTCTCTGAGGGCCACGGCACCAAATTTTATAAAGGGCGGATCCCTTTATTTGGTTCCGTGGAATCCGTCTGTACAGTATGCAGTTTTTTTTGGGCAACTTCAAAAAAATCATAACTAATTAACCGTAAGTCCGTACAAGTCGAGCCACCTATCAATTTAAAGGGAATTGAGTCTACTTTCATTTAAAAATACTCTCATGGACTGAGTCTAATTTTAAACAAGTGAAATAGACCAAACACTATAGTATATCTAAGATATTAAGTTTCGCTTTAACATAAAAACTCAAATTTTTGAATCAAGAAATTTAAGTTGGTATTCTTAAAACTTTGATACAATTTCTTTTGAAACTAAATATATTCGTAATATGTTTAAAGGAAACTAATCAAGCTTGGTATACATCATCATATTTAAACGCTAAATGACGAAAAGTGTTTTTCTTGTTATATTATGCTAAATGACCACTTGTTTATGTTGTTTGCATATATGTTGCTTGCTTATATTCAAATTGTTGTTTTCACTTGTTTGTGTGCATAAGATAAGTGTCAATCTTGCCATGTTATTTATTCGCTATGTTTTGACGATTTCTTGTTTATGCACAATAGGACATTTGCTAGATTTTGTGCACTAATTTGGAAAATTGTTTTACCATCACTTGTAGAATTAGATCACTTTTTTGCATATGTTATACTAACATCTCGCATAACTTATGAAATGTCATAACTCACTTAGCAATGAGTACTAAGTAAATTAGTCAAGTACTTTGAAAATTGGAAGTTTTAAGAGAGTGTTTGGTACAAGGACAAAAACAATGTTGTATGATGTAATTTATTTGTTTTTTCTTTGTAGGATGATAATATGACTTAAAACAATGTTGTATGCTAACTGGTTTATGCAGGGGGATAACACGCGGTGTTGTTATCAAATTTTACCCATTTTTACTTTATGTGAAAATCGTTAGCCCTTGGTCAAAGTCTATGCTCCACTATGTTTGTATATGTGTTATCGACTTTTCCTAACTAGAAATAATTAATATCACATGTTTTAAGCAAAATTTCAGGTTTCGGAAAAGTTCTCGACACCTAAAAAACTGTTTTGTGGTGATTTCTGGTGTCCACGATTCAGACGGCACCAAATATTTAGTACCGTCTATTATGAAATTGGTAACCGCCATACTGTAAGGCGGACACACGGTGGCACCAATTTAAGGGTTCCGCCTGTGTAAAGAAATGGTGTCGTGGATTCTACAGGTAAGTTGTTTAATTTTACTAAATCCCGCAATCTAATTTACCAAATTTCGTTTCTAGGATAGTTGTTAATGCATATCTTTCATATCTCATTCAACACATCCTCAATGGATTAAACTTAGGATGTTTGACATGATCTTAGACACTTCCATCTCATTAGAAACTACCATCTTTGTATGGATTAACCGCAAATAAGTCACGATCTTGTTGCTTCATTAACTTGAACTCCTCATCCTCAGACTCGTTACCTCTCAACATCTCATCACCCATTCAAGATGTGAACTTTCTAAACTTAAGTACTCCAACTCCACCACCAAAATCACCGACCATTATGACTACTCAGGATTACAACCATCTTGTCCAAAACTTGAACCTTCACTACCAAAGTCTCCAAACTTGTACTTTGTGCAAACACCAAGAACATCTCCTCACCCGTTTGCGGATGACTTAGATGACTTACCGAGACTAACAAATCTGGACTCATTATTTGCAAAGATATCATACACAAGTCTATCATATGACTATAGATATTGTTTTGTATCTACATGTATTGCCTCACTTGGTTAACATGAAAATAATGTGTCATCCTTCAAGACGATAAGTATTTACATAGAGTCATAACTCACACTTATGTTAAAGACATACTATCAAGTCTTGTTATCCTTGAGTTCAATCTAAGCTTTATAATCTCAACAAATTAGGATTGACAACTTAAGTATTTCATCCGTAATATTCAAGTATATGCGACTTACGATTGTAGTCATTAAAAGTCATATCCGAAAAATCAACAACCAAGTATTTTAACAACACATGTTGAAACACTTATCCAAAACAAACAACCCACTGTGCCACTTATCCCTCTTTGACACCTACTATCCCTCTTCCATCTTTTGGCACCATTAAGCGTATTGCTCATGAACTTCCAAGAGCATCCTTTAAATCAAACGTGCCCTTTCAAGGTGAACCTATACCTCAGCCCCAAAGCTTCATAGACATAACCAAAACTTCAAGCACTTCACCCACTAGTTGTAGCAACCAATGAACCATAAGAATTAGTATCTGTACTGTTTGTGTTCAACATCTATGGACAAATAATCAACCTAAGTACTCCCATAGCACAACAAACCCCTACATCACCACATCCTTATTTATACACACTAGAAGACCTACCACCTAGATCAACCAATCCACCATCCTTACCATCATTTGAATTCGTTGAGTGTATTGCTCAAAAGCCCTTGTGTCCAACACTTGTACTGAATCAAATGCATGTTTGAACAAACTCAAACATTCTTTCCCACATATAAGGACTTAGATAATTCATTATGGCTAGAACCTCAACTATCAAATAAGCATGGTGCTCTTGGTAATTGTTGTCAATTTCCACTAGGTATAAGTAGTACTACCTTCACAAATTATCAAAGTATTAGTAATACTTTGTCGTTAAACTTCTGCATAAATTTCGTTAAAAACCAAATCAACATTTTAACAACATATGTTAAAATGCAATCTCAAAGCCAACATCATACACCCCAAGCAACAATGACTCTTGAGGAGTATACATAAGAAACTCGAGTGAATTCATCTTGTCATCATCTAGTGAATATAATCTTGAGACCAAGTTTATTTAGATGGGACTATCCGATTCAAACACTTTGGCTTCATATCTTCATTTAGGAAAACATGATGTTTTGAAAAACATTATGCCTAAGAAATCATGCGTTAAGTATTCATCTTGTTAAAAGGATATTGTATATCCTATGCATTATTCTCTCCTTGCGACATAAATGGTTGTGTTACAAGAGATTTCATTACACCTCATTGGCTAAATGATCTTGAAACAAACATCTACAAGTTCTATGAACTAGCATATCCAATTCATCTTGTCATACTTGTTTTCATAAGCATGATAACTTTATCCCATGCGATAATCTCATTTGTTGAAAGATACTATTTGTATCCATTTTCTTTCAAGCGTACATCATAACCTAACCTTGCTCAAACCTTGTGCACATCCAAGGTTAAAAACTACACATCTCTAGAACATACACATGATCTATTAAAGTTAGTAACCTTATTTAGATTCTTGTCAAATAAAGTTCCAAAGAGATTTCTTGAGAACATTCTTAATTTAACATATTCCATTCCCTAGTCTTAGATAATCAAATCAATTTTAAAGTATACACTCAACTCAACATAAAAGATGTCATCCATTAGATCATACAATTAGCTATGTAATTTGAACAACCTTAGATTCTAAACACAAGATTCAAACATAGGTTTATTAACCACACCATTGTTAAAATGTGTTCATGTCTTCATCACCTTGTTATATTGCATATTAGTTGTGTCACATTAAGCCAAGTATTGGTAAACTATCATCTTTTATGCACTTTAATAGGCAAAAGTAGGAGTTCCCATCTTTCTAACATGAGAATGACTACTGGAGAACCTATTGCACTAGAAACTCAATTTGACCTAAAGGTTGAATTGCTTCACTGAGAGAAGTTGGGTATGTGGAATCACCCGTAAAAATGGTCGTGTTTAGCCTTAATTGAGCACTGCTAGTAATAGTCTCATATTCATTCTCCAACTTGAAAATTCTGTTTTCCTATACTTGCCTAAAGTAAGTGTTAAAACATTGATAGTTTGCCTCGCCTTAGAAATACTAATCAAACAAGTAGTATATATGACTTTTCTTTTAAAACCACTTGCATTGCACTTACATGTGTTGATTACATGTTCTTGTTTGAATCGATAAGTTGATTTGACATTATCTTAGTGTTTGATAACTAGTCAAATGTGTAAACCTTAGTACGGTTTTTTCTTTATAATGCTTGTATTCTTGTTTCATGCTACTAAACGTTTAAACCTAAACTTTATTTGCATGATACTTACTTTTAAATTATTTTTAGCATGATTAACATGTTACTTATGAACTCATAATATGCCATTTTGATACGTGATAATTTTGATATGATATATTTGTGTTTGAAAGCTATTAGTTGGCATTCATTATATCTATGTGTAGTACAATCCAAATGATACATACTCCAAATTGTTATTTCTTAAACATGGTTTGCATGAATCTTTCATCTTGTTTCTTTTGCTTCTTATCACACTATTTATTTGCTACATGTGCACATATAATCTGTTAAAGTGCTTTTGGTATGACAAACTTTTAGAAGCCTTTTTATCTTACAAATTAATCACATAGATTATTGTATATCCAAGTATGCTTAAGTGTCTAAGTCTAAACAATCTCATAATGAAATGTCTTGAATAAAGTCGTATTCTTGCATAATATGATTGTTTTGATGCTATCTTGTGTGTTGATTTCTTGTCTACTAAGTGCAATGTGTTGTTTTGCTTATATAATATGTTATCATTTGATTTCTATCATGTTAACATCTTTTGTCACTAACAAAATTTTTTTGTAGGTTGATAACAAATTATTTGTTATCTCACTTGGTTCTAACTTTTATATGCTCATTTTGCATAATCCCCTTTATTGCTACGTAGATTAGTACTATGCTTTATGGACCCCTACACTTGCATATAGTTTAAAAGCATATAGAATTAAGTTCTAGAGGGTTGGCTTTGCATCTTTGTCTTTCAACCGACCTCTTTCCAAATCTCATTTTTGCTTCCGCTTCCAAAAATCACCTCCATCATTATTTAGTTATAACAATACTCTAATCCTCTTCACTTCCTATTAGGAAACCACATGCCTCATCATACGATCATCTCGTATTAATCGAGAAGAGGTGCGTGACTTTAAGGATGAAGTTCATTGTATGCTAACCATCATCCAGAAAAACATCACTAAGCTCATCTCTTTCGTTAACCCGAATAACCTCCTAAACACTTTGTTGTCATTCCTTATTTGATATATTACACATTATGTTGGATGTCCACCAATTAAAGGGGAGAGAAATCCATTCACATAATTGTCTTTTGTCAAAATTTATGTCTCTTAGACTCTAAAATACCAACACATAGGTAAACACAACTTAGCTACAACTCGGTTCACGAAACCACAACTAGTTCAATCTTTTTAACTATTTATCACAAGTTTGCACCAATACCTCATCAAGTGAAAACGCATCATGTGTTTTTACAAAACGTCTTCATCTCCAGATATAGGATTTTCCTTAAACTAGCACCTTACAACTTCACTATCTAGAACACCATCATAGGATCTTATCCTTTTCTCACTTATCATGCATGTCCTTGTCAGTGCAAACGATATATTAATCAAAATGACCATTCCCAACACGTTGGTCATCCAACTCATCCATATGATGTCATTCTCATCCTCATATAGGTACTCATTATTATTATTAGTATTTTCCATATTGTCTTCACTTTTTTTCAAAGTGATAATCATCCATGTCCGTCAAAACCATGCTAATACTACCTTTCCCATTGTCACCTAGAATAGGTCATTTTATAATTGTGTAAATCAATGAACGAATTTATCTTCATGTTATCACTTTTATATTTTTTGGTATCTTCATTATAATATTCTTAGATATAACGCATTATTGATTACTTTGAAGCATAATGAGAACTAGGTTGTTAGATCAATAAATCATTCAAATCATAACCCTTATGCATCATTGAAATGCAATGTCCATTCATATTTTTTTTTCTCTTAGCTTTTGTCACTTGACATGACGAAAGGATTGCATGAGTCCATATTTTTATATTTGCTATACATACGAGTTTCTAACTCCTTAATAGCCTCCTACCTAATCACCACCACCTTCCATCACCACTTTCACTAATCATCACCACCATGGATTAGCAAAAACTTACTTTTGTAAAATCTCGAGTCATCTACCATCACCACATGAATCCTACTAGTAAACCGACACCAACACTAGCACCACTAGTGGCGCACCCGGTGGGAGACTTCATATCTTCTTTCTAGGAACTATTTTGTAGGATTTATCATATTATATTCTCACTTTTCTTATGATTGTAATTAGGAGACTACACTTCATGAGATCTTTGATTATATCATTTTTCACATATATACATCTTATTTTTCTTTGTGAAAAAAGATGAAATATATTGCACTAATGTTTTTCATTGTAGGTTCATCATCATATACACTCGATTGTATATAACTTACTCATCTAAGGATGAAGTTTGCATCAATTATTTTTCTTATTTTAGGTGCTTCTTGACATCCTCGAACAAGGAGGAATATCCTTTACGCACTCATATTGCATCGCTATACACTTGGTTGTATATGACATATTTGTCTAAAGACAAAGCTTCTATTATACTAATATTTATTTTGAAGGTTCATCTTTACGCCCTAGAGCAAGGAGCTTCCTCAAGAATTTATGAATGCATCTTATACACACTTTGTTGTATATCACTTACTCGTCCAATGACCAATATAGTTTTGCACTAATATTTGTTTTGTAGGTTTTTTCATACCCGACGCTCAAACAAGGGGGAGCAATCGTCAAGGGGGAGCATGCACGCACTTATCATCATTCTCA
Organism: Chrysanthemum makinoi; assembly: GCA_910596185.1. NCBI lineage: Eukaryota > Viridiplantae > Streptophyta > Magnoliopsida > Asterales > Asteraceae > Chrysanthemum > Chrysanthemum makinoi. The sequence goes on along the minus strand of OU343216.1, from coordinate 92,046,524 downwards.
CTTTTCAACAAGCATTTGTTAAAAAGTGGAGAAAATAGGCTAACATTATTTATTTTTTTTTCATATATTTCTCATAAATTTTGTTGCATAAAACTAACCTTGATGTAGGTTAAGCCTCTTTATTTGATCCATGGATCCGCTACCAAACAAGGGACGGATTGAAGTGGACGATTTAACTTCACTATGGATGATGCAAGCTCGCCTTTTTGGGGAGAAATAAAGTTAAACTCCAAGGACACACCCTTTTTGTTTCGACAAAAGGGGAGAAGAGTGTAAACGGAGAAGGTAATGTAAAGGTAGTAAGGATACAAGTAACTTTTTACATTTTACTTTCTATTACGTTACATATCTTTGTCATCATCAAAAAGGGGGAGATTGTTAGTGCAAATATTACGATATTTAATCTATACAGTCGTTTGTTTTGATTGATGACAAACATGTAACTTGTAATACATAACGTAAAATGTACAAGTTACTTGTAATCACACTTTGTCTCAACATACATTCAACACCTCTCGATGTCTCAAGTCCTCATATGTTACAACACAGGTTCGTACATGTTTGTTATGTGGCATTATGATCAAACCCATTAACAAATCATTTAGAATGTTTAAAATACGTTTAGAGTCACTAAGTATTTTAATAGGTTAACCATTCTATTTCAAACCTCATTTTACATTTTGCATTCACAAGTATTTCATGCAAATACTAAAGTTTACTTACACTTGACAAAATATATTTTATTTTGCCAAGCACTCAACTAGTTATTTTTACAAAAGGTAACTAGACATTTTATTAACTAGTTACATAATAAATTTTACAAGTTTACTTTGATAAAGTTTTTAATCTAAAAAAGAAATACATATTACATCATCATCTTTGAAATCCTTGGAAGATCTCTTGAATATTTTGGTTAGATTGACACTCAATATATCAAATGTGATC
>OU343216.1:92031788-92045479 GCA_910596185.1 Chrysanthemum makinoi | reverse complement strand
TTTCTCACAAAAATAAAAAATCTAGAGGAAAATAGGAAAATGGGAACAAAAGGTAATCACACAAGTAACTTCCATGGGTAGTGTTAGCATCTAGAGTCATACTTAACAATGATTTCGGTTTTACGCTTAGTTTGGGACTTATGAAAAATCAGGGACGATGTATTCTATCCGTATTGTCACTTCACGCTGTGTTGTGTTTTCTACTCCGTGATCCTAACGTGTCGTTTGAAAAATGTTGGAGTTATTGATCGACATGAAAGTTCAACTAACCGTCATTCATCATCGGAATGTGCTTAATCGTAATATCTACAAAGGTAAACGGGGCGCTTTTAGAATTAAGGGTTCTTAATCTCTTTTGAGGAATCTTTGCTACTTCTTCATAGGTTTAGTAGAAAGAGATTGAAATCCTTGGTTTTAGAAGCGTGAGTTGATTGCATTGTGTGAGGACACGACAATGGTCTCGTCACTGGGGTATTTTGGTATGTGCTAAAACACATACCTTCATATCAAAACTGACCCAAAATAAACAAAAAGGAGAAAGAGCCGTTATTGCTAGTATTTGTGGTTTTCTTGAGTTTGTGCTTGTGCAGTTACGGATATGTAAAAACACGCAAAAAGGAACCAAATCAGACATAAATCCGAGCACGAGAGATTAAGAGAGCTTAAGCGAGCGGAAGGGAAGATCATAATTGAGCATTTATGAAGATTTTATTCTCCGAGGATGATTTTTGAAAGATATACTCAAGTTTGAAGAAATGTCAAAATTGGCCCCTCAAGTTTCAACATTTGGCAAAAGTGGCCCTTGAAGATTCACAATTGCACATTGGCCCTTGGTCTATTTGAAGATTGTCAAAATCTATCCTTGGAAGATATTTCAGAATTACATGATTGGTCCTTGGATTTTCAGCATTTGCAACTTTGGTCCCTATGGTTACCTTTGGATCATTTATCTAATCCAAGATATACAAGTCCAATCCTAAACACATAAGCCACGGCCCAAATCCATTATCCCATCCACCCGGTCCAATCTTATAACCCGGCCACGTTTGATAACTATCCAACCCATTTACCCGTTAATTTACCCGGTCAACCATAAAACCCACCCAATCCCCACCAGTCAAACCCATTCAAACTATAATAAAAAAATTACCTTTACCCATCGCGCCCAAATTCGCCCGTTTCACCATTTACCTCCAAATCAAAGTTACCCACCCATTCCCAACCTCATAACTAGCATCTTTGATGCTCTTCTAGAAGCTAAACAGCAAGATAAGATAGCCGCCGTGGCAATTTGGAGCAATCTCATTGGGCGAAACACATCATCCAAGTGATCCAAGGGTGTAGAATGGATATGGTGACAAGATGATGAATCAATGGTTGTAATTTGAGCATCTAGGAGCTTCTGAATGGGATCCCAAAAGTTCCAAGCATATGTATTTAACCCCATTCCCCCAATGTAGAATTAGTCCAATCCTTAAGCATTAGAGGAATTTTGACCTTTCCATTTCTTGTCATTTATTGGTTTCATAGCTTAGTCAAGTTCTTTCCATTGTAATTTCAATACTCTTGTGATGTCACTTTATTAATATTAATCAAGTTTTCATTAATCTATTGTCAATTTGGTTTTCATGCATCTAGTTTCAAATCCATCCAAAAGTTGTTTTTTACTGTTTGTTTAAGCTCATATAAGCTTAACAAAGCTTATATGAGTCTCATGGTGTCTTAATTGTCCTTAATTCCAAGTTTTGCAAAAAGTCAATGAAAGTCAAACGGGTAAATTTGGTAGTCAAACTCAGTTTGAGGATTAAAAGTTGTTCTTAATATGTTTTGTATTAGGATTTTAATCAGTATAAGTTCTAGTTTTACATTGCTACTGTTTTTTATTTTGAAATGTATTTTAAAAAGGAGTGTTTGGATCTGTTATAATTTTCAGTTAAAATGAATTTGGCAAGTCAAGTTTGGTTAGTTTAAGTTTGAGTTTACGCTCCATTGATTTCTAGATTAAAGTTTTCAAAGAGTGTCAAAGTTGTTAGTGATTTCAGGTTTATAATCAAATCGCCAAAACCATTGATTCTGTCCCAACCATTGCAGTTCATAAGCACTTTTCAAGGTTCAATTCAGGTGTGATATTAGTTGATATTGCTTTTTGTGGCTCTCATTAGATCATATATTAGCTTGTTTTGAAGTTATTTGATATGTAGAAACCTCTAGTTGGCTTATATCTCTAGTTCATTATGCTTTTGTACAACTGTTCCTGTTGCGTCATAACGCATCTCGGCATAATCTAGGCTTATCATCTGCTTAATCCTTTGATGTTTATGCCTGATTTCTGTTCCCCTCAGTAGCTTGTAGGAGTAGTTTTAGGAATCTGAGCTTAGGATTTCACTTTTGAGCTTATAGAGTAGCTTATTAAGGCCTGCAACTAGCTTATTTCCCCATATCTGTTCTGCATCAGCAGCCACTGTCCCAATTAGCCAGTTAATTTTTGATCTCTAACTTCTTCATCACTAGTCCTTATGAGCTGATCTTTTAGATATGTAATCCCTAGTTGGTTGTCTTGAGAACCTCACTTTTGGTTTTCCCTTTGAGCTTATTAATAAGCATGTGCATAAGCTCAAAACAGTAGGGTCATTAGCTCATTTGCTTAAGTAACATTTAGCTTAAATCCTTGGTAATCTACTTATTAGGTGTTAGAAGTAGTTTCAAATGGTTGCTTTAGAGTAGTTATAGTATAATTTTGCTTCTGTTTTCAGTTGGTTCATTCTAGTGCTTATTTGCTTATTGAAAAGTGCTTATTTCCCCATCAGTTACACTACAGCTTCAATATCTTACACATAAGCCTCATGTTTTATATTTTTCATAGCTTTAGAATAATATTTTAGAATTTTCCTGAGTGTTTCATAATTTTTGGTCATATGTTTGCTATTTTCTCTATTTAAAATAGTTTTTAGTCACTTTTAATTAGCTTTAATTGCAATTAATTCAGAAAAAGTTTCAAAAATTAATTTTTCAATTTTCTCAGTTTAAGAAAAATATAAAAAGCATAAAAAATATTTTTCCCTATTTTCCCCCTTTTATTTGGTATTTTTCACAATTTTAATTAGATTTAAATAGTATTAAATTAGTAGAAAATAGAAAAATAATCAGAAAAATACAAAATTAGTTTTGATAATTCTCTTAGGATATTTTAGATTTTATAAAAATAGTTTCATATTTTTCCCTTTAATTTTCATAATTTTTACTATTTTAAATTAGTTTAAATAGTTAAAAATTAGTTTTTAATTTAAATAAAATCCAGAAAAATCCTAAAAATTAGTTTTAATTCATAAATAATTTTCAAATATTATTTTTAGAGTAAAAGTTATTTTAGATCAGTTTTAGGATTTAGAATAGACGTAGTTGCATTTTATTCGCGTTTCATTTTAATCGCGTATTTAGGATTTCCCGTAGTGTAATTTCCCTTTTATGCTTCCCTTGCCCCGTAGTTTAGATAACTTCAATTTATCCCCTTTTCTTATTCAAATCCCGATATTCGTGACGTGAGTTGGAAATTCCATTCAACCCTCGTTCGGAACGATCTCGGTGCTCAAACCTAACCACGTTTGAGTACCCGTTATACTACACACTTCTCATCTATTATTGGTTTTTAAATCAATGTCCGAACTGTTTTAAGTTTCTTACGGTTAGTCATTCACAAGTGGCTAGCTTGTGTGAGATAACTTGACGGGTTGGTAACTGTGAAATCACTGACCAACTCTCTTGTCAGAACATAATAATCCAACACTAAACCTTCAGGAGGTATAGTAGCTGGATCTCCTCCAGAAGATGATGAGAAAATAGGAACATCTTGTTCTGGTGAGGCAATAGGAGGAGTAGAATGGTGTGATAAGGTGGGAGAAACTGCAGTACCTTCATTATCTGCAGTACCTTGTGAAGCAGTACCTTGTGATGCAATTTCTTGAGATGCAACACTTTGAGAAGGAGTACCTTGTGAAGCAGTACCTTCTCTGTCATCACTCTTTACAGCCTCATCACGTATTGCTTGAACAACCTCCATCATTGAAGTGGTTAATGGGGTGTCACTCCATAAACAGATCACTTTTCCTAGCCATAAAAGTGAAAATCTGGGCTGGTTGTACCACAACAGGGTAAAAAGTTGTTTATTCAGAGACTTGAATAAATCCGGATACATTAACCATCTTGATCCATGAGAGATGTGTGAGAGCATTCCATCTAAGATTAGCCATGAAAAGTTGAACATACATTGGCCAATCCTACCAGTGCAGATGCAATGTTTGAACCGAATTGCTCCAAGAAGTACTTTAGAGCGATACAATGAACAAGAACATGTACCAAATACTTCCAATGTGGACTGAACAAGGGTTTCTTGAATGTTGTTGTGTCAACCAAAGACCCTTCATATCCAATATCTCTCAGTGTATCCCAAAGAAGCTGTTTATCAAACCTAGTAGCTCCTTCTGCATCATCAAACAATAAATATTCACCTAATTGATGCTTCAGTAATCTTGACAAGCCTTCCAAAGAACTTTAGCTTGAATATAAGATTCATCATTCTCCACATGTGTCCTGCAGTTGCAAAACTGCTGTATCCAGGCTCACTAATATCAGGTTCCACCAAAAGCGAATAATGATTGGAGAACCAGTTAAGAAATCAATTATGTCATGGAAGATGACATTGGCCTGCTTTTTCTAAACCGCCACCATGTTGTGTTTCAAAACTGTGTGTAGATTTGCCATGGATGATTGAAAAAGATATGGAGTCTTGAATACATAAGTGAGTGAGAGAGAGAAAATATAGAAAAGATTATAAAGTATAAAGTTGGGATGGAAATTCGGAGAGTAGTTATTTATAGGTCGGATTTGAAAAATCACAACCCATAATAACAAAGTTACTGTTATTTGAATTTTACCCCTCAATATTACCGTTGGAACAGTACGTTGATAAGACAAACAATTCTTTCCACGTGCGCAGTACTTTCCAAAGCAGTACTTTAAAAGAAGTACTTTCATAAAACCAAAAGGCAGTACTTTTCCATCTTCTTCTTTATAATAACAAACACTCCATGTAAGCATTGGATTACCTTCCCTTAAGCAAAGCACATGACTGTCTAACTAACTAACCAGTCCTCCCCTTAAATATAGCTTAATAATTAATCATGCCAATACTCACCACCAAGTGATTAAATCTTGAAACATCAAATCCTTTGGTGAGTAAATCAGCTACATTATCATTTGTATGCACCTTGACAACATTAATGAGCATATGCTCATAACAATCTCTGATGAAGTGATGCCTAATCTGAATGTGCTTGGTCTTGGAATGATAAACTGGATTCTTCACAATGCAAATAGTACTCTCATTATCAATATTGATAGGAGTATTCTTGAAATTGAACCCATAATCCAATAGTTGATTCTACATCCACAAAACTTGTCTACAATAGCTTGTAGCAGCCACATATTCTGCTTCAGTTGATGATGTTGCTGCAATTGTTTGCTTCTTACACTGCCATGAAACTAATCTTCTTCCAAGATATTGGCATCCTCCAGTAGTTGATCTTCTATCATAGTTGTCACCTACATAATCACTATCTGAAAAAGCTTCTAAGTGAAAAGGTGAATCCTTTGGATACCACAACCCTAACTTAAGTTGTTGTTTCAAATAACTAAAAATTCTCTTCACTGCATTCATATGAGAGACCTTAGGTGAGACTTGATATCTTGCACATAAACAAAAAGCAAACATGATATCAGGCCTAGATGCAGTAAGATACATAACACAGCCAATCATTGATCAGTACAACTTGACTTCAACTGGTTGACCATCTTCATCCTTGCCCAATGAGTTGATAGACTTGATAGGTAAAATTGAACTTCTTAAGTATGTCAGATACATACTTGTCTTGACTTATGAAAATTCCCTCCTTTGACTGCTTAACTTGAAGTCCCAAAAAGAATGTTAACTCACCCATTGAACTCATTTGAAATTCATTCTGCATCAGCTTCTCAAACTCCTTGACCATAGATTGTTTTGTAGCTCCAAATATGATATCATCAACATATACCTGAACCAACATGATATCCTTCTTGTCTTTCTGGATAAACAAAGTATTGTCTATAGCTCCTCTCCTGTAACCATGTTGCAATAAGAAAGTAGAGAGCCTTTCATACCAAGCTCTAGGTGCTTGATGTAAGCCATAAAGAGCTTTAACAACTTTGTAGACTTTGTTTGGATGTGTAGCATCTTCAAAACTAGGAGGTTGTTTGACATACACCTCCTCTGTAATCTTGCCATATAAAAAGGCACTCTTGACATCCATTTGATAAACCTGAAATCCCATATATGATGCAAAAGCAAGGAAGATTCGTATGGCTTCAATCCTTGCTACAGGAGCAAATACTTCATCATAATCTACTCCTTCTTCTTGTCGGTATCCTAGTGCAACTAACCTTTCTTTGTTCTTGATAACATTCCCTCTTTCATCTCTCTTGACTCTGAATACCCATCTTGTACCAATGACCTTCTTTCCATCAAGAAGATCACATAATACCCAAACTTCTTGAAGCTTGAATTGAAGAAGTTCTTCTTGAATAGCTTCAACCCAACTCTCTTTAGTCAATGCTTGAGCAATATTCTTGGATTCTTCTTGAGAGATAAACCAAGTGAAAAGGCATGTTTGATGGTCCTTATGATTTAGCCTGCTCGTTTATAGACAAAGCTAAGTAAAGCATTATGAGGTTTAGAAAAACTCTTAGCTTTGTGTCTTGTCATCACTCCAGAAGTAGAAGGACCAATGATTTGATTAGTAGAATGATTCTTATGAATTCTTAAGATAGGAGTCTGTGGAATTCCATAATTATCACCCAAATTAGTCAAATCAGCATCTTCATTGGTATCTGAGAAAATACCTTCATCTTCAAACTCATCATCAGTATCCTCTAAACCAGGCATGGTTGGATCATCCAAATCATCCAAAGTGCCGTTAATAGGTGCAACAATACTTTGATCGAAAGTACTGTCATCTAAAGTACTGTGAGTGAACTCTGCAGTCTTGTTCTTTTTCTTTTATTCCTCATAAGCTCTTCTTTGTTCATCATAATAAGAATGTGCTATGACATCTTGAAAAAGCATCTGATTAAGTTCATCTGGAATAGCTTGATCCTCGCCAGACAATGAGGATTTTGGCTCATCAAGCTTTTCTCTTTCTCAACAGTTTTAGGTTCTTCATCATGAACAGCATCAGATCTAATATGGACTCCATGAACAACATACTGTAAATCTTCTTCATTGTGTACAGGTTGATTTTCTTTTCTAACAGTAACATAATTCATTGAAGGAGTCAAAACTTCAAGATCAAACATCCAATCAGGACCTTTACCCTTCTGATTTTCTTGATCTTATAAAAATTCAACATGAAGACAATCTTGTACCTTCTTGGTGACTATGTTGTACACTCTAAATCCTTTTCTGTTGGTGCAATACCCCAATAAGTATCCTTCTTCTAACTTGCCATCAAATTTGCCCAAATTATCAATTGTGTTGAGAATAGTGAGAGGGCATCCAAAAGCCTTCATAAATCGAATTTTGGGTTTGTTTCCCATCAGCAACTCATAAGGTGTCTTCATCTGTGGTTTGGTGACTGAACCTCTGTTAAGCACATAACAAGCAAGTACTTACACTTCCGCCAGAATTGAATTGGTAATTGTCAATCTGCAAGCATTGTTCTGGCTGCTTTAATCAAAGTCCTATTCTTTCTCTCTGCAACACCATTCTGCTGTTGTGTTCTTGCAATGCTAAACTCCCTCTTGATTCCCTTGTTGGCACAAAATTCATCCGTAAGCTTGTTCTTGAATTCAGTCCCATTATCACATCTAATACCTCTAACTTTGAGTCTCAATTGATTTACAAGGGCTATGATTAGATCATGAATTACATCAAAAGTATCATCTTTAAATACCAAGAAAAATACCCAACTGAATCTACTGCAATCATCTGTCACTACCAAGCAGTACTTCTTCTTGTTTAGACTAGCAACAGAAACAGGTCCAAACAAATCCATGTGCAGCAGCTCCAAAGGTTCTCCAACAGTTCTTTCCTCAAGCTTCTTGCATGAAGCTTTATGTTGTTTACCCTTCTTGCACGCCAAACAGTGAGTGATAGTTCTTGTAAGTCTTTGAAGGTAAACCTCTAACTAAATTTCCTTTGACCAATTCGTTGATATTCTTGAAATTTACATGGCCCAATCTTCTATGCCACTGATGTGCTTCTTCAAGTGATGCCTTTGCTACTAAACATGTAGCACTTTCAGAAGAGTGAAGACTCTTCATATCCAAACTATACACATCATTGGTTCTTGGTACTTTCAGTATCACCAAGTTATCATCATCCAGCTTGAATTCAGGTGAAAGTATGAGACATTCTGTGTCAGTGAATAACACAGGGTACTTTTTGTCACAGATTTGAGAGACTGACAAAAGATTGAATTTGAGCTCCTTCACATATCTAACATTCACAAAATCTATGCTCCCTGTCTTGATGGTTCCTTTCCCACTAATTCTTCCTCTACTAGCATCATTTCCAAATGCAACTCTTCCTCCACAATATGGCTTAAAATCTGACAAAATCTCCTTGTCTCCTGTCATGCTTCCAGAGCAACCACTATCCACAATAAGATGATCTTTAAGCTCCTCTTATGGGTTGCCCTGCACAAAGATAAAAAAGTTAGTGTCTTTTAGGAACCCCAAGCCATACTTGACTTGTGTTCCCCTTGTGGAGTAACATACTCAAATTCCTTGAGTATGTAATCTTCACAGCTTTTGTAGACAGAATCAAGCATTATCTTTTGTTTCAAAACTTGTGGTGGATTTTCAGCAAAACTTTCTTTTCAACAAAAACCTCCTTTTCTTTTTCAACAAAATCATCTTTATCAAAAATCATTGTTTCAACAGTACTTGTTGAAAGTACTGTTTGTTCATCATCAGTACTTTCCTTCTAACCCATTGGTTTTAACTCTCGTGAAGAGTCTCTAGATCTAACTACTTTCTTGGAGTTGTAACGCCTTCTAGATTGATAGTAATTAGATCTCCCAGGGTTCCTATTCCAAAAGGTGTTTGGTGAAACTGAGCAGTTACTTGAGAAAGTATCGATTTTGCTTACAAGTACCTTTGGAAAGTGTTTGAAGGTACTGGGGGTTTTGAAAAAGGTCTTCTCTGGTGAGGGTACCTATAGTCTGGTGAGAATTTTCTATGGTTAACCCGGTGTGAATGATTCCAAGCTGGTCTAGTCTCCCTTGGTTTTTGGTTGACAGTTTTGTTCTTTGGGAACTTACTTAGGTACTCTGAGTGTAAGTCACAGTCCTTAATCAAATGATCAGTACTAAAACAAACAAAACATAGTTTTTGATCTATAATCCTAAAATTTCTTTTTCTATGTGTATGACCAAACCTATCCTGTCTTCTAGGTGAATGATGAAAACTGTTTTGACCAAAATTATCCCAGAAAGGTTTAGTAGTATTGTGGAAAGGTTTTCTTAAAGGTACTGCTGAAGGTGTAGCAGTGCTTTGAGGTGTAGCGGTACATTCAGGTTAAAGTACTGCTTGGCTTTTAACATCATCTACCTTAGGTGTTTCAACAGTTTCTTTTGAGGTTTCAGACCTAAATTGACCTTTAAGTTTCTTCCTAAACTCTAAGCTGTCTACTCCAAAACGAGAAACATCAGGCCTAAGAGGTTGATGACTACCAGTGGGATGAGGGACTACATGATAGCCATTATCTTTCTTAAACTCAGGAGTTGTTTCACTAACTGATTCCTCATTACTAGATGTGTCTACATAATTAATGAGTTCATCATCACCAGTGGTTATATCCTCAAAATCACATTCATCCTGATCACTAGGTGGGTTTTCTATGCTATTAAAGTCCATACCAAAACCTAGGCCAGTTTTAATGTAAGATCTTCTCTGTTTTTCAACATAAGTGACATGAGAAAGACCTGATTGTCCCCAAGTAGCAAATTTTTCTAGCAATTCATCTCTCTTTCTCAATTTCAAAAATCTTACAATTTAACTTCCATTCACTTAGTTTTAACTGATAATCCTATTGTTTGTACTTTTCAGCCCAAACCATTTCATTATTTTCATGTGTTATAATTTTGGCTTCCATAGATTCTAAAGTAATTTGGTAACCAGCAACCTCAGACCTAGCCCTTTGATATTTATCTCTTTTAGTCACATAATCATTTAGCACTTTTTGATAAAAATTATGACACTTGGAACATACCTCAGAGATAGGGGGTGAACTTGGTGAAGTGGCTACCATAGCAAGTATAACATGATCATCTTCACACTCCATGCTCTAGTCAAAGCTTCCATAACCATCTTTAGACTCCATAGTAGCATGTCCAGGTTCCTCATCAAAAGTTGTGCTCCAGTCAAACTCTTCCTTCTTAATGATTGGTATTCTTAGTGAGGTGATGGATGGTGGTGGAACAGTTTCAGTCGACATCTTTAGGTTTTGTTGTTAACTAGGGTTTAAGGTTTTCTTCTTAGTCAGAGTTTCCACACAAGCTCTGATACCACTTGTTGGATCTACGTAATCTAACCAAACTAACTTAAATATCTTGTTAAGGGTTTAATAACCTCGGATAAATCCTAAGTTATTAACCATGAAACACTGAGTAATCTTTATTAAGTACGCGAAATTTACTTAACAAATCTAAGAAGATTTAACTTTAACAATATTATTAATAACTCTAAATCTGCTTGTTATGCAGATTCTTTTAACAACTCTAAAACTCTAATAATGATCGTACTTTAGGATTCTAAAAACATATATGAAAACTCGTAACTCTAATGCCAATCTAGGGATCCTTTTATAGAATTAAGGATAACCCTAGTCGGTTTACAATTTGTATCCATGTATGACAAGTAATCTAAACAAAGAATATTCTAGAATAAATAAAGCTCTCCATAAACGAATATAGCAGTTCTTTAGCTTTGCAATACTTTGACTTCAGCAGTACTTTGACTTTTTACTTAGCAGTACTTTGACTCTTCAGTACTTTGACTTCGTCAGTACTTTGTCAATCTTCAGCACTTTCATATCCCAACAAAAATCCCGTAGAATTTGTAATCATGTCTAATAACGTACCTACTATCGTTTTTATTGTAGCTGAGGACGTTCAAGCAGCTGGATCAGATACTCGTCCACCTATGCTTGACAGAACTGATTATGACTCATGGGCTCAACGAATTAGGTTGTACTGTTTGGGAAAGGAAAATGGGGTTAACATTCTCAAATCAATTGATGAAGGACCTTATCAGATTGAGACTACAAGAGACATACTTGAAACTGCTGCGGATGGAACAATGATCTTAGGATTGGACAAACCAAAAAGGTATGATGAGCTCAGTGATAAAGAGAAAAAGAGATATGATGCTGATATCAGGGCTTCAAAGATTATACTTCAGGATCTTCCAAAAGACATCTACAAGTTAATCAATCACAACACTAAAGCCAAGGCACTTTGGGACAATGTCAAGATGCTTCTCTCTGGTTCTGAATTAACTAAAGAAGACAGAGAATCACAACTGTATGATGATTTTGAGCACTTTAAGATGAAACCAGGGGAAAGTGTCACTGAATATTACGTGAGGTTCCACAAGCTTGTGAGTGACATGAGGAATATTAAGATGACTATGCCAAATATTCAGCTAAACTCAAAGTTTTTGAACAACATGAATCCCGAATGGCACAAATTTGTCACTTCATTCAAGTTAACTAAGGGTTTGAGGAACACTAACTATGAGCAATTGTATGCATTCCTGCTTCAGAATGAGAGACATGCTATGTTTGAACGAATGATTCTTGAACAGTTCAAACCTAAACAGGAAGAGGCAAGCTCATCTAATGATTCAACTGCATTCTACACTAATGTAGGGATTACTACCAAAGCTTCACAAGGCATACCTACTGGAAATGGTAATCACAAACTCATTCCCAATCCAAGGTTCAAGCAACCTAATGCTGATGCAGTCATGGAACATTTCATCAATCAACTAGCTCTCATGGTTAGTCAAAATATGAATTCCACTCCACACACCAACAATAACCTCAGAACAACATCCAATCCACACAATCAAGCTACTGTCAGAGATGGTAAGGTAGTAGTACAAAATGTTCAAGGAAGAAGGAACGAACAAGGGATGGATGGAGCAGGTTATGGAAATATAGGAGCCGGTGGAGGGTATGCAGCTAATTAGAACCGTGGAAGGAATACAAATCAAGGACAGGGAAAGTCAATCAAGTGCTACAACTGTGGTGGTGAAGGACATATTGCGAGGAACTGCACATCTCCAAAACGCCCACAAAATGCTAAGTATTTTAGGGAGAAGATGTTGCTGGTACAAGCTCAGGATAATGGAGCTATTTTGGATGAAGAGGAATTGCTGTTTCTTGCTGAGGGAAATGCCAAGAATTATGATGCTGATGTGGATGAACAGCCAGTGCAGGACATGGGTCAGAATCATCCTAATGCATTTCAGGTAGTTGATTGTGATGCATATGACTCAGATGTTGATGATGAACCAACTGCCCAAACAATCTTCATGGCTAGCATTTCACCAATGGTCTCTCCGAAGGTTTCATCACCACAGCAAGCTGGTCCTTCCAAATATTTAATCATCTCTAAGGTATTAAAACTATACGATGAAGTTGATGAGCAAGAGATGCATAACAAAGTACAATCACATATAACTAATGAATCAGATATGGATAATGTGGGTAATAGTAATATTGTCCCATATGATCAATATGTGATAAAAAGTGAAAGTGAGATTGTACCAAGTGATGCATCTTCTGCAGTCAATGATGACTGTTTTTTATGAATACACTCCATGTGCCCCTGATGATTCTGTTATCTCTGAACTGAATGCTTATAAAGAACAAGTTGCCATTTATAAACAACGCGCTAAGTTTGAGTTAACCACCCGTGAGCAGGAAATGGATGACCAAATGCGTACAATTATCAAAAAAAGTAATTTTAGAGAAGAAGTGTTAAAACAAGAGTTAAACTCCTTACAAGAAAATCTTTCTCAAACTGTTAAGCAAAAACAAGAACTCCAAGATAATGTTAAAGTGTTTAAACAAGAATTTAATGCTAAGGAATCAAAACTTTTGAATTACTTTTCCAATCTAAAAACTCTGAAAAACAAGCTTGAAAATAAGTTGTACGTACAAGGGAATACCATCTTTAATGCTCACATGATCACTAAGCATAGAGTTCTCACGATAAGCATAGCATTCCCTCTAAAGGAAACCCAATCCTGAATATGGTAAAGTGGCTAGAGAAGCTCAGAAGGTAATATATAATGGTAAGGAAATCCTTAAGCCTAGGTAGAAACCTAGTTGCGCTGAGTGCACTTAGGAAGATAGGTAATTAGATAAAGTCACTAGGGAGAAACTGAATATGAAGCTAAAAGATCCTGAGTGTAAAAAGCAAAACATAACGTTCAAACCCCATGATTACACAAAAGAAAATTGGATTTCCCTGAGCAAATTTAAGCCTCAATCTCTATTAACCCCAGAACAAGTTTTTTGCCAAAAGGACATAGATATGCAAAAGGCTATTGCACTTGTTAAAACGAACACTCCCTTTAGGAAAATGCCTCCA
>OU343216.1:92019601-92031688 GCA_910596185.1 Chrysanthemum makinoi | reverse complement strand
TCTGCAACTAGGGAGGTAGACTTTTGGAGAAAAAACCCTAAATTGTTTGTAGTCCGAATTGGACAGTATCTTAGGGTCCCATATCTTATTTTACACATCGAGATAAGTCTTTTAATCCAAAGTAACATTATGTCTATCCCGAATTCAGTTGATTGTGTTTATGCTTGCTTGTTTACCATGTCTAGCTAAAGTTTTTGTGTGTTTGCTTAGATATATGAAACCTAGTTATTGATTATTGTTTGGTTTTTTCTTATCTTAATTATAAATTGGCTTAGGAGTGCAACTAGGCATTATTCGTCGTATTTAATGCTTGAGTATGCTTTATGATGATGTGGTGTATGGATGAAATAGCTTAGGCTTGTCGACTTCGTAGGTTGCATACGGGAGATAACCTCAAAGAACTAGGGGCACGCATACCCTACGACCTTAGGAATACAACGCGTTAAGATAAGGTGTGATAACTCAACCAACTAATAAAAGATAACTAGGGAGTAATAGTATCTAGGTAAACACATTTGTAATCATCATACGAGCACACATCAAATAGACATAGCTACCCGTAGTAAATAGATAATTAGATAAACTAGATAATTAGATAAGAAGAAATAATCGGTAGAAGTACCACCCCGCAACCAATTGCCCCGAGATATTTACCTTAGTTTTCTAAAAAACCATAAAAAGATAAAAAAGAATCATCCTCAACCCCCACCTTCTTGTCATACATTTCTTACTAGCATTCTTATTCCCCTAGAGAATGATATCAATCCCCGAAGCTTACCCAATACTACACTACAACAATTAGGTTCACTGCCTAGGAGGTTGAAAAACTTGCTCGACGAAAAAGAAGTTTCCTTCACCCCGAACGCGCCTCCCGGGCGCATTAAGTTTTTGGCACCGCTGCCGGGGAATAGAATAGCTAGTTAGATCTCTATCTCGTTTAGGTTCCATTGCTTGATTCATATCAAGTAAGATTTTTTCTCATTTTCATTAGCTTCCTTGTAGTCTATCCCCCTTCTTCGTGTTTTTTCTCGTGACCTCATCACTTTTCATCATGGAAGGTGATAACCCACCATAAAATCAACCACTTCTATCAACCCACCACCAATTGACCCGCCAAGAGGCCTAACTCTTGGTGAATACTCTAGACCGAGCCACCAACGCTATAGGAACACCATTGAGCTCCCCGATCAAGCTCAAACCACGGCCCAGCGATCCGACACCATCCGGTTGGTGCAAAATGGATGTGCATTCCATGGACTTCATTCCGAAGATCCTAATCAGCATCTCAAAGACTTCCTAAAAATCGTTAACTCTATCGACCTTGATGCAACCACACGGGAGACTACAGAATTGCGCCTCTTCCAATTCTCTCTATAGGACCAAGCTAGTAATTGGCTTGAGCGACTTCCCGCCGGATCCATCTCAAGTTGGGATGATCTCATCACTCGTTTCCTCGCCCAATTTTTCCCACCGAGGAGAACCACCAAACTAAGGAACGACATCTTGATGTTCCAACAACGTCAAGGCGAAACTCTCTACGAGGCTTGGACTCTATTCAAGGACTTGCTCCATAAAGTCCCTCATCACGGAATTGATCTTTGGCTTCAAGTCCAAATCTTTTACGATCGTGTCAATCCCTCCACTCGACAAACCATTGATTATGCCGCCGGTGGAAGGCTGAGTAACCTCGATGTTGAAACATGTTGGGAAGTCATCGAGGAGTTAGCACAATACGAAGAAGAAGAGTGGGAGGATCCGGTACTCCCTGAAGAAAGTAGTTCGGATGCCTAAGAACAACTATTCTAGAGTATGGAGGCACAAGTGAATGAGTTGATGGGAATGACCACACGTGATCATAAGGAAGATTTTTGTTAACATGTGGACATGGTCAAAGAGTTTTTGCTTCCAAGAAAATCGCGACAAGATGAATTCGATGACATAATGTTGGCATTCGTCAACAGCCAAGAGAAAGAACTACAACGCCTTGAAGCTGACATGAGAAAAACCCACGACACTTTCTTGGAACTAGCTGACAACTTTATGATGAAACTCCGTGAAGAAATCGCAAATAATAATATACCTAGAAAGATCGAAAAGGTATACGCGATACCGGAGCTCGTAAGTATAAATCATGAGCCCTCTTCAATCCCAACAAACAAGAAAATCCCTCTCAAAGACTCACAATTTGGCAAGAGCTCGTGTCTCAACACTCCTTGCATAAAAGAAATATTTCCTAGAGACGTGTTCATTGGAAGGGTGCAAGTTTTACTTCCCAATTTCCATAACATAAGGAAACGTTCTTTTGGGTTTAAACCGGGTTTATTAGGTCAAGATGGATCGTTAACTAAGAATCGGTTAAAGTTGATAGAAGATGATCCTTTTCTAGGAGAAAGACTTGATTTACCCGCTACACCAATTGAATTAGATAAGGTTAGTATGATAGGAGCACACTCTTTTAAATATATAAATTACCCATCACCTTCTCCTCACGTGGCATATTTCCATCCTAAGGGTGTGTATCGCTACTATCACCCGTACTTAGAATTAAGTGTTGGAAAAACCTCCCCTTTATCCATTAAATATGGGTAGAGTCAAGCTCGTGACTCGAACAAAAACAAGCGCTTCTTGGGAGGCAACCCATGTTTATTTGTTTGCATATTTGTTTTTCATTTTTATTTGTGTATTTATGTATCTTTTCATTATTGTTTATTATCATATGTTAGACTTTATGAAAATGCTTTATTTTGTTTTTAATCTCGTCTTAATTACATATATAGGTATTTTACAAAAAGATAAGTGTAGGGAAGATCAAATATGTTTTTAAGAAAATGAACATGAGATTAACGATAATTGAAATTGATATATTTGTGTGTTTGTTAGAGTCAAATGCTTGTATCGAGTTATAATGGATGTTACGCAGGATTTTTTCCAGGTTTTAATAAAGGTAATTTTTCCAGAAAATGTACCAGACCCTTTATGTCAGGACAACCTAACGGCGTCGGGATTAAAACTCGACGCCGTCAGGTAATGTGGAAACAGATTCTCAGTTTCATTTTCTGTCTAACTTGTGATTTTTGGAAACTTCTAATCCTTAATTTTCTAGAAAAACTGCAAACATCCATCTCACAAGCATTATATCTTATTTGCTTTGTTTCTAAGTCTGGAATTACATCTTGTTGTGATTTTTCTTTGTTCGGTTTGATGCTTTGGGTTGTCGTTTTCTTATGAGTGTGCAGGTTATTTTGAACAAGAAGAAGAAACACACATTGGATGAAGCTTATTTCTTATGCATTCTTCTTGGAAGAGGATCTAACCGCAACTTCACACATATCCTACCGAGCTAATCAGGTGAGTACTAGTTTCTTTTCCTTACTTACCTTCCTTTATCATAACTTTGATACTTTCGGGGAACATTGGGGACAATGTTCAGTTTAAGTGAAGGGAGGGAGAATAAAACGGGAACTTAGAAACTATTCACTCACTTGATCATTTGTCTTGTCCTTGGTAAATTGTGTAATAAACTATGAGAAATATTCGTTAGGGCAATTTTGGCAGCAAATTTAAAAATTTTCATGACATTTACGAGCTAAACTTTAGTCTTAATAAAGCGTCTCATGGATAGGAATTATATGACTAGCACAAAAACTGTTTACCACTCAAATTCCACCCAAAAAATGTGATGTTTTCCCCTAGATCTTTAGGAATAAAAGCATTCATCTTTAAGCATTCATCTTTACTGACCAGGTCTTAATATTTATAGTGTCTCGCTATACCTATGGTCTACCCTAATGCACTAACGGGCAGTGTACCCGGTCGTGTGTAGTATAGTAAATGGTAAAGCCCAGGTCATCCCAAGAGCTATGTGTGTTGGATTATTACTAAGTATAATTGTCACAGAATAATGATGGTTTCGATAGGGAATTAATTAATTACACTACTAATGCAGATAAATGGGTAAAGGGAAATAAATAGAGGAATAGTGGTGCTAACCTAGTCAATCCTCCTAGCTAGTTATGTCTACGTCTACCTACTTCCAATTACTTCAGGTGGGGTCAAATTCGAGAGGACAACATTTGGTCAATTCTCCTTAATCTATCAGCAAAGATGTCACCAGAGGAGAAATCAGGCGCACCATCATAAGTCATGTTGTTCCTGGTCCTCTAAGCCAAGTCATTAGGTACCGCTACATGCTAGATTCTAAATAGTGAGTGCCCGGCCGTTAGGAACTTATACACTACACCCCCCAATTCTTAAGTTCATCCAAACGATAGGTGATCAGTTGGTCAAATCGCACAAGTAGAAAGGGTCGTCAGTTGGTCATATCTTACCCTTCCCGTCTCAGTCCGCTCACCTAGGGTCAGTTGGTCATATCTCCTAGGCAATTTTCCTCTACCGCCATTCAAAACTACCGAATCAAGGGTGACTACCAAAGAGCTATGCATGCATACACTTGGAAATAATTGTACGGAAGTAAATGTAAACGCAAACAAAACAATTAAGGAATCATAACTAGGCTAGCACCAAAGGGTGCTTAGCCGCTCATATTAATCATGCAAATCAATTCAATATTCAAAGGTACGAAATACATGAATGGAAAGTAAAAGAAATATAAAAAGCTAAAGCTTACCGTAATAGAGTGACTTCTCCCTTGGAAACAATTCTCCAGTATGCTCCCCTAGACCTGCCTTGAGCTTTTACCCGTTCTCAGAGAATTGTGTGTGGAATGTGATGATTAGAAATGCTAGAATTCATGGGGTATTTATAGGCCACGCAGTTACGGCGTAACCAATATAGGAGTTACGCCGTAACCTTCTATTCCGTCGTAAATGCACTAGATCCGCTAGTTACGGCGTAACCTTATAAGTGGTTACGCCGTAGTCTTCAATAAAACACGGTTACGCGTCGTAAGTGATGCAGTAGTTACGGCGTAAGTATCAGCGGCGTGGATCCTCATTTGACCTAATGTAGTTACGTCGTAACCTTTGGGAAGAGTTACGCCGTAACATCTTGATAAGTTGGTATTCTGGGTCACGCAATAGTTATGGCATAATGTGAGAGAGGAGTTACGCCGAAACTTCTTCAAAATAGGCATACTGTGATAAATCTTAAGTAATGTTTCCATTTCCGCGTCTCTTTAGCTCCAACGCTCGCAATTTACATGAAAGTGGAAAATAATGGAAAACAAGCGTAAATCCATATAAATGATATAAATAACGAGCATTATCGGGGGAAATTGACACTTAATATTCAGGACTATTTGATGTTATCAAATATCCCCCCACTTGAACTCTACTTGCCCTCAAGTAGACCTTATTAGATAGATTCCTAAAAAGATATCTCCCAAAACCTGGAAAATATGAGTTTACAAATCCCTTATACTAGAATAAAACAAAGCTGAACACCTTACAAAAGGGAACAAACACTCAAATCTCTCAACTATTCTAAGTGTCAATTTTGGGGTGATCACTCAATCGCACAGTCATAGCATGTATTCTATCATAAGCTTGGTGGTTACACAAATCTCCACCACTAGAGTTAAGGGCTAAACAATTCTCGAAGGAAATATGGGTAGACACGACAAAGGTTAAGGGGTGACTCGTCATTACTAACGTGTCACAGCGATGATACATGACCAAATCCATGGCCAAGACACCAAAGATTGCTCGTTGCATCACCTAGACATGCTTCATGACTAAAGGGTAGGATAAGACATGGGATATATAATTAGTGTAAAATGAAAAACAAACAGGTAGTCTAAATCTATAACCAAGTCATCAACACTTACCGTCCGCCCAAAGTTCAAGTTTAGAAGTCTAGAAACCGGATCATGAAATGCAAGGTAGATGCGTCATTAGAGGACGTCGTGATGGGCACACCACCTTTTCTTCTTCTGTTGGCAGAACTACCAACTCCAATCTTCAAATGTGACCGAGGTGGCCTCCTCGATACTAATCAATAAAGCTCATACTATAGTGCTTATAACATCGCACTTTACAATATCATAACTCAATCATTTTTTTTAATCATAACATAATAACATAACATCCCCCCACTTGAGATGAACAATGGGAATTCGGGGGGTCTTCAATGATCTTCATAAATGTTTTCGATGAAAGCGTGATTTCCAAACCTTTCCACTCGAACCTTGAACTTAGGCAAATGATGACTTCCCAATCACAAATAAAGACTATAGGGTAGGCTAAGGTGTATAGGTGTAATGAAACAATATATTGGGTTGACAAAATGAAAGGAATGGCTCAGAATGGTGTATCTAGGGGTATCTTGAACTAAAGGTGAGTGCAACAAAAGGGTTTCACATGGGGGTCGAAAAGTCGAGGTGACTAATCGATAGACTCACAATGGTAGGCTGTTTGGGTGATAATCCTATAATATTGCCTTCTAAAACTGAAAAGTCCAAATACATCGAGCTAACTCAACATACCTCGTCTATGGTCTCGAAATGATGCAAAAGCCAAGTTCTAAAGTTTACAAGCTACCGGCACACTCATAATTTGGTGGATTTGGGGTAAAATATTGGAAACGGATAAGGCTAATCTCACCATGTAATGTTAAGGGTTGTATGTGCTCGGCTAAGGTCTAATCTAGTTAGGTTCAGAAAAACATGTCAAAATTTAAAAATGGCATAATTTTTCAAAATAAACTAGAAAAATGAGGGCGAAATAAAGTTCAAGAGATAATTCTACTCCCGTCCCCCCACTTGAATTGTACAAAGTCCCTTTTGTGCTAGGCATTAAAATAAAGGTGAAGAGAAAGGTAGAATTAGAGCGAGAACTTTCCTAAGATTTTCTCCAAAAAGAAGAAGGCCCACGAAAAAGAACCGTTCCTTCGTTTAAGCGTCATGAACAAACTTCAATCCCTGAAATCACAATACCGACAAGCATAATTCTAAAAAGAAAAAATAAAATTGAAAAACAACCTAACTCACTTTCGTAGGAATCACGGTTGCATTTAGGGTATGAAACAAGCCTTTTAAACCACTTGGTGTCCCAAGTGGATGAGTGAAATCTCGTGAGGGTTTACAGGGAACACACCCACAAAGTTCATTTAAAAATTAATATAAGGTTACTGTATTTTAAAATGAAAGAATTAAAGAGAGGAGTTACGTCGTAACTCCTATGAGGGAGTTACGCCATAACTGGCAAAACCGGAATGAGTAAAAGCGAGTAGTTACGGCGTAACCGAGATGGAATTACGCGTAATGGTGGTAATCGTCAAGAGTTCTTCGCTAAAAAGTTGGTTACAGCGTAATCACCAAGATGAGTTACGCCGTAACTCTGTTTCAGATCGCAAGCTGCGGCAGCAAATAGTTCCTCGTTTCCTGCAACAATGGTTAGAAAACACAAAACCCAACAGAAAGGAAATAAAAACAAAGAAAGGGATAATTCGGGTTGTCTTCCGAAAGAGCACTTTTCTTTTTTAACGAGTCTTTAAGTTAGACTGAGAGCCGCGGGCTCCTTTGGGGGCCTTTGAGCTTGCCCCACTTCTTCCATGTCTTTCATTAAGTTGCGCCTAACCCATCCGACATTAGTGGCAGTGCGAAGATATTCTTTGGTTTCAATTTTCCGTATCTTGCAAAATTTTTCTTCAGGCCCCAAATGGTATCGCGTAAACTCAAATTTTTCAGCTATAATAGGTGGCGGCCTCTTAAATGGGATGCCGAGAAGCTTGCATCTTCTTCTCTCGTGCACTTCATCATCGGGGTCAATGAAACCGTCTTCGCGTTGTTACTCGAGGTAGTCGAAATCGTCATCGTCGGAATCGGTATCTTCAAGTTGGTTGAGTATTTGCTTGCATTCTTCATTTTCTACCTTAGATGAACCCTTGGTGTCTCCTTCTATTTTATGGTGAACATCGTTGTTAGGTTGATCTTTACTCATACATCCTTCCTAGATTTTCTTTTTAGTTAACGCGTCAATTTTTCCGTAGTTGATTTTGACCCAATCGTCGAATCCGAGATCATCTGGCCAAGGCAGTTCTGTTCTTTCGGAATCATTAGTCAAAATCCAAAGGAATTCATCTTCCCCAGCTCCCTCAATGATGCTTCCTCCATCACATTCACACTCAAAAGGGGTGCAGGAAGCCCAAAATTTTCCGTCGCTGGTTTTAATTTGTCCGCACCAATGATTTCAAACTCCTTCGTCATTGTCATCTTCAGAAGGAATATCATCGAGGGGCTTAATGGTTTTTCCCCGAAGAATGTGTTTCTCATACTTGAGTTCCAGATTTCTGAACAGAGTTGAATTAATTATCGCATCCCCGAATCTTGTCGAATACCAATAACTGAATGATAGATTTCCAAAATCAACGTCGTGTCTCCCAGATTCGTGTGGGCATATCCAAACTTCATTCTTCACATTACCTCCTCCGTTACAATAATCACGAAAAGGATTGCATGTTGGCCAAGCATGAGTAATCTCATATTCCATGATGAGTAAGGGTTTGCAGTAATGCTTAATGGGCGGCCCTTCCACTTCGTTAATGGAGAACTTGGCTAACCTTTCTTCGTCGTTTAGTGTAGTCCACTTGTATCTGTCATCTTTTATCCTTTCTTTATCAACAACCCCATCGCAGGATTTTCGAGGATCACATGAGGCCCACAAGCTGTAGCATTCTCCATCGTCAATTGCAATAGCCTTACACCAATGACTTCTTCTTTTAGGGTTGTCGTCCTTGGTTCCCGTGTCTTTGCTTGAATTTGGGTTACGCCGTAACTTTGGAGTGTGATTATGGCGTAATTCACTATCGCCATCAGTATCCGACTCATCAGAGTACTTATTGTTATCAGAGAACACAGCCTTACATATAGTGGAATTGCTCTTTTGCTCTTCGTTTCTCCTTTGTACCTCGTCGCCAAGCTTTCCAATTAAAGTTTCCAAGTTTTTAAGTGATATGTCATGAGAAGAAAGGCTTTTGTTAGTACTATCTTGGAAATTTTTAAGCCATTCCTCTTGCTCCTTTTGCCTTTTGGTAGTTTCCACAAGGTATTTGTTAATAATATCCTCCAGGTTAGCTCTTCTCTCATAATACGGTGGGGGTCCTCCACGAAACCCATTACGATTATCCCCGTAGAAAGGCCTATTCTCTCCATATTTAGCTTCCTCGATCGTATCTTCCTAGTCAACTTTAGGACAGCTTTTAGTCAAACGTCCCCCACCACATTTTTCGCAGCCGACTTGGATTGCATGAACAGTTTCTTTAATTTTCATCATATCTCTACCGAGATTTTCAAGTATACTAGCTATTGCTTCAATTCCGTCAAAACGTCCGCCGTGGTTTATTTTGCTCCTACCGTCGTGCCATTTTTGAGAGTGGTCTGAAATTTTTTGAATGACTTCAATTGCAGCGGTAGGAGTCATGTTTGGGATAGGTCTTTGATAGTCCAATATTTGCCTTGTAGCTGTGTTAATTCCTTTGTAGAAAATATTGACCTTCTGCTGGTTATTCAGATCATTGGTAGGGCACTTATAAAGAAGATCGTTGTATCTATCCCAAGCTTGATACAGTGTTTCGTCGTCTTCTTGTCTGAAATTATGGATTTCCAAAAGTTTGTTAGAAATCTTTGATGGTGGGCAATATCTTTGGATAAAGTGTTTCTTTAGTAGCGCCCAAGTATTAACTGCCCCAGCGGGCAATTTTTCGATCCATCTTCTAGCTGCTCTAGTAAGAGTCATTGGGAAAACCCTTAGCATAACAGAATCATGAGACACGCCAGGAATGTTGAAAAGGCTGGCGATGTATAGGACATTTTCAATGTGCTCATATGCGTCTTCGTCCCTGTTTCTTGAAAAAGGGTTAACGCGAAGCTCCCTCATAAATTGATCTTTAATTTCGAAACGAACATCCGCTCCGATTGCCGGTCTTACTAGACCCGGCCCTTGCTCCGCTGTTGTCAACGCCAAATATTCCTCAAGAGTGAGGTCATCGATGTTAACAACTTCCATAGTACCTGAAATCTAGAAATATGATCGTGAGAAAAGTTTAAAATGAAATGGAAGACTTAATATAAATCCCAATAAAACTCCCCAGCAACGGCGCCAAAAACTTAATGTAGGTTTTACTGACCAGGTCTTAATATTTATAGTGTCTCGCTATACCTATGGTCTACCCTAATGCAGTAACAGGCAGTGTACCCGGTCGTGTGTAGTGTAGTAAATGGTAAAGCCGAGGTCGTCCCAAGAGCTATGTGTATTGGATTATTACTAAGTCTAATTGTCACAGAATAATGATGGTTTCAATAGGGAATTAATTAATTAAACTACTAATGCAGAATAAAATCAGATAAATGGGTAAAGGGAAATAAATAGAGGAATAGTGGTGCTAACCTAGTCAATCCTCCTAGCTAGTTATGTCTACGTCTACCTATTTCCAATTACTTCAGGTGGGGTCAAATTCGAGAGGACAACATTTGGTCAATTCGCCCTAGCCTATCAGCAAAGATGCCACCACAGGAGAAATCAGGCACCCGTCATAAGTCCTGTTGTTCCTGGTCCCCTAGGCCAAGTCATTAAGTACCGCTACATGCTAGATTCTAAATAGTGAGTGCCCAGCCGTTAGGAACTTATACACTACACCCCCCAATTCTTAAGTTCATCCAAACGATAGGTGATCAGTTGGTCAAATCGCACAATTAAAAAGGGTCATCAGTTGGTCATATCTTACCCTTCCCGTCTCAGTCCGCTCACCTAGGGTCAGTTGGTCATATCTCCTAGGCAATTTTCCTCTATCGCCATTCAAAACTACCGAATCAAGGGTGACTACCAAAGAGCTATGCATGCATACACTTAGAAATAATTGTACAGAAGTAAAGGTAAACGCAAACAAAACAATTAAGGAATCATAACTAGGCTAGCACCAAAGGGTGCTTAGCCGCTCATATTAATCATGCAAATCAATTCAATATTCAAAGGTACGAAATACATGAATTGAAAGTAAAAGAAATATAAAACGCTAAAGCTTATCGTAATGGAGTGACTTCTCCCTTGGAAACAGCTCCGTATGCTCCCCTAGACCTGCCTTGAGCTTTTTCCCACGTTCTCAGAGAGTTTTGTGTGGAATGGGATGATTAGAAATGCTGGAAATCATGGGGTATTTATAGGCCAGGTCTGGGTTACGGCGTAACCAATATAGGAGTTACGCCGTAACCTTCTATTCCGTCGTAAATGCACTAGATCTGCTAGTTACGGCATAACCTAATAAGTGGTTACGCTGTAGTCTTCAATAAACACGGTTACGTCATAAGTGATGCAGTAGTTACGGCGTAAGTATCAGCAACATGGATCCTCATTTAACCTAATGTAGTTACGTCGTAACCTTTGGGAAGATTTACGACGTAACCTCTTGATAAGTTGGTATTCTAGGTCACGCAATAGTTACGGCGTAATGTGAGAGAGGAGTTACGCCGTAACTTCTTCAAAATAGGCATACTGTGATAAATCTTAACTAATGTTTCCATTTCCGCGTCTCTTTAGCTCCAATGCTCGTAATTTACTTGAAAGTGGAAAACAATGGAAAACAAGCGTAAATCCATATAAATGATATAAATAACGAGCATTATCGGGGGAAATTGACACTTAATATTCAGGACTATTTGATGTTATCAGTACCAGTAGTATAATAGATTCTAGAACTTGTTTTTTGATGCATTCCGAGATCGCTAGTGAGACTACACTTGTGTAATTAGGAATAACTAAATGAAAAGAGGTTTTAGGATAACCCTTGTTTGAAACCTGTATTAAAATTACATCTTCCACATCGGTTGAGTAATTACCCCACACCCTTGCGATGTACTCATCTTTAGTACACGATACCCCTAGCTAACCCCTCAGAGCCTATCCTTTTCGCGGTTCTCGTGATGTTTCGATTTTCCAGAATATCAATGAAGAACATTGTTTACAATCCACCCCTAAATGCACACCCAAATCGCCTTAGCCTACCTTGTATGCACTCACCGTTAGTGCATTATTGTTATCATTACTAAACCCTTAGTTCAAATATCTAGTTACTTGTATGGTTGCTAAGTCGAGTCATATCTTTTGTACACAGTTTTGGGATGATTGGGACGCTTGG
>OU343216.1:92004841-92019501 GCA_910596185.1 Chrysanthemum makinoi | reverse complement strand
TGAAAACTATTTTAGAATTAAAACTATTTTTTTTTATTTTTCTGGATTTTATTAAAATTAAAAACTAATTTTTAACTATTAAAACTAAATTAAAATACTAAAAATTATGAAAATAAAAGGGAAAAATATGAAATTATTTTTATAAAATCTAAAATATCCTAAGAGAATTTTCAAAACTATTTTTGTAATTTTTCTGATTATTTTTCTATTTTCTACTAATTTAAAACTATTTAAATCTAATTTAAATTGTGAAAAATACCAAATAAAAGGGGAAAAATAAGGAAAAATATTTTTTATGCTTTTTATATTTTTATTAAACTGGGAAAATTGAAAAATTATTTTTTTTTGAACTTTTTCTTAATTATTTGCAATAAAAGCTATTTAAAAATGAATAAAAACAGTTTTAAATAGAGAAAAATAGCAAACAGTGACCAAAAATTATGAAAAACTCAGGAAAATTCTAAAATATTATTCTAAATCTATGAAAAATAAGAAATCATAAGCTTATGTGTGAGATATGAAGGCTGCAGTGTTAACAGATGCAAAATAAGCACTTATGAATAAGCTACAAGCTATAAAACTGAATTCTAGCTAAAAGCATCTTACAGAAACCTTAAAGTGACAGTTTTAGAACTATGGGAGCATGCAATGAACTAAGGAACAAGGGAGGACTAAGCTAAAATAAGGATTACTAGATAATAAGCTAATAAGCTAAAAGGAACATACAAATAAGCTATTGGGAAGGGGAGTCCTATTAAGCTAACTTTACTAAGGTTTATAGGAGTGATCTAAGCTATACCTATAGTCTAATAAGCTCTGAAAACTTATTTTGATCTCTGAAATTCCAACAGTTAAGGTCAGCAGGGGGGGTACTTTGAGCTTATTTATAAGCTAGCAAACAAGCTCAAATTTCCAACATGAACTGAAGCAGACCTAGACCAGGTGCCCAAGAATGCAAAAACCAAGTTTCATCATTTTTGAAGCTCAAAGGAAGATTTTACAAGATCTGATATAGAGGGTGTTTGGGGACTGCTTAAACTGTTGTTGAATTGGGATAGAAACTAAGACCAGATTTGATTATCCAAAAGCTGTTGAATGTTTGTAAAAATCGTTTATAAGCTGATCTTACCCACTACATTCTATAGAAAACTAATTTTTTTGTATTTTTGAAAAGATTAAGACCATAAAAATTGCTTAAGAAAATGACCCTAAGGACTGTTTTGAGAGAAATATTTGACAGTTAAAGAAATTTGGCCAAAATGTCTTGACACTTTGACACTAATTCAGATCTTAAAAACAGACTTAAGAGGACCCAAGTGACTCAAAAACAAACTCAAATAAGAGCTTACACCACTGTTTCACTATAAGCTGTTTTTACTAAACCTATAGACTCAAACTTGAGAATGGGACTTATACTACTAGAGACTAGAAAGAGACAATCAAAACAACTTAACTAGCACAAATGAAACCTGGTGAGAGCTTATTGGAACTCAACAAATGACCAAAGGTGGTGAAAAACCCACAGTGCCAAACACCCTTTTATCAAAGGTATTTGACAGATTTGGTCTAACAGGATCTTTGAGCTTGGATTTTTAAAAGACAGAGATGTAGATACTTCTATTTAAATGTGAAAAAGCTATTTTAACGACTGAATAAGTAGACCCAATGAGCAAATAAGCATTTTGACTTTTTTTTGTTTGACTTTTATTAACTTATAGCAAAAACAGTTTGAGACTGAATTATACTGAACATGAAAAGCTCATATAAGCTATACAGAGCTTATATGAGCTTATAATAACAATACCACAAACTTATAACTCAATGGAACAGTACGGATTAATATCAAACAAGAAAAGATGAAATACTTGAAATTTTTTTATTAAAACTGAAACTGAGATTACACAAAAAACTGAGATTACATGTAAACTTAAAACTATTGAAAACAATGAAAGACTAATAAAAACATTAAGCTAATTTTAAGAGAAAAATAATACACCCTACAATGTGAGCCAAGGGGTCTTTTTATAGCCAAATTGCAGCTTGGGATCCCTTTCAGAAGATGCTAGAAGTCTATCCACAGCCATAAATCATTCCTGAGTCACCATAGCCAATCACAATGCTCCATTTCACCAAATGAGGTGTTGCATCCAATAGGAGAGCTCCAAAGGGCCACGTTTGCATCCTTATCTTGACATGTCAGAGGTGTCTAGAAGCTTTGGATAGATTCTTAGTACGAGGTAAGGTGGGTGATTGGGTGTGGGTAAATGGCTGTAAAAGTGAATGGGTAAAAGGGTTGTTTGGGTTGGGGAAGAAGCAACTGTTTGGGCGCGTTTGGATTGTTTATATTAAATCAAATGGGGTTGACCGGGTCTTGGGGTTTGACTCGGGTAAAGATAGCGGGTAATGGGTATATTAAACCGGGTTGTGTTATATTGGGCGGGTAATGGCTTTGGCTGGGCCGTGTAAATTGGACTTGGATATAAATTGAATTTGTATTTCAAGGACCATTAGTGCAAATGCTGAAAATCCAGGGACCAAACATGTAATTCTGAAAATATCTTCCAAGGATCATTTTTGTCAATCTTAAATAGACCAAGGGTCAATTTGCAACTTTTGAATCTTCAAGGGTCACTTTTGCCAAATGCTGAAACTTGAGGGGCCATTTTTGCCAATTCTTCAAACTTGGTTATTTCTTCCAAAAATCATCCTCGGAGAATATAATCTTCATAAATGCTCAATTTTGATCTTCCGGCTCGGCTTAAGCTCTCTTAATCTCTCGTGCTCGGATTTACGTCTGATTTGGTTCCTTTTTTGTGTGTTTTTACATATCCGTACCTGCACAAGCACAAACTCAAGAAAGCAACAAATATCAGCAATAAACGGCTCTTTCTTAGTTATTTTGGGTCTATATTTGATAAAGAAATGATATGTGTTTAAGCACATATCAAAATACCCCAGACGAGACCATTGTCGTGTCCTCACGCAATGCAATCAACTCACGCTTCTAAAACCAAGGATTTCAATCTCTTTCTACTAAACCTATGAAGAAGTAGCAAAGATTCCTCAAAAGAGATTAGGAAAGCCTTAATTCTAAAAACGCCCCGCTTACCTTTTAATTCACATGTATAGATATTACAATTAAGCACATTCCGGTTATGAGTGACGGTTTGTTGAACTTTCATGTCGATCAATAACTCCAACATTTTTCAAACGACATGTTAGGATCACGGAGTAGAAAACACAACACAGCGTGAAGTGACCATACGGATAGAATACATCGTCCCTGATTTTTCACAAGTCCCAAACTAAGCGTAAAACCGAAATCATTGTTACATACGACTTTAGATGCTAACACTACCCATGGAAGTTACTTGTGTAATTACCTTTTGCTCCCATTTTCCTATTTGCCTCTAGAATTTTTTTATTTTTGTGAGAAATGAATTTCTTCATAATTCTCGTTTCGATAACTTTTATTCTGATAAAGATACAAAGCTAAGTCGATAATTAGTTATCCGCCTTCTCTCAAGAACCATTGTCCACAAGAATGAGGTCCACATCAAGGTCCTAATTTTACACGATTTAGGGAGAATATCTTTTTTATGGCAACCGAGACAACTCATCTGAGTCGAGACGAAGCTTTATTTAGACATCTCCGGATCCGAGTTTGGCTTAACACTATTTCAACACATTTGCATTTTTGCAATTTAGGCCCTTGGTCTTTTAAACTACTAACTCAACGGGATTACCGTTTTATCCGAAGTCTTATTATGACTTTGGATTTTCCTCAACCTTTTTAGAAGTCCATGATAACGGGGGTACCGTCGGACATAGAAAACTTTTATGGCTTTGGATTTTTTAATTTTGAAACATTTGGGCTTTATTTCATGTTAATTTTTGTGCCAAACTCCAAACCCTACGGCTTTTATAACAATAGAAACAAAAGCAGCAAACTATCAGAATCGTTGTCTATCACACCAGTAACACGGCAGTACCTCGATGTGTACCCAACTCTCATGGGCAAAGATTCTCTAAAGAAGATAAAGAACTAACTATCGTCAAAAACTCAACATCTCTAATTATTATTTAACATATATGGGGTGAAACAATTTTGTGGGAACAAAAAGCCATAAGTACCTTCGATGGGCTCTAAAGAGAACCATCTACTCCACGCTTAGCATCTAAACTCATAAGCAACTCTATCATTTCTCGATCTCCGCAAATTTAAAATCCCAAATAATGAGATCCATGGATGCTTAGCCGATAATTAGATTATCTATGGTTAAGGGAACAAGCTAGGGCTCAACACGCCCTGGTCAAGTCAATTCTATTCCTACTCTCACCAGCGGAAAGTCAACAAGGTGTCAAAACATATATAAACTTAGCAAATGCTTCGTCTAATGAAATCAAGTTATGCATATTTAAAATCACTCAGGGAAACTTGCAGAATCTTGGCCTTGTGAGCTAGAATTCGCATTTTATAGCTTCTTGTCTAAGAGACTAGCAAACTTTTCAATCAAAAAGACTTAACAAAAGCTTAAAAATTTTAAAATTTTCTCATATATAGCACAATTTTTTTCATTTTCTAAGGAAAAACGGGGTTGCAAGAGTACATGACAAAAATAAAGCAAGTGCGGTCAAATCAAATCGAAGATTTCCCTACCCCAGACTAGAACGAAACATTGTCCTCAATGTTTAAAAGCAAGGGTATCAACGAAAATCTAAAAGCCGTTTTTTAAGTATGCTAGAAGATAAACGTTAGTCGATAAGATATCGGATATCGGATGTCCATCAGCCTCGATCATGAAACTCGAGTAGAGAAAAGACAAACTTCGAGCACGAGAGTCTTCATATCGGGAACATCCTAAACACAACATCACAAACAACCAAACACGAGAAATCGAAGAGCGGACCCCTTGGCGTCACTTATTAGAAAATAGAAAGAAGATAGAGATAAGCATGGGGTGCCTCCCACGGCGCTATTTTTTCTTAAAGCGAAGTCGCTAGCGACTCGTCCCAGAATTCATTTGTCCTTGGGGAAGAAAATGGTAGAGATACCAGGGTCAAAAGCGGTGTCCTCATTCGAAAGAATGAGGCGGGTGGGTTGGGAGGGAAAGAAAATGTCGGGCTCAAGCACATAAAGAATGACTCCTCCCAAACTCACATAAGGCATATGAAAGATCGATCCAACATCCGGCGGTTTTGCTGGCGAGACGAAGGGATGAAAGATCGATAAGAGAATACTCCAAAGAAGTCGGGAGCTCATGGTATAGAAAGGTGTTACTCAAAGGTTCATCAACAAAGGCATCCAAGAGAGGATCCTTATCTCTAATGACATTTTTAGCATAAAACTCATCAACGCGTATCCCGGGGTTGAAAATCTTGTCCTCGGAGAGGAAGGAGATCAAAGTGTCATCTATGTGAAAATCCTCACGAAGAGAGGAATCACTTTCGGCTAAATAATATTGGACCTCAGGATCAACAAGTTCATCTGTCGAAAACTTCACTTCCTTATCTTTCTTCGGGAAAAACGGATCATCGTATTCTTCTTCATCCTCGAGAAAAAAATGAGTGGTAGAAGCAAGTTCATCGGTGAACTTCTCACTTTCTTCGTCAAAGAGTTGATTTTTAAAATTTTGAGTATATTCAGAATCGAATTCAAACAAGGGATTCGTGAATGTCGTTTTGAAAGATTCTGGATCGAAAGATGTCTCAAAAAAAGGTTCCATGATTTCGAGAAGAGGAGTGGGATTGCCACTCAAAGGAAGGTTGATTTTTTTAGAAATCGTAGGTGGGACAAGTGGTGTGCTCTCGAGCTAGCGAGTTTCCACCACTACCGTTGTAGACTCCTTTTCTTGTTTCTTTTCCGTTCAAAGCTTGTATTGTTGACATACTCTTGATCGTAAACCTTGAAAGATCAATTCGAGACGTTTTAGGCTCAATGTTCTTTACATCATTCGGATCAGATGGTAAAATGGGATCACCACTTTCTTGAGAAAAATCAATCACACCGATGCTATGAATCGAATGATCATCGGGTGGAGGTTTTGACGTTTTTTAGGCATAGAACACTATTTTTTCATTTCCTTTTATGATCGTTAACGTTCCTTGGTAATGATCCACAATGACTTTCGCGGTTCTCAAGAATGGTCTTCCTAAAGTGAGAGGGACTCGGGCATCGACCTCTATATCAACTATGGCGAAATCCACGGGAAAATGGAATTTATCCACTCGTACCATAACATCGTTGACTACACCAACCGTGTGAGCAATTGTTCGATTAGCTAATTCGATAGTCATACGAGTCGGTATAAGAGTCTTCAATCCAATCTCATGATATATCGCAAGAGGCATGAGACTTATGCTTGCAACTGAATCGGTTAGGGCATTACATTCCTTAATATCATTTAAGGAGCAAGGAAGGAGAAATTTCCGGGATCACCAAGCTTCTCGGGAGCTTGGTTCGAGGAAGAATTAAAGCGGTGTAGGCTCGGTGAAATCTTTGAAATTTGTTCCAATTTCTCTTCATAAATCATTTCGGCTTTAATCATATCGTCGTAAGTTTGAACCGTTCGGAAACAACTTTCATTTTGTCGAACCGTGATTGAGCAGTTGCACGGTGTAAGGTTAGAACTTCGGCATTATGAGATATAGAAGGAACTTGGGCAACCAGAGGTTGGGCGTATTTGGCTTTTCCATTATCAAGAGGAATTACCGGGTCCTTTGTCACCTCGGTCTCTCGTGCTACACTCCTCACCGGAGAGGTAGTAGTCATCGAGGCCCATCATCTCGAATGGAAACGGATTTCATTTCTCCTTTCGTGTTTGGAATTGTGTTACTTGGGAGAGAACCGGAACCCGAGGGTTGACTCATTTGGCACAAAAAAACATTCAACATATTCTCAAGTTTATTCTGCGAAGCATCCATCTTGTTGTTCTAAAGTCGAATTTCGTTCCTAAACTCATTGCTTTGTCTAGTTAATGAAGATTGAAACTCGTTTCTCAAACTTGAAATCTGGGTTCTCATGGTTTGAATGGTAGCATTATTGTTACGAGCGTAATTGAGAATTCATTAGAGGGCAAAGGTGGAGCTTGATAGCTTGAAGCTTGATATCCTTGATTGTAATTGACCCCTTGATTCGGGTATTGATTTGGTGGGGCTTTGAATTGGTTTTGAACATTTGGTCCACGAACTTGATTCCGATTAAAACGAGTCGATTGTTTGATTGAGAAAATCCGGAGGTACCATTTGATTACTAACACGAGGGTTTGGTTCAACTTGAGAACGGTATTGGTTACCTCCGGTTACGGCATTAGCATCGAAAGGATGTCCATCGGTGGCGGTACAATTGTAGTAGGCATGCGGGCCACCACAAGTAGTACAAGTCGTTTCCACCGCTTTGACTTGAGCGGGTGGAGAAGAATTAACCTTAGTGGTCTTAATCTTAACCAAAGCCTGAATCATATCCGTAAGCTTATCAATCTTAGCATCGGTGCTAGACGTATTTTCGTAAGACGAGGACGATGGTGTAACATTCACTCGAGGCGACAACCGATTTGCTCACGTGAGGTACGAACTTTAGATTTGTTCTCAATAATCAACAAGGCATCTCTCGTTGATCGGGTCAACAAATTACCACCGCGGCGGCATTGAGAGAGTCTTGATCAGTCTCATTCAAACCGTTATAGAACGTATCAAGTTGGTGTAATTCCATAAAACCATGATGGGGACATTGCCTAAGCAAATCTTTGAATCGGTCCCATGCCTCACTAAATGATTCATCAAATCTTTGTGTGAATTTTGTTATTTCATTTTTTAGGCTTGTTGTTTTAGATGGTGGGAAGAATTCGTTCACGAATTTTGATACTAAATTCTCCCATGTGGTTATCGATCGAGGGGTAGTTTTTCGAGCCAAATCCGGCGGCCCCTCAAGTGAAAATGGGAAGAGTAGTAGCTTGATAGCCTCTTCCGGAACGTTACGGTACTTGATCGTAGACGTGAGCTTGTTAAACCGTCGGATATGAGAGTGAGGATCGTCTCTCTCCAATCCGTAAAATTGGCTTGACGAAACCAAATTTATCAATCCGTGTTTAAGCTCAAAGTTATCGGCAGCGATTTCCGGGACGGCGATGGCTTCTCCATAACCCTCGGTGGGTGCTTGGAGTTGCTCTAGCATAGATCGGTTGTCCTCCGCCATTTCGACAATGGGCGGGGTCGGATTAGTTCGAATCTCGGGTTCGACTAATGGAGCACGTCTATTTCGCCTTCATGGAATTGTAGCGGCTTCACGTATCGGTCTGTAGTTATTAGAACGAGTGCGCATGCACTTTCAAAACCAAGGCAATTAAAACGAACGGTATTCGAAAACACAGTGAACTTAACCAATAATCCCAAGTGAATAAATCACTTATATAAGACAAACGCAAGCGGCCGGAAGCTTTTTAGGTGTTGTGAAGCTTATTAAAACCCGCTTCTTTTGGCCGCAATTTAATGTCGGGCCGTCCCTTATACCCACCACAGTTTGTTTATCAAATAGAAATAAATCGACTCACAAGCGACACAAAGGCAAGTTTTGATCTTTAGTTCGGGAACTTATTAATGATAACACCTCCGTAGAGAATGTTATATAATTGGTGTCTTCTATTTATTAGCAAAACACAAGAGAAAATCTTTTTGTATTTTTAATCTGATATATATATATACAAAAGAAAAAGGAAAATATTTTTTACTTTTTAATTTATAGAAAAATAGTAACTTCACGAATGAAGGATCTCGAGTCACTAATCGTCAAACCTCAAACGATATAGTCGTGACACAACCTCCCGGCGCCAAAATTTGATTTCCAGACACACAATGCCAAACCGTCAAGTTATCTCACACAAGCTAGCCACTTGTGAATGACTAACCGTAAGTAACTTAAAACAGTTCGACGATTCGGCGATAATGAAGGCTTAAGGGTATGTGTGTGCGGATAAAACCTCAATATCGATATCAAAAATAATCACGAAGATAGATTCAAAATTCCTTTAGGAAAAAGAATATTAAACCAAATCCCGTGTGTGATCGTTGAATCGGATTAGTCAACCCGAATCGTTTCCCAACGAGGCGTGAATTGCCAACGTCGTTATTGGTTTGGAATTTAATACTCGATGTTTTGAATTGTGATTTTGATTTTATTAAACTACGGGAATAAGGAAAGTAATTAAGGGAATCTATTTTACGGGGAATCCTAAGTGCGAAATTAACTAAAACGTAATTAACGAAACGTAATTAAAATGCAACTACGTCTAAATTATATCCTAAAAATGCCTAAAATTACTTTTACTCTAGAAATGTAATTTGAAAACTATTTTAGAATTAAAACTATTTTTTTTTTCTGGATTTTATTAAAATTAAAAACTAATTTTTAACTATTAAAACTAAATTAAAATACTAAAAATTATGAAAATAAAAGGGAAAAATATGAAATTATTTTTATAAAATCTAAAATATCCTAATAGAATTTTCAAAACTATTTTTGTAATTTTTCTGATTATTTTTCTATTTTCTACTAATTTAAAACTATTTAAATCTAATTTAAATTGTGAAAAATACCAAATAAAAGGGGAAAAATAAGGAAAAATATTTTTTATGCTTTTTATATTTTTCTTAAATTGGGAAAATTGAAAAATTATTTTTTTTGAACTTTTTCTTAATTATTTGCAATAAAATCTATTTAAAAATGAATAAAAACTGTTTTAAATAGAGAAAAATAGCAAACAGTGACCAAAAATTATGAAAAACTCAGGAAAATTCTAAAATATTATTCTAAATCTATGAAAAATAAGAAATCATAAGCTTATGTGTGAGATATGAAGGCTGCAGTGTTAACAGATGCAAAATAAGCACTTATGAATAAGCTACAAGCTATAAAACTGAATTCTAGCTAAAAGCATCTTACAGAAACCTTAAAGTGACAGTTTTAGAACTATGGGAGCATGCAATGAACTAAGGAACAAGGGAGGACTAAGCTAAAAGGAACATACAAATAAGCTATTGGGAAGGGGAGTCCTATTAAGCTAACTTTACTAAGGTTTATAGGAGTGATCTAAGCTATACCTATAGTCTAATAAGCTCTGAAAACTTATTTTGATCTCACGAAATTCCAACAGTTAAGGTCGAGGGGTACTTTGAGCTTATTTATAAGCTAGCAAACAAGCTCAAATTTCCAACATGAACTGAAGCAGCCTAGACCAGTGCCCAAGAATGCAAAAACCAAGTTTCATCATTTTTGAAGCTCAAAGGAAGATTTTACAAGATCTGATATAGAGGGTGTTTGGGGACTGCTTAAACTGTTGTTGAATTGGGACAGAAACTAAGACCAGATTTGATTATCCAAAAGCTGTTGAATGTTTGTAAAAATTGTTTATAAGCTGATCTTACCCACTACATTCTATAGAAAACTAATTTTTTTGTATTTTTGAAAAGATTAAGACCATAAAAATTGCTTAAGAAAATGACCCTAAGGACTGTTTTGAGAGAAATATTTGACAGTTAAAGAAATTTGGCCAAAATGTCTTGACACTTTGACACTAATTCAGATCTTAAAAACAGACTTAAGAGGACCCAAGTGACTCAAAAACAAACTCAAATAAGAGCTTACACCACTGTTTCACTATAAGCTGTTTTTACTAAACCTATAGACTCAAACTTGAGAATGGGACTTATACTACTAGAGACTAGAAAGAGACAATCAAAACAACTTAACTAGCACAAATGAAACCTGGTGAGAGCTTATTGGAACTCAACAAATGACCAAAGGTGGTGAAAACCCCACAGTGCCAAACACCCTTTTATCAAAGGTATTTGACAGATTTGGTTTAACAGGATCTTTGAGCTTGGATTTTTAAAAGACAGAGATGTAGATACTTCTATTTAAATGTGAAAAAGCTATTTTAACGACTGAATAAGTAGACCCAATGAGCAAATAAGCATTTTGACTTTTTTTTGTTTGACTTTTATTGACTTATAGCAAAAACAGTTTGAGACTGAAATATACTGAACATGAAAAGCTCATATAAGCTATACAGAGCTTATATGAGCTTATAATAACAATACCACAAACTTATAACTCAATGGAACAGTACGGATTAATATCAAACAAGAAAAGATGAAATACTTGAAATTTTTTTTATTAAAACTGAAACTGAGATTACACAAAAAACTGAGATTACATGTAAACTTAAAACTATTGAAAACAATGAAAGACTAATAAAAACATTAAGCTAATTTTAAGAGAAAAATAATACACCTTACAATGTGAGCCAAGGGGTCTTTTTATAGCCAAATTGCAGCTTGGGATCCCTTTCAGAAGATGCTAGAAGTCTATCCACAGCCATAAATCATTCCTGAGTCACCATAGCCAATCACAATGCTCCATTTCACCAAATGAGGTGTTGCATCCAATAGGAGAGCTCCAAAGGGCCACGTTTGCATCCTTATCCTGACATGTCAGAGGTGTCTAGAAGCTTTGGATAGATTCTTAGTACGAGGTAAGGTGGGTGATTGGGTGTGGGTAAATGGCTGTAAAAGTGAATGGGTAAAAGGGTTGTTTGGGTTGGGGAAGAAGCAACTGTTTGGGCGCGTTTGGATTGTTTATATTAAATCAAATGGGGTTGACCGGGTCTTGGGGTTTGACTCGGGTAAAGATAGCGGGTAATGGGTATATTAAACCGGGTTGTGTTATATTGGACGGGTAATGGCTTTGGCTGGGCCGTGTAAATTGGACTTGGATATAAATTGAATTTGTATTTCAAGGACCATTAGTGCAAATGCTGAAAATTCAGGGACCAAACATGTAATTCTGAAAATATCTTCCAAGGATCATTTTTGTCAATCTTAAATAGACCAAGGGTCAATTTGCAACTGTTGAATCTTCAAGGGTCACTTTTGCCAAATGCTGAAACTTGAGGGGCCATTTTTGCCAATTCTTCAAACTTGGTTATTTCTTCCAAAAATCATCCTCGGAGAATATAATCTTCATAAATGCTCAATTTTGATCTTCCAGCTCGGCTTAAGCTCTCTTAATCTCTCGTGCTCGGATTTACGTCTGATTTGGTTCCTTTTTTGTGTGTTTTTACATATCCGTACCTGCACAAGCACAAACTCAAGAAAGCAACAAATATCAGCAATAAACGGCTCTTTCTTAGTTATTTTGGGTCTATATTTGATAAAGAAATGATATGTGTTTAAGCACATAAAGAAATGATATGTGTTTAAGCACATATCACTCCTAGATGTAAAGATTGAGGTTCCGGTTCATCAACACTAGGAAATCCCCCAGAACTATTGGTAAAACTAAGACTACAAGTATTCAAACCTATATTCTCTAGTTGCATTTGGTTCAAATGTTCTACCTCCATCGGGATTCTTAAAGTCTCATCTACTACTTCCGGGTAAGTCACGTGCGGTGTGTATGCCTTAAATGATGGTGGGACTTGTGGGATACCTTGTGGGTCTAGACTTTTTACCTTATCCTCAATCACATCTACATCATCTATATGCTCATCATGTGCTATTTCCTTAGGTCGTGATGAAACCAAACTTAGTAATTGATCCAACTTATGGTTTAATGCATGGTTGCTTACCATAATATTTTCACAGATTTGGTCAGTTCTCCTAAGGGCCTCACTAAAAATAGTTTCTAAACATGGAGGTTGTTCACGAAAGTCTATCCTAGGTGAAGGCTCATACGAAGCATAGGTTTCATTAGATGAGGTGTTTTGTGGGCTTGATGGAATGGTGAAACCCTCAAAAGGTTTATGGACTTGGTTACTTTCGTCCCACCATCTTGAATAATCCGCTTTAGTAATATCATAATTTTTATGAAAAAACCTAATCGCGGATATAGTGGATTCGCGTTCTCCATAATGGTAAACGGAAGAGTCAATGGACGAGTTTTACGAATAAAGGCACAAAGAAGGGGATAGACTACAAGGAAGCTAATAAAAAGAAAAAATCTCACTTGATAGGAATCTTGTGAGTAGACCTAAACGAGATAGAAATCAAGCCTGCGCAATAACTATTCCCGGCGGCAAAAACTTGATAACGCTACAGCGTCGTTGAGGTCAAAGGAACTTCCTTTTCGTCGAGCAAGTTTTTCAACACCCTAGGCAGTGAACCTAATCGTTGTAGTGTAGTATTAGGGTAAGCCACGGGAATTAATATCGTTCTCTAGGGGAATAGGAATGCTAGTGAGAAGTTACTACGCTAAGGTTGGGGTTGAGGAAGATTATTTTTTATCTTTTTATGTTTTTTAGGGAATGGAAAGCTACGAATCTCGGGGTTTGGATTTGGGGGTTGGTATTTATACCGATTACTTCTACTTATCTAATCTAATTAACTAAGCTAAGGTGAGGATAGTCTATGTCTATTGTTGTGTGCTCGTATGATAGTTAATGATGTGTTTACCTAGATGCTACTACTCCCTAGTTATCTCCTATTGATGGTTGAATTGTCACGTCCTTATTCTTAACGCGTTGTGTTTTCTAAGGTCGTAAGGTGTGCATTCCCTAACTCTTTGAGGTCACCTTTAAGTGTAGTAAACGAAATCCACTAAGTCATTAATAAACTAAATTTGAGGTTATCTTTGGGTTTAGTAAACGAAATCCACTAAGTCATTCATAAACTATCAAAGATTTATCAAGTATTAAACACAACGATAGCCTAGTCGCACTCCTAAGCCAATTACAATTAAGATAAGAGACAACCTAACAATAATTAACAACTAGGTTTCATATATCTAAGCAAACACACAAGTAATTTAGCCGGACATGGTAAACATGCAAGCATACACACAATCAATCAAACATAGGATAGACATAATGATAAATTGAATATACGGATTAAGATATAATCAACAAACCATTACAAGATTTTTTTGGAGTGATTAAAACCTTCAAAGTTGCTTTGGAAAAACACTCTCTAAACCCCGGAATCGGAGTTAGGGTTTTAGCCTACAAAAAGTGAAGTTATAATGTTCTATTTATAGGCGATTTTCTTCGGCAAAGGGTGACGGCGTCACACTTATAGATTGACGGCGTCACAAAGATTTTTTCCAAATCAGATTTTCTCGTTCGGTCGCGTGGGCTTTTGAATCACCTAAATCCGAGTTCGAATGCAAAAGTTATGGCCAAAACAGATCACTTCACGGCGCATGTTGCGACTTGTGACGGCGTCACCTTATGGTTGTGACGCCGTCGGCTTCATCTTCTGACGCCGTTGGGATCTGAATCTAGGACGTATGAGTTGTGACGCCCTACTCTTTAAAACGGCGCCGTCAAGTGTAAAATAGCAATTTAGCTTGAGCCGTCACAAAATATGCACGACGGCGTCACACTTAGAACCTGACGCCGTCCCTTTTAGTTCCAGCAGCCTGAGTGTCTTGATTCTTGACTTTGGCCATTTTCTTCGTATATTCGCCTTTTCGTCCGAATAAGTGTCATTCCAGCAATTTGCCTTCAAGAGACCTAAAAACTGAAAAGGAACGAAATTAAGTAGTAACGGATACAAAAGTGATCAATTAAGGGCTTAAATGACCCCTCAAAATGGTACCTTTTAAATCCTTATCACTATCCCAAGCTTGATATAGAGTTTCATCGTCTTCTTGTTTGAAATTGTGGATC
>OU343216.1:91975303-92004741 GCA_910596185.1 Chrysanthemum makinoi | reverse complement strand
ATAAAATTGGTTAACCTGGACCTTATTTATACTAAACACAACACTAAACATGTTTAAACCATTTATGATCAATGATACATGATATATGAGCACAATGGAAATTGCATAAAATGAAAAATACGAAACAAGCTATACAAAGGTCCAAATTATGCAAAATTTAAACCAAACCCAAAACCATTAACCTAATCCATTTCCAATCCAAACATCGCAATTCAATCTATGCGAAAACCATTTCCAAATCCAAAGATGAACCCAATTTGCTCTTAAGTTGACTTTTTTGACTTTGGTTCAAGACCGCTTGTACCGCCTCGATAAGCTCACCTAAAGTATATATTAAGTTTCAATGATTTTATTTAAACTTTGAAAAATAAGCTTGTTGAAGCTTGAATGTGACAAATGGAAGATTGCAAATTTAACAAGAAACTTGAAATTACTCAACATAAGCTTGTTGCATTAACACTTAAAAACTTGATTTGATTTCTTAACTTAATATTGATGTAGTAAACTCCAGAATTACAACTTTAAAGCTAAATTACATTGGTATTAAAAACGAAATACATGAAAATTAAATTTAACTAACTGGCTTTCTTTCTCTCTCTCTTCTCTCTCTTTATGCTTCAAAATGTTCCACTGGCCTCCGAAAGTGTTTCCACCTCTCAATTTGCTAAATCCAATGAGAGAGCTTGAGTGAGATAGCCATTTGGCGGAAATGGAATTTGACTAGTTGGACTCGCTATAGCACTAGGTGGCATTAAATGTGGGAGGTGGGTAGGTGAGTGCTTATGAGGAGGAGGGTGGAAGCGATGGGAATGGTGGAATCAACCTTTGCCCGTAGGCTCAAGGAAGAAGATAAGGGAAATTAGCAATTTTTCCTTTTGACTTTATTTAACCAAAGGTCAAAATGAAAGGAAGGGGTCATAAGGAAAAGGCAGGGTCAATGGGTTTTTGTGATAGGGTCAAAATTGGTTTAAAGGTTTTAAACTTCAAGTGGACCTTTATGTAAATTCAAATTATAGGGACCTTGCTTCACAATCATCAAACTTGTTCCAAGGGCTGAAATGACAAGCTTCAAAAGATAGGGACCAAAATCGCCATTTTGCACTTTCCAAGGGCTAATTTTGCCAATTTTCAAACTTGAGGACCATTTGTGTAATTTTCAAACTTTGATATTTTTCACCAAAGGACTAAATTTGATAACCTTTGATTTTAAAAAGGACCTTGGTGACTTTATATTTCTTTGAAATTATGTGCTCGTGGACTGCTTTTTGACAACTTTTGAAACTTGGGGACTGAACCTATTTTTGCAAATTTGATATGTTTTCATCCGATTTTGATATTTTGCATTTAAAACACATAAACAATCATTTGGTGGATTTTGATCATTTTGATGTTTCATGTTTTCGCATGATTTTGCAGCTTATATTGTATACCAAAATGATGATTTAGACACTCATCATATACCATACCACCTATACGGTCAGCTTAACATGATAATGATACCAATGCACCTAGTCTTGGTCGCTTAACATGATAATGTGATACCAATGCACCTATACTTGGTCGCTTAACATGATAATGATACCATAGCACTATACTTGGTCGCTTAACATGATAATGATACCAATGCACCTAGTCTTGGTCGTTAACATGATATGCGATACCAATGCACCTATACTTGTCGCTTAACATGATAATGCATACCATAGCACCTATACTTGGTCGCTTAACATGATACGTATACCAATGCACCTATACTTGGTCGCTTAACATGATAATGATACCAATGCACCTATACTATGGCGTTTAACATGATATATACCATAGCACCTATACTTGGTCGCTTAACATGATAATGATACCAATGCACCTATACTGGTCGCTTAACATGATATGATACCATAGCACCTATACTTGGTCGCTAACATGATACGATACCAATGCACCTATACTTGGTCGTTTAACATGATATGTATACCAATACACCTATACTGGTCGCTTAACATGATACGATACCAATGCACCTATACTTCATTGCTTAACATGATAATGTATACCAATGCACCTATACTTGGTCGCTTAAAATGATAATGTATACCATAGCACCTATACTTCTACCGCTTAACATGATAACGATACCAATGCACCTATACTGGTCGCTTAACATGATAATGTATACCAATGCACCTATACTTGGTCGCTTAACATGATACCTATACCAATGCACCTATACTCGTCGCTAACATGATAACGATACAAATGCACCTATCTTGGTCGCTTAACATGATAATGATACCAATGCACCTATACTTGGTCGCTTAACATGATAATGATACCAATACACCTATACTTAGTCGTTTAACATGATATACCAATGCACCTATACTTGGTCGCTTTAACATGATACGCATAACAATGCACCTATACTTGGTCGCTTAACATGATACGATATACCATAGCACCTATACTGGTCGCTTAACATGATAATGATACCAATGCACCTATACTTGTCGTTAAACATGATAACGTATACCAATGCACCTATACTGGTCGTTAACATGATAATGTATACCAATGCACCTATACTTGGCGCTTAACATGATACGTATACCAATGCACCTATATGGTCGCTTAACATGATACATATACCAATGCACCTATACTTGGTCGCTTAACATGATAATGATACCATAGCACCTATACTTGGTCGCTTAACATGATAATGCGATACCATAGCACCTATACTTGGTCGCTTAACATGATAACGATACCAATGCACCTATACTTGGTCGTTTAACATGATACGTATACCATAGCACCTATACTTGATCGCTTAACATGATAATCGATACCAATGCACTATACTTGGTCGTTTAACATGATACGTGATACCAATGCACCTATACTTGGTCGCTTAACACGATAATGTGATACCAATGCACCTATACTTGGTCGCTTAAATGATACGATACCATAGCACCTATACTTGGTCGTTTAACATGATAATGATACCATGCACCTATACTTGGTCGTTTAACATGATACGTATACCAATGCACCTATACTCAGTCGTTTAACATGATACGTATACCAATGCACCTATACTTCGTCAGCAACATGATAATGTGCCAATGCACCTATACTTCGGCTGCTAACATGATATGTGATACCAATGCATATACTTGGTCGTTTAACATGATAATGATACCAATGCACCTACATGGTCGCTTAAACATGATAATGCATACCAATGCACCTATACTTAGTTGTTTAACATGATAATTTATACCAATGCATCTATACTTGGTCGCTTAACATGATAATGTATACCAATGCAACCTATACTTGGTCGCTTAACATGATACAACTACCATAGCACCTATACTTAGTCGCTTAACATTACACATACCAATGCACCTATTCTGGTCGTTTAACATGATAC
This sequence comes from Chrysanthemum makinoi, assembly GCA_910596185.1. Taxonomy (NCBI): domain Eukaryota; kingdom Viridiplantae; phylum Streptophyta; class Magnoliopsida; order Asterales; family Asteraceae; genus Chrysanthemum; species Chrysanthemum makinoi. The sequence continues at coordinate 92,001,302 of OU343216.1, read as the reverse complement.
GATACCAATGCACCTATACTTGTCGTTTAACATGATAATGTATACAATGCACCTATACTTCTCGCTTAACATGATACCTATACCAATGCACCTATACTTGGTCGCTTAACATGATAATGCATACCATAGCACCTATACTTGGTCGCTTAACATGATACGTATACCAATGCACCTATACTTGGTCGTTTAACATGATACCAATGCACCTATACTTGGTCGCTTAACATGACAATGTGATACCATAGCACCTATACTTATCGACAACATGATAATGATATAAATGCACCTATACTGCCGCAACATGATAATTTACCAATGCACCTATACTTGGTCGCTTAACATGATACGTATACCATAGCACCTATACTTATCAGTCGCTTAACATGATAATGTATACCAATGCACCTATCTTGGTCGCTTAACATGATAATTTATACCAATGCACCTATACGGTCATTAACATGATACGCATACCATAGCACCTATACTTGGTCATTTAACATGATAATGATACTAATCCACCTATAATGGTCGCTTAACATGATACGTATACCAATGCACCTATACTTGGTCGCTTAACATGATACGTACACCATAGCACCTATATATTTGGTCGCTTAACATGATACAATACCAATGCACCTATACTTGGTCGCTTAACATGATAATGATACCAATGCACCTATACTTGGTCGCTAACATGATATGATACCATAGCACCTATACTTGGTCGCTTAACATGATACGTATACCAATGCACCTATACTTGGTCGCTTAACATGATAATGCGATACCATAGCACCTATACTTGGTCGCTTAACATGATAACGTGATACCAATGCACCTATACTTGGTCGCTTAACATGATAATGCATACCCATGCACCTACTTGGTCGTTAACATGATATGATACCAATACACCTATACTTGGTCATTAACATGATAATGATACCAATGCACCTATACTGTCGCTTAAATGATAATGTAGATACCAATGCACCTATACTGGTCGCTTAACATGATACGTGATACCAATGTAACCTAGTCTTGGTCGCTTAACATGATATGATACCAATGCACCTATACTTGGTCGCTTAACATGATACGATACCATTGCACCTATACTTGTTTAACATGATAATGATACCATAGCACCTATACTTGGTCAGTTAACATGATATGATACCAATGCACCTATACTTGGTCGTTTAACATGATACAACTACCATAGCACCTATACTTAGTCGTTTAACATGATACGTATACCAATGCACCTATTCTTGGTCGTTTAACATGATACGTATACCAATGCACCTATACTTGGTCGTTTAACATGATACGTATACCAATGCACCTATACTTCATCATTTAACATGATACATATACCAATGCACCTATACTTGGTCGTTTAACATGATACGTATACCATAGCACCTATATACAGTCGTTTAACATGATAATGTGATACCAATGCACCTAGTCTGGTCGCTTAACATGATACGATACCAATGCACCTATACTTGTCGCTTAACATGATACACGATAACATAGCACCTACTTGGTCGCTTAACATGATAATGATACCAATGCACCTATACTTGGGCTGCTAACATGATAATGATACCAATGCACCTATACTCTGGTCGCTTAACATGATAATGATACCATACCACCTATACTTAGTCGCTTAACATGATAATGTATACCATGCACCTAGTCTTGGTCGCTTAACATGATAATGATACCAATGCACCTATACTTGGTCGCTTAACATGATAACGATACCATAGCACCTATACTTGGTCATTTAACATGATAATGTATACTAATGCACCTATCTTGGTCGCTTAACATGATAATGCATACCAATGCACCTATACTTGGTCATTTAACATGATAATGCATACCATAGCACCTATACTTGGTCGCTTAACATGATAATGTATACCAATGCACCTATAGTTGGTCGCTTAACATGATAATGTATACCAATGCACCTATACTTGGTCGCTTAACATGATACGATACCATAGCACCTATACTCTGGTCGCTTAACATGATAATTATACAATGCACCTTATCTTGGTCGCTTAACATGATACGATACCATAGCACCTATACTTGGTCGCTTAACATGATAATGATACCAATGCACCTATACTTGGTCGCTTAACATGATACGTGATACCATAGCACCATACTTGGTCGCTTAACATGATAATGATACCAATAACCTATACTTCGGTCGTTTAACATGATACGATACCAATGCACCTATACTTTCATTAAAATGATACGATACCATAAAGCACCTATACTTGGTCAGTTTGACATGATAATGATACCAATGCACCTATACTTGGTCGCTGAACATGATAATGTATACCAATGCACCTATACTTGGTCGCTTAACATGATACCTATACCAATGCACCTATACTGGCTTAACATGATAACGATACAAATGCACCTAGTTTGGTCGCTTAACATGATACGTATACCAATGCACCTATACTTGGTCGCTTAACATGATAATGATACCAATACACCTATACTTGGTTGCTTAACATGATAATGTGATACCAAATGCACCTATACTTGGTCGTTTAACATGATAATGATACCAATGCACCTATACTTGGTCGCTTAACATGATAATGTATACCATAGCACCTATACTCATCGCTTAACATGATACGATACCATGCACCTAGTACTTTGTCGCTTAACATGATAACGATACCAATGCACCTATACTTGGTCGTTTAACATGATACGATAAACCAATGCACCTATATTTCACGCTTAACATGATACCCATATACCAATGCACCTATACTGGTCGCTTAAACATGATATATATACCAATGCACCTATACTTGGTCGTTTAACATGATACGTATACCATAGCACCTATACTTGGTCGTTTAACATGATACGTATACCATAGAACCTATACTTGGTCGTTTAACATAATACGTATACCAATGCACCTATACTTGGTCGTTTAACATGATACGTATACCATAGCACCTATACTTGGTCGTTTAACATGATACGTATGCCAATGCACCTAGTCTTGGTCGTTTAACATGATATGTATACCAATGCACCTATACTTGGTCGTTTAACATGATACGTTACCATAGCACCTATACTTCATCGTTTAACATGATACGTATACTAATGCACCTATAGTTGGTCGTTTAACATGATACGTATACCAATGCACCTATACTTGGTCGTTTAACATGATACGTATACCATAGCACCTATACTTGATCGCTTAACATGATAATGATACCAATGCACCTATACTTGGTCGCTTAACATGATAATGATACCATAGCACCTATACTTGGTCGCTTAACATGATAATGATACCAATGCACCTATACCGCTTAACATGATAATGATACCAATGCACCTATACTGGTCGCTTAACATGATATGCGATACCATAGCACCTATACTTGGTCGCTTAACATGATACGTATACCAATGCACCTATACTTGGTCGTTTAACATGATATGTATACCATGCACCTATACTTGGTCGCTTAACATGATAATGTATACCATAGCACCTATACTTGGTCGCTTAACATGATAATGTATACCAATGCACCTAGTCTTGGTCGCTTAACATGATATGCATACCAATGCACCTATACTTGGTCGTTTAACATGATACGTAAACCATAGCACCTATACTTGGTCGTTTAACATGATACGTATACCAATGCACCTATACTTGGTCGCTTAACATGATACGTATAACAATGCACCTATACTGGTCGCTAACATGATAATGATACCATAGCACCTATACTTGGTCGTTTAACATGATACGTATACCAATGCACCTATACTTCATCGTTTAACATGATAATGTGATACCATAGCACCTATACTTGGTCGCAACATGATAATCGATACCAATGCACCTATACTTGGTCGTTTAACATGATACGTATACCACTGCACCTATACTTGGTCGCTTAACATGATAATGATACCAATGCACCTATACTCTGTTTTAACATGATATGATATACAATGCACCTATACTTGGTCATTTAAAATGATACGTATACCATAGCACCTATACTTGGCCGTTTGACATGATACACGATACCAATGCACCTATACTTGGTCGTTTAACATGATACGTATACCAATGCACCTATACTTGGTCGTTTAACATGATACCTATACCAATGCACCTATACTTCGTCGTTTAACATGATACGTATACAAATGCACCTAGTCTTGGTCGTTTAACATGATACGTATACCAATGCACCTATACTTGGTCGTTTAACATGATACGTATACCAATACACCTATACTTAGTTGTTTAACATGATACGTATACCAATGCACCTATACTTGGTCGCTTAACATGATACGTATACCAATGCACCTATACTTGGTCGCTTAACATGATAATGTATACCATAGCACCTATACTGGTCGTTAACATGATACGATATACCAATGCACCTATACTTGGTCGCTTAACATGATACGTATACCAATGCACCTATACTTGGTCGCTTAACATGATACGTATACCAATGCACCTATACTTGGTCGCTTAACATGATATCATACCAATGCACCTATACTTGGTCGCTTAACATGATACGTATACCAATGCACCTATACTTGGTCGCTTAACATGATAATGATACCAGCACCTATACTTGGTCGCTTAACATGATACGCGATACCATAGCACCTATACTTGGTCGTTTAACATGATATGTATACCAATGCACCTATACTTGGTCGTTTAACATGATACGTATACCATAGCACCTATACTTGATCGCTTAACATGATAATGATACCAATGCACCTAGTCTGGTCGCTTAACATGATATGTATACCAATGCACCTATACTTGGTCGCTTAACATGATATGATACCATAGCACCTATACTTCATCGCTTAACATGATAATGATACCAATGCACCTATCTTGGTCGCTTAACATGATAATGATAAACCAATGCACCTATATGGTCGCTTAACATGATACGTGATACCATAGCACCTATACTTGGTCGCTTAACATGATAACGATACCAATGCACCTATACTTGGTCGCTTAACATGATAACGTATATCAATGCACCTATACTTGGTCGCTTAACATGATAATGTGATACCATAGCACCTATACTGGTCGTTTAACATGATAATGATACAAATGCACCTACTCGTCGCTTAACATGATAATGATACCAATGCACCTATACTTGGTCGCTTAACATGATAATGATACCAATACACCTATACTTGGTCGTTTAACATGATACGATACCAATGCATCTATATACTTGGTCGCTTAACATGATATGATACCCATGCACCTATACTTGGTCTTTAACATGATAATGATACCAATACACCTATACTTATCGCTTAACATGATACGTATACCAATGCACCTATACTTGGTCGCTTAACATGATACGTATAACAATGCACCTATACTACGCTTAACATGATACGTATACCAATGCACCTAGTTTTGGTCGCTTAACATGATAATGCATACCAATGCACACATATACTTGGTCGCTTAACATGATAATGATACCAATGCATCTATACTTGGTCGTTTAACATGATACGTATACCATAGCACCTATACTTGGTCGCTTAACATACATAATGATAAATGCACCTATACTTCGTCGTTAACATGATAATGTATACCAATGCACCTATACTTGGTCGCTTAACATGATAATGATACCATAGCACCTATACTTAGTCGCTTAACATGATACGATACCAATGCACCTAGTCTTGGTCGCTTAACATGATAACGTATACCAATGCACCTATACTTGGTCGTTAACATGATAATGTATAACATAGCACCTATACTTGGTCGCTTAACATGATACGTATACCAATGCACCTATACTTGGTCGCTTAACATGATACGTATACCAATGCACCTATACTTGGTCGCTTAACATGATAATGATACCATACCACCTATACTTGGTCGCTTAACATGATAATGTATATCAATGCACCTATCTTGGTCGCTTAACATGATAATGTATACCAATGCATCTATACTGGTCGCTTAAACATGATACGTATACCAATACACCTATACTTGGTCGTTTAACATTATAGGTATACCAATGCACCTATACTCGGTCGCTTAACATGATACGATACCAATGCACCTATACTTGGTCGCTTAAAATGATACGATACCATAACCATACTTCTTCCGCTTGACATGATAATGTATACCAATGCACCTATACTTGGTCGCTTAACATGATAATGCATACCAATGCACCTATACTTGGTCGCTTAACATGATACCTATACCAATGCACCTATAATTTCGGTCGCTTAACATGATAACGCATACAAATGCACCTAGTCTTGGTCGCTTAACATGATAATGTATACCAATGCACCTATACTTGGTCGCTTAACATGATACTTATACCAATAACCTATACTTAGTTGTTTAACATGATACATATACCAATGCACTATATACTTGGTCGCTTAACATGATAATGTGATACCAATGCACCTATACTTGGTCGCTTAACATGATAATGCATACCATAGCACCTATACCGAAGTCGCTTAACATGATAATGATACCAATGCACCTATCTTTGTCGCTTAACATGATAATGCATACCAATGCACCTATACTTGGTCGCTAACATGATACGATACCAATGCACCTATACTTGGTCGCTTAACATGATAATGATACCATGCACCTATACTTGGTCGCTTAAAATGATACGTACACCAATGCACCTATACTTGGTCGCTTAACATGATAATGTATACCATAGCACCTATACTTGGTCGCTTAACATGATAATGATACCATAGCACCTATACTTGGTCGCTTAACATGATACGTATACCAATGCACCTATACTTGGTCGCTTAACATGATAATGATACCATAGCACCTATACTGGTCGCTTAACATGATAATGATACCAATGCACCTAATTGGTAGCTAACAACATGATACGCATACCAATGCACCTATACTGGTCGTTAACATGATACGTGATACCAATGCACCTATACTTGGTCGCTTAAAATGATACGATACCATAGCACCTATACTTGGCCGCTTAACATGATAATGATACCTATGCACCTATACTTGGTCGCTTAACATGATAATGATACCAATGCACCTATACTTCATCGCTTAACATGATAATGTGATACCAATGCACCTATACTTACCGCTTAACATGATACGTATACCAATGCACCTATACTCGGTTGCTAACATGATACGTATACCAATGCACCTATACTTGGTCGCTTAACATGATACGATACCAATGCAACCTATACATGGTCGTTTAACATGATACGTACACCAATGCACCTATACTTAGTTGTTTAACATGATACGTATACCAATGCACCTATACTTGGTCGTTTAACATGATACGTATACCAATGCACCTATACTTGGTCGTTTAACATGATACGTATACCATAGCACCTATACTCGCTCGTTTAACATGATACATATACCAATGCACCTATTCTTGGTCGTTTAACATGATACGTATACCAATGCACCTATACTTTGTAGTTTAACATGATACGTATACCAATGCACCTATACTTCGTCGTTTAACATGATACCTATACCAATGCACCTATACTTGGTCGTTTAACATGATACGTATGCCATAGCACCTATACTTAGTCGTTTAACATGATACGTATACCAATGAACCTAGTCTTGGTCGTTTAACATGATACGTATACCAATGCACCTATACTTGGTCGTTTAACATGATACGTATACCATAGCACCTATACTTGGTCGATTAACATGATACGTATATAAATGCACCTATACTTCGGTGCTTAACATGATAATGATACCAATGCACCTATACTTGGTCGCTTAACATAATGATACCATAGCACCTATACTTAGTCGTTTAACATGATACACGATACCAATGCACCTAGTCTTGGTCGTTTAACATGATACGTATACCAATGCACCTATACTTTGTCATTTAACATGATAACGATACCATAGCACCTATACTTGGTCATTTAACATGATACGATACCAATCCACCTAGTCTTGGTCGCTTAACATGATATAATGTGATACCAATGCACCTATACTTGGTCGCTTAACATGATAATGTATACCATAGCACCTATACTTGGTCGCTTAACATGATACGTATACCAATGCACCTATACTCTAATAACGCTTAACATGACAATGTATGCACCTATACTTGGTCGTTTAACATGATACGTATACCATAGCACCTATACTTGATCGCTTAACATGATAATGATACCAATGCACCTATACTTGGTCGCTTAACATGATATCGATACCATAGCACCTATACTTGGTCACGTTAACATGATAACGTATACCAATGCACCTATACTTGGTCGCTTAACATGATAATGATACCTATGCACCTATACTTGGTCGCTTAACATGATAACGATACCAATACACCTATACTTAGTCGCTAACATGATAATGATACCAATGCACCTATACTTCGCGTTAACATGATACGTATGCCGATGCACCTATACTTCGTCGGTTAACATGATACGTATACCAATGTACCTAGTCTTGGTCGTTTAACATGATACGTATACCAATGCACATATACTTGGTCGTTTAACATGATACGTATACCATTGCACCTATACTTAGTTGTTTAACTTGATACGTATACCAATGCATCTATACTTGGTCGTTTAACATGATACGTATACCAATGCACCTATACTTGGTCGTTTAACATGATACAACTAGCATAGCACCTATACTTAGTCGTTTAACATGATACGTATACCAATGCACCTATTCTTGGTCGTTTAACATGATACGTATACCAATGCACCTATACTTGGTCGTTAACATGATACGTATACCAATGCACCTATACTTCGTCGTTTAACATGATACCTATACCAATGCACCTATACTTGGTCGTTTAACATGATACGTATACCATAGCACCTATACTTAGTCGTTTAACATGATATGTATACCAATGCACCTATCTTGGTCGCTTAACATGATAATGCATACCAATGCACCTATACTTGGTCGCTTAACATGATACACGATAACATAGCACCTATACTGGTCGCTTAACATGATACGATACCAATGCACCTATACTTCGTCGCTTAACATGATAATGTATACCAATGCACCTATACTTGGTCATTAACATGATAATATCGATAAATACAACCATCTATACTTAACGTTTAACATGATACGATACCAATGCACCTAGTCTTGGTCGCTTAACATGATAATCGATACCAATGCACCTATACTTGGTCGCTTAACGGATAATTTATACCATAGCACCTATACTGGTCATTTAACATGATAAGTGATACCAATGCACCTAGTCTTGGTCGCTTAACATGATACGACCAATGCACCTATACTTGGTCATTTAACATGATAATGCATACCATAGCACCTATACTTGGTCGCTTAACATGATAATGCGATACCAATGCACCTATACTTGGTCGCTTAACATGATAATGATACCAATGCACCTATACTTGGTCGCTTAACATGATAATGTATACCATAGCACCTATACTTGGTCGCTTAACATGATAATGATACAATGCACCTATACTTGGTCGCTTAACATGATAATGATACCATAGCACCTATACTTGGTCGCTTAACATGATAACGATACCAGCATCTATACTTGGTCGCTTAACATGATAATGTATACCAATGCATATACTTCGCTTAACATGATAATGTATACCAATGCACCTATACTTGGTTGTTTAACATGATACGTATACCAATGCACCTATACTTGGTCATTTAAAATGATACGTATACCATAGCACCTATACTTGGTCGCTTAACATGATAATGATACCAATGCACCTATACTTGGTCGCTTAACATGATATGGATACCAATGCACCTATACTTGGTCGCTTACATGATACCTACCAATGCACCTATACTTCGGCGCTTAACATGATAATGATACAAATGCACCTATAGTCTGGTCGCTTAACATGATAATGATACCAATGCACCTATACTTGGTCGTTTAACATGATAATGATCAATACACCTATACTTAGTTGTTTAACATGATAATGATACCAATGCATCTATACTTGGTCGCTTAACATGATAATGATACCAATGCACCTATACTTGGTCGCTTAACATGATAATGATACCATAGCACCTATACTACCGCTTAACATGATATGATACCAATGCACCTAGTCTTTGTCGTTTAACATGATAATGTATACCAATGCACCTATACTTGGTCGCTTAACATGATAATGTGATACCAATGCACCTATACTCAATAAGCAACATGATACCTATACCAATGCACCTATACTTGGTCGCTTAACATGATATATATACCAATGCACATAACTTGGTCGTTTAACATGATACGCATACCATAGCACCTATACTTGGTCGTTAACATGATAATGTATACCATAGAACCTATAATGGTCGCTTAACATAATATGTATACCAATGCACCTATACTTGGTCGCTTAACATGATAATGTGATACCATAGCACCTATACTTGGTCGCTTAACATGATAATGATACCAATGCACCTAGTCTTGGTCGCTTAACATGATATGTATACCAATGCCTATACTTGGTCGTTTAACATGATACGCTACCATAGCACCTATACTTCATCGTAACATGATAATGATACTAATGCACCTATCTTGGTCGCTTAACATGATACGTATACCAATGCACCTATACTTGGTCGTTTAACATGATTCGTATACCATAGCACCTATAACTTGGTCGCTTAACATGATAATGATACCAATGCACCTATACTTGGTCGCTTTAACATGATAATACAATGCACCTATACTTGGTCGCTTAACATGATACGATACCATAGCACCTATACTTCGGTCGCTTAACATGATACATACAAATGCACCTATCTTGGTCGCTTAACATGATACGATACCAATGCACCTATACTTGGTCGCTTAACATGATAATGTATACCAATACACCTATACTTGATTGTTTAACATGATACGTATACCAATGCATCTATACTTGGCGCTTAACATGATAATGATACCTATGCACCTATACTTGGTCTTTTAACATGATAATGATACCAATACACCTATACTTAGTCGTTTAAACATGATAATGATACCAATGCACCTATAATCAGTCGCTTAACATGATACGTGATAATGCACCTATACTTGGCCGCTTAACATGATATGTATACCAATGCACCTAGTTTTGGTCGCTTAACATGATAATGATACCAATGCACATATACTTGGTCGCTTAACATGATACGTATACCAATGCACCTATACTTGGTCGCTTAACATGATAATGCATAACATAGCACCTATTACTTGGTCGTTTAACATGATAACGTATACCAATGCACCTATATGGTCGCTTAACATGATAACGTATACCAATCCACCTATACTTGGTCGTTTAACATGATACGTATACCATAGCACCTATACTTGATCGCTTAACATGATAATGATACCAATGCACCTAGTCTTGGTCGTTTAACATGATACGTATACCAATGCACCTATACTTGGTCGTTTAACATGATAAGTATACCATAGCACCTATACTTGGTCGCTTAACATGATAATTTATACCAATGCACCTATACTGTCGCTAACATGATACGATACCAATGCACCTATACTTGGTCGTTAACATGATAATGTATACCATAGCACCTATACTTAGTCGCTTAACATGATAATGTATATCAATGCACCTAGTCTTGGTCGCTTAACATGATATGATACCAATGCACCTATACTTGGTCGCTTAACATGATAATGATACCATAGCACCTATACTTGGTCGCTTAACATGATACATACATGCACCTACTAGTCTTGGCGTTTAACATGATACGATACCAATGCACCTATACTTGGTCGCTTAACATGATATCGTATACCATAGCACCTTGGTCGCGAACATGACACGTATACCAATGCACCTACCAAATTTAACATGATATCGATACCAATGCACCTATACTTGCTTAACATGATATGATACCAAGCACCTATACTCTGGTCGCTTAACATGATAACGGATACCATAGCACCTATATTTGGTCGCTTAAACATGATACGATACCAATGCACTATACTCTGGTCGCTTAACATGATACGATAAACCATAGCACCTATATACTTGTCGTTTAACATGATACGATACCAATGCATCTATACTTGGTCGTTTAACATGATAATGTATAACAATGCACCTATACTTGGTCGCTTAACATGATACGTATACCAATGCACCTATATCGTCATAACATACATGATATGTACAATGCACCTATATTTGGTCGCTTAAAATGATAATGCGATACCATAGCACCTATACTTGGCCGCTTTTGAACATATAATGTATACCAATGCACCTATACTTGGTCGTTTAACATGATATGTATACCAAGGCACCTATACTTGGTCGTTTAACATGATACCTATACCAATGCACCTATACTTCGTCGTTTAACATGATACGTATACAAATGCACCTAGTCTTGGTCGTTTAACATGATACGTATACCAATGCACCTATACTTGGTCGCTTAACATGATAACGATAAATATAGCACCTATACTTGGTCGTTTAACATGATACGTATACCAATGCACCTATACTTGGTAGTTTAACATGATACGTATACCAATGCACCTATACTTCGTCGTTTAACATGATACGTATACCAATGCACCTATACTTGGTTGTTTAAAATGATACGTATACCATAGCACCTATACTTGGCCGTTTGACATGATACGTATACCTATGCACCTATACTTGGTCGCTTAACATGATAATGTACCATGCACCTATACTTAGTCGCTAACATGATAATGATACCAATGCACCTATACTTCACAATAACATGATAATGCGATGCCATGCACCTATACTGGCTCGCTAACATGATACGTATACCAATGCACCTATACTTGGTCGTTTAACATGATACGTATACCAATGCACCTATACATGGTCGTTTAACATGATACGTATACCAATGCACCTATACTTGGTCGTTTAACATGATACGTATTCCAATGCACCTATACTTGGTCGTTTAACATGATACGTATACCAATGCACCTGTACTTGGTCAAGCTTAATGATACAATACCATAGCACCTATACTTGGTCGCTTAACATAATACATATACCAATGCACCTATTCTTGGTCGCTTAACATGATAACGTATACCAATGCACCTATACTTATCGCTTAACATGATACGATACCAATGCACCTATACTGCTTAACATGATAATACCATAAACCAATGCACCTATACTTGGTCGCTTAACATGATAACGATACCATAGCACCTATACTTGGTCGCTTTAACATGATACGATACCAATGAACCTAGTCTTGGTCGCTTAACATGATAATGTATACCAATGCACCTATACTTGGTCGTTTAACATGATACGTATACCATAGCACCTATACTTGGTCGATTAACATGATACGTATACCAATGCACCTATACTTCGTCGTTTAACATGATACGTATACCAATGCACCTATACTTGGTCTTTTAACATGATACGTATACCATAGCACCTATACTTGGTCGTTTAACATGATACGTATACCAATGCACCTATACTTGGTCGTTTAACATGATATGTATACCAATGCACCTATACTTGGTCATTTAACATGATATGATATACCATAGCACCTATACTTGGTCGTTAACATGATAATGCGATACTAATCCACCTAGTCTGGTCGCTTAACATGATACTTATACCAATGCACCTATACTTGGTCGCTTAACATGATAACGATACCATAGCACCTATACTTGGTCGCTTAACATGATATGATACCAATGCACCTATATTTCTACGCTTAACATGATAATGTGATAAATAGCACCTATACTTGGTCGCTTAACATGATAATGCGATACCATAGCACCTATACTTGGTCGCTTAACATGATAATGCGATACCAATGCACCTATACTTGGTCGCTTAACATGATACGCTACCATAGCACCTATACTCGGTCGCTTAACATGATAATGATACTAATGCACCTACTTGGTCGCTTAACATGATAATGATACCAATGCACCTATACTGGTCGTTTAACATGATTCGCATATACCATAGCACCTATACTTGGTCGCTTAACATGATACGTATACCAATGCACCTATACTTGGTCGCTTAACATGATAATGATATCAATGCACCTATACTTGGTCGCTTAACATGATACGATACCATAGCACCTATACTCTGGCGCTTAACATGATACGCATAACAAATGCACCTAGTCTTGGTCGCAACATGATAATGTATACCAATGCACCTATACTTGGTCGCGTTTAACATGATAACGTATACCAATACACCTATACTTAGTTGTTTAACATGATAATGTATACCAATGCATCTATACTTGGTCGCTTAACATGATAATGATACCTATGCACCTATACTTGGTCTTTAACATGATACGATACCAATACACCTATACCTAGTCGCTAACATGATAATGCGATACCAATGCACCTATACTTCGTCGCTTAACATGATAATGTATACCAATGCACCTATACTCACGGGTTAACATGATACGTGATACCAATACCTAGTCTTGGTCGCTTAACATGATACGCATACCAATGCACACATATACTTGGTCGCTTAACATGATAATGTGATACCATTGCACCTATACTTAGTCGCTTAACATGATAATGTATACCAATGGCACCTAGTCTTGGTCGCTAAATTATACGATACCAATGCACCTATACTTGGTCGCTTAACATGATAATGATAACATAGCACCTATACTTGGTCGTTTAACATGATACGATACCAATGCACCTATACTATCGCTTAACATGATACGATATGACCAATGCACCTATACTTGGTCGTTTAACATGATAATGATACCATACCCCACCTATACTTAGTCGTTTAACATGATAATGCATACCAATGCACCTATACTTGGTCATTTAAAATGATAATGCATACCATAGCACCTATACTTGGTCGCTTAACATGATAATGTATACCAATGCACCTATACTTGGTCGTTTAACATGATAATGATACCAATGCACCTATACTTGGTCGCCATGATACCTATACCAATGCACCTATACTGCCGCTTAACATAATGATACAAATGCACCTAGTCTTGGTCGCTTAACATGATACGTGATACCAATGCACCTATACTTGGTCGCTTAACATGATAATGTATACCAATACACCTATACTTAGTTGTTTAACATGACACGATACCAATGCATCTATACTTGGTCGCTTAACATGATAATGATACCAATGCACCTATAATGGTCGTTTAACATGATAATGTATACCATAGCACCTATACTGGTTTTAACATGATAATGCATACCAATGCACCTATTCTTTGTCGCTAAAACATGATACAGATACCAATGCACCTATACTTGGTCGTTAACATGATACGATAAACCAATGCACCTATATACTGGCGCTTAACATGATACCTATACCAATGCACCCTATACTTATCGCTTAACATGATATATATACCAATGCACCTATACTTGGTCGCTAACATGATACGTGATACCATAGCACCTATACTTAGATCGCTAACATGATACGTATACCATAGAACCTATACTTGGTCGCAATATATAATAATGATACCAATGCACCTATACTTGGTCGTTTAACATGATACGTATACCATAGCACCTATACTTGGTCGCTTAACATGATACGTATACCAATGCACCTAGTCTTGGTCGTTTAACATGAAACGTATACCAATGCACCTATACTTGGTCGCTTAAACATGATACGCTACCAGTTAACCTATAATTTCACTCGTTTAACATGATAATGTATACTAATGCACCTAGTCTGGTCGCTTAACATGATAATGATACCAATGCACCTATACTTGGTCGCTTAACATGATTCAGATACCATAGCACCTATACTTGGCCGTTTAACATGATATGTATACCAATGCACCTATACTTGGTCGCTTTAACATGATAATGCATATCAATGCACCTATACTTGGTCGCTTAACATGATAATGTGATACCAGCACCTATACTTCGTCGTTTAAACATGATAATGATACAAATGCACCTATCTTGGTCGCTTAACATGATATGTATACCAATGCACCTATACTTGGTCGTTTAACATGATAATGATACCAATACACCTATACTTAGTTGTTTAACGATACATGATACCAATGCATCTATACTTGGTCGCTTAAACATGATACGTATACCTATGCACCTATACTTGGTCTTTAAACATGATAACGCATACCAATGCCACACCTATACTTAGTCGCTTAACATGATACGTGATACCAATGCACCTATACTTCGTCGCTTAACATGATACGTATGCCAATGCACCTATACTTCATTTGCTAACATGATACGCATATACCAATGTACCTAGCTGGTCGCATTCGATGATACCAATGCACATATAACTTGGTCGTTAACATGATACGTATACCACCATATACTGGCGCTAACATGATACGTATAACATAGCACCTATACTTGGTTTAACATGATAATGATACCAATGCACCTATACTGGCCGCTTAACATGATAATGCATACCAATCCACACCTATACTGGTCGCTTAACATGATAATGATACCATAGCACCTATACTTAGTCGCTTAAACATGATAATGACCAATGCACGGGGTCTTGGTCGCTTAACATGATACGTATACCAATGCACCTATACTCGCTCGTTTAACATGATACGTATACCATAGCACCTATACTTGGTCGCTTAAATGATAATGATACCAATGCACCTATACTTGGTCGCTTAACATGATACGTATACCAATGCACCTATACTTGGTCGCTTAACATGATAATGATACCATAGCACCTATACTTGGTCGCTTAACATGATAATGCATAATAATGCACCTAGTCTTGGTCGCTTAACATGATACGTATACCAATGCACCTATACTTGGTCGTTTAACATGATACGTATACCATAGCACCTATACTTGATCGCTTAACATGATAATGATACTAATGCACCTATCTTGGTCGCTTAACATGATATGTATACCAATGCACCTATACTTGGTCGCTTAACATGATAATGATACCATAGCACCTATACTTGGTCGCTTAACATGATACGTATACCAATGCACCTATACTTGGTCGCTTAACATGATATGCATACCAATGCACCTATACTTGGTCGCTTAACATGATAATGACCAATGCACCTATACTTGGTCGCTTTAACATGATACGCATACCATAGCACCTATACTTGGTCGCTTAACATGATATGATACCAATGCACCTATACTTGGTCGCTTAACATGATAATGTGATACCATAGCACCTATACTTGGTCGTTAACATGATAACGATACCAATGCACCTATACTTGGTCGCTTAACATGATAATGTATAACATGCATTCATATGGTCGCTTAACATGATAATGATACCAATGCACCTATACTCTGTCGCTTAACATGATAATGATACCCATACTTGGTCGCTTAAATGATACGTATACCATAGCACCTATACTCTGGTCGCTTAACATGATACGCATACCAATGCACCTATACTTGGTCGCTTAACATGATATGTATACCAAGGCACCTATATGGTCGCTTAACATGATACCTATACCAATGCACCTATACCCGCTTAACATGATAATGTATACAAATGCACCTATACTTGGTCGCTTAACATGATATGATACCAATGCACCTATACTTGGTCGCTTAACATGATAATGATACCATAGCACCTATACTTGGTCGCTAACATGATAATGTATACCAATGCACCTATACTTGGTAATAACATGATAATGATACCAATGCACCTATACTTCATCGCTTAACATGATACGTGATACCAATGCACCTATACTTGGTTGTTTAAAATGATACGTATACCATAGCACCTATATTGGTGCTTGACATGATAATGTATACCTATGCACCTATACTTGGTCGCTTAACATGATACACGATACCGATGCACCTATACTTGGTCGTTAACATGATACGTGATACCAATGCACCTATACTGGTCGCTTAACATGATAATGCATGCCAATGCACCTATACTTCGGTCGGTTAACATGATAATGATACCAATGCACCTAGTCTTGGTCGCTTAACATGATAATGTATACCAATGCACCTATACATGGTCAACATGATACGTGATACCAATGCACCTATACTTGGTTGTTTAACATGATACGTATACCAATGCACCTATACTTGGTCGCTTAACATGATAATGTATACCAATGCACCTATACTTGGCGCTTAACATGATACATACCAATAGCACCTATACTTAGTCGCTTAACATGATACATATACCAATGCACCTATACTTGGTCGCTTAACATGATAATGATACCAATGCACCTATACTTGGTCGCTTAACATGATAATGCATACCAATGCACCTATACTCTCGCGTTAACATGATACCTATACCAATGCACCTATACTTGGTCGTTTAACATGATACGTATACCATAGCACCTAGACACGGTCGCTTAACATGATAATGTATACCAATGAACCTATTGGTCGCTTAACATGATACGTATACCAATGCACCTATACTTGGTCGCTTAACATGATAATGCCACATAGCACCTATACTTGGTCGCTTAACATGATAATGATACCAATGCACCTATACTCGGTCGCTTAACATGATACGATACCAATGCACCTATACTTGGTCTTTAACATGATGATACCAGCACCTATACTTAGTCGCTTAACATGATAATGTATACCAATGCACCTATCTTGGTCGCTTAACATGATAATGTATACCAATGCACCTATACTTGGTCATTTAACATGATACGTATACCATAGCACCTATACTTGGTCGTTTAACATGATACGTATACTAATCCACCTAGTCTTGGTCGTTTAACATGATACTTATACCAATGCACCTATACTTGGTCGTTTAACATGATACGGATACCATAGCACCTATACTTGGTCGTTTAACATGATACGTATACCAATGCACCTATACTTGGTCGTTTAACATGATACGTATACCAATGCACCTATACTTGGTCGCTTAACATGATAATGATACCAGCACCTATACTTGGTCGTTAACATGATAATGATAACAATGCACCTATACTTGGTCGCTTAACATGATAATGATACCATAGCACCTATACTTCATCGCTTAACATGATACGTATACCAATGCACCTAAAGTCTTGGTCGCTTAACATGATACGTATACCAATGCACCTATACTTGGTCGCTTAACATGATGTGATACCATAGCACCTATACTTGGTCGCTTAACATGATATTACCAATGCACCTATACTTGGTCGCTTAACATGATAATGTATATCAATGCACCTATACTGGTCGCTTAACATGATAATGATACCATAGCACCTATACTTGGCGCTTAACATGATAATATAAAATGCACCTAGTCTTGGTCGCAACATGATACGATACCAATGCACCTATACTTGGTCGCTTAACATGATAATGATACCAATACACCTATACTTGGTCGTTTAACATGATATGTATACCAATGCACCTATACTTGGTCGTTTAACATGATACGTATAACAATGCACCTATACTTGGTCGTTTAACATGATACGTATACCAATACACCTATACTTAGTCATGACATGCATACCAATGCACCTATACTGGTCGCTTAACATGATACGATACCAATGCACCTATACTTGGTCGGTTAACATGATAATGCGATACCAATGTACCTATCTTGGTCGCTTAACATGATAACGCACACCAATGCACATATATACTTGGTCGTTTAACATGATAATGATACCATTGCACCTATACTTAGTTGTTTAACATGATGCATACCAATGCATCTATACTTGGTCGCTTAACATGATACGTATACCAATGCACCTATACTGGTCGCTAACATGATACAATACCATAGCACCTATACTTAGTCGCTTAACATGATACTATACCAATGCACCTATTCTTGGTCGCTAACATGATAATGCATACCAATGCACCTATACTTGGTCGCTTAACATGATATGTATACCAATGACCTATACTTCATCGCTTAACATGATACATATACCAATGCACCTATACTTGGTCGCTTAACATGATAATGATACCATAGCACCTATACTTAGTCGCTTAACATGATAATGATACCAATGCACCATAGTCTGGTCGCTTAACATGATGATACCAATGCACCTATACTTGGTCGCTTAATGACACGTGATAACAAGCACCTATACTTGGTCGCTTAACATGATACGATACCAATGCACCTATACTCATGCTTAACATGATAATGATAAACCAATGCACCTATACTGGTCGCTTAACATGATAATGCATACCATACCACCTATCTTAGTCGTTTAACATGATAATGATATCAATGCACCTAGTCTTGTCATTAACATGATAATGTGATACCAATGCACCTATACTGGTCGCTTAACATGATAACGATACCATAGCACCTATACTTGGTCGCTTAACATGATAATGTATACTAATGCACCTATCTTGGTCGCTTAACATGATACGATACCAATGCACCTATACTTGGTCGCTTAACATGATAATGTATACCATAGCACCTATACTTGGTCATTAACATGATACGTATACCAATGCACCTATACTGGTCAATAACATGATACGTATACCAATGCACCTATACTTGGTCGCTTAACATGATAATGCGATACCATAGCACCTATACTTGGTCGCTTAACATGATAATGATACCAATGCACCTATACTTGGTCGCTTAACATGATAATGTATACCATAGCACCTATACTTGGTCGCTTAACATGATAATACGATACCAATGCACCTATACTGGTCGCTTAACATGATAATGTATACCAATGCACCTATACTTGGTCGCTTAACATGATAATGTATACCAATGCACCTATACTTCGCTTAACATGATAATGCATACCAATGCACCTATACTTGGTCGCTTAACATGATATATGATACCAATGAACCTATTTGGTCGCTTAACATGATACGTATACCAATGCACCTATACTTGGTCGTTTAACATGATACGTATACCATAGCACCTATACTTGGTCGTTTAACATGATACGTATACCAATGCACCTATACTTGGTAGTTTAACATGATACGTATACCAATGCACCTATACTGGTCGCTTAACATGATAATGATACCAATGCACCTATACTTGGTCGTTTAACATGATACGTTTACCATAGCACCTATACTCGGTCGTTTAACATGATAATAATGTATACCCATGCACCTATACTTGGTCGCTTAACATGATGATACGTGATACCAATGCACCTATACTTAGTCGCTTAACATGATAATCATACCAATGCACCTATATCATCGCTTAACATGATAATGCGATGCCAATGCACCTATACTGGTCGGTTAACATGATACGTATACCAATGCACCTATACTTGGTCGTTTAACATGATACGTATACCAATGCACCTATACATGGTCGTTTAACATGATACGTACACCAATGCACCTATACTTAGTTGTTTAACATGATACGTATTCCAATGCATCTATACTTGGTCGTTTAACATGATACGTATACCAATGCACCTATACTTGGCCGTTTAACATGATACAACTACCATAGCACCTATACTTAGTCGTTTAACATGATACATATACCAATGCACCTATTCTTGGTCGTTTAACATGATACGTATACCAATGCACCTATACTTGGTCGTTTAACATGATACGTATACCAATGCACCTATACTTCGTCGTTTAACATGATACCTATACCAATGCACCTATACTTGGTCGTTTAACATGATACGTATACCATAGCACCTATACTTAGTCGTTTAACCTGATACGTATACCAATGAACCTAGTCTTGGTCGTTTAACATGATACGTATACCAATGCACCTATACTTGGTCGTTTAACATGATACGTATACCATAGCACCTATACTTGGTCGATTAACATGATACGTATATAAATGCACCTATACTTCGTCGTTTAACATGATACGTATACCAATGCACCTATACTTGGTCTCTTTAACATGATACGATACCATAGCACCTATACTTAGTCGCTTAACATGACACGTATACCAATGCACCTAGTCTTGGTCGCTTAACATGATACGTATACCAATGCACCTATACTTGGTCGTTTAACATGATACGTATACCATAGCACCTATACTTGATCGCTTAACATGATAATGAGATACTAATCCACCTAGTCTTGGTCGCTTAACATGATACGATACCAATGCACCTATACTTGGTCGTTTAACATGATAATGATACCATAGCACCTATACTTGGTCGTTTAACATGATAATGATACCAATGCACCTATACTTGGTCTTAACATGATACGTATACCAATGCACCTATACTTGGTCGTTTAACATGATACGTATACCATAGCACCTATACTTGATCGCTTAACATGATAATGCATACCAATGCACCTATACTTGGTCGCTTAACATGATAATGTATACCATAACCTATACTTGGTCGCTTAATATTAGATACGACAATGCATCTATACTTGGTCGCTTAACATGATATACGTATACCAATGCATCTATATTCTGTCGCTTAACATGATAATTTATACCAATGCACCTATACTTAGTAGTTTTATAATTTTGAGGTTAAATTTAATTATATAATTTAACCTAAAAATTATACGTATACCAATGCACCTATGCTGAAAACTCTTTTGGCGGGGTTAATAATATAAATTTATAATATATTATTAATTCTAATTATCTAAAAATATAATTTTAATTTTATAAATAAAGCTTTTCCCGGGGACATGTCCCCGGAAAAGTTTTACGTAGTAAATTTATTTTTCCCTCTACACTTTGACGTTATTCAAATTATCATTTTTCCCGAGGACATGTCCCCCGTAAAGTGGAAAGAATTATTATCCCCACTATTGACAGATCCGGTCTCACTCGTGAAAAAATAAAAACGAAAACCACTACATCGTTTTCCACTAGCCACCACCATCGCACCACACGTACCACTCACCTCCACCACCACCACCACCACCACCATCAATCGCCCACACCACTACACACGCACTAATCGCGTACGAGATAATTTTTTCCTTAACCCTCCCTATAATTCTTTCCTTAAACCTCTCCTCATGTAATTCTATCTTTTCCCATCTTCTTTTCCTTGTCCCCCTTTTACAAACCTGTTAATTTTTATCTTTTATTTTGTTATTTTTAAAATTTGTTATTTTTTTGTTATTTGTTAATTTTGAGTTTGTTAATTTTGCAATGTTTTATTTTATTGTAGACCTTTTGTTAATTCTTTTTTTATTTTAATTATTTTTGTGTTAAGATGTCAGGTCGATAATGTTTGAAGTGAATGAATCAAGCCGAACCGGGAAGACGACACTCACACCTGTAAGTTTTAGGAGCTTGTTTTTTTTTTTTTTTTTTTTTTTTTTTGTTTTGTTACTTCATAGCATGGACATACCTGGCGAAAGTTTATGAGGTGCAAAATAAGTTAGAAGCATTTGGTTACCCTGTCGTTCTATTTTCCTTTTTGTAATCATAGTTTTGCGTACCTATCCACACTTTTTGAGCATAAAATTAGATAGATTATAAGTAGATTTAGGAGTTAATGTTTAGTTTACAAGTTGTTAGTAGTATGAATAAGATCTTTGCCATACACTTTGAGCCCAAGTTTTATGAAATTATTCATTTTGCATATACTGACAGTTGATGGACATTCATCACGCAGTAAAGTCACTAATGTTTACTATTATTTATCGATAACATTGATAGGCACTATTTACCGAGGTTCAACAAAGAAGAAATAGGAAATTTAACTGAGATAGTCGTTCCAAAAAGATTGGAAATTGATGATAATGAGAATGAGAGTGAAGATGTTGTAGGATCATATGTAATGGTCATTGATAAGTTTCTCGAAATTGTGAACGACAACCACTTCCCACCAAAGAACTCCATTCTCTCTTGGTGTCATCATCCTTGGTTCTGTAACGATTAAAGATAGTTCTGATAAATTTAACCATATGTAACTAGCCCGAAATAAAACTCAGATAAATAGCTATCATTTGTATCTCATGATATTTAGATCAATCCATAAATATGGTATGATATCCTAAGGTGCTGTAAACATGGTGTGGTTATACTAGATGAAAATTATGGTTTCTTTTATAAACTTGATCCCAGGCTATTTAGAATTTGCTTCAAAAGTACCCCACCGCCTATTTGGGATTAAGCAAAGGTAAAGAATGCCATTTCATTTTTTTAAAGCTTTTTGGTGTTTAACTCGAAAGGGTGCGTTTGGTAGTAATGGCTGTTCCAAAGGGGTGTTTGGATTGCTTATTTTTAGGTCCGAAAGGGTCGCGTTTGGTTAACAACAGTACCGAAGGGTGCGTTTGGTTAACAACAGCCCAAAAGGGTTGTTTGGTTTATGCTGTCCAAACAGCATCCCACAAGGGGTGCTTGGTTTATGTTGTAATTTTGATTTTTTATTAATAATTTTGATTTTTTTTTACAGTCGAGACCAGCCGAGAGCCGATACACTAGCCGAGAGCCAAGACCACAATCGTATGTTTTTGTCTAACTTAATTATTTGAATGAAATTGTTATCGAGTGGTTAAATGTGTTTATTTGTTTGTTTATTTATTTATTGATTTATTTATTAATTTATTATAATTATCTTGTTGATATATACTGTTAAATGTGTTTATTTGTTTGTTTATTTATTTATTTATTTAATTATTTATTTAATTATATATATGTTTCTTCACTAATTTCTATGTTCGTTTAACAGATGGCAGATGTTGTAGCTAGGTCTCATGGTGGCGACGGAGGTAATTCGCCACCTCGTGGTCCCTCGAGGAGGATAGGCACCAATTGCCACTGTAAGAATTCTCGAATTATTTTTCACTAAACTGTATTTGATTACATGTTATTTTAAATTGATAAAATGTTATTTTATGTCATCATCACTTGAATTTGATTACTTGTAGGCTCTAAATCCAAAGCTGCAGACCCAAACGCCAAAATTGGGAAAGGCGGGAAGGTGGTGCGTGGTCTCACAAAGAACACGCACGAAGGCGAAGAGGGCACTGGATGGTCGTCCTGTGTCGATCGAATTTCGGCCCAACCCGGAGGGGTTTTGGACACACGTGGGCCCTCACTCTTCTTGGTTCTCCAACTATGTTGGGGAGGTGTTACGGGACTCGATTCCCATGTCTTGCGATTCATGGGCTAAGGTTCCCGAAACGGCCAAGGCCCACATCCATGAGCATCTAGACGTAAGTTTTTTTTAACCTATATTTAAATTTTTATATTTATTCAAACTTGTCTGTTTATTTAAATTTGTATATTTTTTATTTATATTTTATTGCAGCACTACTTTGATCTCGACACACACCTTGCTGGCCCGAATAGAGAGAAGATTGTTGACAAGATCGGTAGTATTATCTCCAAAAACGATACAACGACAAATAAAATATAGGTACAAAAAAGATAACTTTACGGCAGCATGTATGGAGAAAATTGAGGAGATCAAAAGAAAGCGTCCAGAGAACAAGATGCAAGAGGATTGGGATGCGTTGGTAAATTTCTGGATCGACACTTTATAATAATAATAATAATTCATTAATATAATAGTTTTTATAATTTAAAATACGCAGGTTAAGCTTTGGACAAACCC